>JASVEL010013598.1:0-30971 GCA_032618575.1 Nicotiana noctiflora
TCTTATGTGATCATATAAGCGAGGGACGACAAATAATTTAAAGGTTCTATTATGAACAAGTGTAAAGAAAATCAGACAACAATAAAGCTATTTAGATAATTAGTACAAGTCTTTAGCAGCTACGCGATACAATTTAACTGTTCTAAATTCAACGACTAAGTGTGAACGATATTCATATAAGGATGGGGGAACCTAAGTTTTTTAGCCTAAAGAATCACCCAGTGCAAAATAAATAATACTTCGCAACTCCCTTAGGGTAGGGGTTACCTATATTATTCAGCAGGCACAGACTATCATCTCCTGCTACCCAATTACTATGTTTAAGTTTTTTACCTGGAGCGTTCCAATTCAATTCTAAAATGTGTCCTATGCGTGCACTACCCATCCCATAACTATGGTCCACGAGGTTTTGCACATACTATTTGGGTAGTTCTAGACTTCACTTTGGTTGCTCAAAATGATAAAACTACATAAAGATAATTAAGGGCCCAGGTTAGCCTCCACATATAAACAACAAAGGGACACATGTAGATTAGGCTGTATACCATTCTAGAGTTAAGACGCATTAGAGTTGTTGAATCTTATACACATGGTTCTATGTGATTTTAATTTCCAGTATAGTATAAGTAGTACTACAACTTTAAACTAATGAACTTGCATATTGAAGGCGTAAAAATCCCTATATGCACGATCTCTAAATTGTTCGTGCAATGAGACAGTAAGACTGTTCCAAGGCTCGGAGTTAACGACGTTTGATATATAAAAAAGGGGGAAGAGGACAGAACTTGAGGATCAGTTTTAGAAAGCGGGAGCCATCAAGTTTTTTTCAGTTTTTCCTCAACCATCAGTTTGGAGTTCTTAAAACTATAAGTTTTCTAGGGAGGGGAACTTTTTTTAGAGAGATTGGAAAGGTTGAAAACAGGGGAAGTGCTGAGAGTAGGATTGTTTCATTAAAGTCTTGTTCTTGCTTCATTTATTCCATTCCTTTCTTGATTTAAGTTCAACATATTGGTTTTTTGAGTGACTTTGGGGTTAAAGTGGAGTTAGTTTCTGTTTGTTTCTTGGGTCACTAGGTCATTCCTAGGCATGGTGACTGTGATTTAGTTTTTTGAAATTGGTTCTGTTTGCTGCTGGTGACTGGTAACCTGCTGTTTGCTTGTGATGTACTGCTACTGACTTCCCTTTGGTTCTTCTATTCACTCAAGTCCAGGTACACAGTTATAACTTTGGCACTTGGCTGAAAACATGAAGATTGAATATATGTGAAAGGTTGAAATTCCAATTCAGATTCTCTATGACTTGTGTATTTAAATTCTTTATTCACTGACAATATGTGATCCCTGTTAGTTTGTATTAAATGGATTGAAATGGAGTTGTATGAGAGATTTTAAATACAGTTAATATTGAAATATGTTAGCATCTGATAATTGATTAATGTAGTTAAAATTGGGCTCGTTGGACTATTAAATTATTCTGGATTGTGAATGTTAGATTACTATGGTAGTTAGATTATGTTCGACTAATTCTCAATGTCAGTTTTCATGCTAATTGCTAATTCAGGAAAGTACTACACCAGTTGAAAGGAAAAGGAAAGTGTAAATGTAAATAGTATTGGAATCTGTTTAAATCACTCATTGTAAGTGTTAGCTAGGATTATAGCGCTTTAGATTGTTTCATTTTACTGCTAGTTTAATCTTCAATCTCTTAAAAATATTGTTAATATTACATTAGTTTAGATACATGGATGTATAGGTCAAACTAGTAGTATGATAGCTTCTTTCCATGTTGCTAAGTGTAATTTAAGGCCTCAAGGTGTTACCACCCAGACTCGAACTCTGGCATGGTCAGCCGCTAGAGGGAACTAAAATGAGGTTCTCTTTCATAGGCCTGATTTTAAACAAATGTTGGTGTTGGGTTGTTGCACGCCCTGATAGGCCCAAAATTGCGTAGATGTTAGCTTGATCTACTATATGATACCAAGATTAACTTGAGAAATGGAAACCACTATCAATAAAAGAATGATACAGGATGTAAAACGAGACGAGCCGCGCTAAGCAAAACAAACAAATTTGCGGGGCCCTCATTAATTTTATATATATATATATATATATATATATATATATATATTAAAATACTTGGATTTCGAGACAGGCCGTTTAGCGAATTTCACAGTTTTTCTCCAAATAATATTGCGTTTAGTCACTTTAGGCGCGTAATAAATAATTTTATCTTCTTAAATTCGCATGCACATTTATGTGACCCAAATCCAAATCTCAACTTAGTCGAAATGTGTTGACAACCACAGGCGTACTGGTACGACGTGGTTCGAGATACATTTTTGCGACGTTGCAATTCTTATAAAATAATAATAATCAAAGCGTTTGAAAGTTAAAATTTGGACATAAGTTAAAAGCAACAACAACAACAACAACTCAGCACATAAGTTATGTACTTTTTTGCACATAAGTTAAAAGCATGTTATTAAAATCAGATAATTAAGCCAAATATGACAGTTGAACGACCGTGCTAGAACCACGGTACTCGGGAATGCCTAACACCTTCTCCCGGATTAACATAATTCCTTATCCAGATTTCTGGTTCCTGGACTGCTAAATAGAGTCAAACCTTTCCTCAATTCGGAATTCGAACCTGTGACTTGGGACACCATAAATCTCCCAAGTGGCGACTCTGAATCTCTTAATAAATGAATCCCATTTTGATTGTCCTTTAATTGAAAAAACTCCCTCTATCACGCCCTTCGCGGGGTGCGGTAGCACCGAAATGAGGTGTGACACCGCCCGTGATCAAGGGAGTAGATATAGATAAATATTCTTAATAGCCCTGGAAGCTATGTGCCTCCTCTCTCCCAATTCCAACGAAGTTCGATATACCTGATATTCAAAAGTATGATGGGACAACGGACCCATGTGATCACGTCACTGCATTTACAATGGGTGTCAATGGTAGTGATTTGACTAAGCAGGAGATTGAATCGGTCTTGGTCAAAAAATCGGTGAAACACTCACTAAAGGGGCACTAACATGGTATTCTCTTTTACCAGAAAATTCTATAAATTCTTTTGCTGAGCCTGCAGATTTATTTATCAAAGCACACTCAGGATCTCAAAAAGTTGAAAAGAGAATGGAAGACATCTTCAAAATCAAGCAAGGAGATTCGGAGTTGCTTAGAGAATTCGTGGACAGATATCAACGGGAAAGAATGACGTTGCCACGAGTACCTGACAATTGGGCGGCCATAGCCTTCACTAACAATGAGAAAAGTTCAGAAGCTACAAGGAGACTAAAGGAAAGCCTTCGAGAATTTCCAGCAACAGTGTGGAATGATGTCCACAACAGATACAGTACAAAGATGAGGATTGAAGAAGATATTATTTTACGGCATAAAATAGAAGAAAAAGTAAGCTCAAGGCGTGTAGAAAATGAAAAATGATATGATCTGATAAAAATAAGTACGAGCCATATATGGGACCCACAGGAAGAGTTTCACAATCGAAGCAAGACAATCAAAGGTACGATCACAGGTCGAGGAATAAGGAATCATGCTCGACTTCAAGATTTGGGAATGATCAGAACACACGCGGGTTACGAGATGCTGATGGAAGCCAAAAGGCAAGGTTTGGTGGTTACAATTTTAACGTAAACCTGTTTTAAGAAGCATGGGAGATAAGGTACGATGGCCAAAGGAGATAAGATAAAATCCAAATAGACAAAACCCTTGGTATGAATTCCACAATGACCACGGGCATAAAATAGCAGATTGCAGATTTATGCAAGGTGAGGTTGATCATTTATAAAAAAAATAAGGGTGTGAAAAAGGTAAACATCCATACATGAAGAACATACATGAGCCTCCAAAACCATCCTCGCCCAAAAGAATCGTCAATGTTATAAGTGGGGCGAAGATATCAATGGCATCTCATATAGTGCAGCTACTAAGATCTCCAAGATAATAATCACTCATGGGAAGTAGACTGTCACGACCCCGAATCCGGTCGTGATGGCGCCCAGCACACTGCTAGGCCAGCCCGACCAATCAACAACAATCATAGAGCTATGAGCTCGCTTTATCCCATTCAAACATAACAATTGTAATTTAACAATAATGGATATATCAAAAACGGGGAAACCAAGTCCCAACGCATACCAACTCCCATAGACCGAAGGGTCAAGAGTCATGAGCCTCTACAGAACATAAGTGTAATACGGTTTACAACCAAAGCTCAGAGCGGAAAGAAATAACAATTCATAATCAAAGACAGTAGGAAGGGATATCGGGTCCTGCGGACGTCGGCAGCTACCTCGAAGTCTCCACAGAACGGGGATAATAAAGCAGTTGCGACAGCTCAACTGCCCTTCTGAACCTGTATATCTGCACACAAAAATGCAGGGGAGTGGGGTGAGTATATTTCAACTCAGCGAGCAGCAATAATAAATAATAACTGGAAGTAAGAACTCCTGTACTGTCACTAAACAGTTCTAAGGCAAACCCCCACAGGTAAGTCATCACTACAATGAGTTCTCTGATCTCCAGTCCATATCCATCTCAATTGGGTCCCACACTGACCACATCCTCACTCGTACCACTACAGTGTACAGCCATCTCAATATATAGAGACATATACATTTGTCTATAACACATAAGTATTTACGTATTTATAAGGATATTAGTAAGTATAATGCTGCGGCGTGCAGCCCGCTTGTATAAGTATAAAGCTACGGCGTGCAGCCTGCTCCAATACATATAATGTTGCGACGTGTACCTCGCTCCATTTAACGTCGACGGCGCTCACTGGGGGTGTATACAGACTTCGGAGGGGCTTCCTGGGCCCAAGAGCTATGATGCTGCGGCGTGCAGCCCGATCCACTCATATGTTACTGCGGCGTGCAGTCCGATCCAATATATATATATATATATGTATAATTATATTGCTGCGCGCGTGCGCCCGATCCCATAATATACCGGCGCTCACTGGAATGTGTGCGGACTCGGACTCCGAAGGGCTCCTGCAGCCCAGCGCAATAATACGCGCGCGTGCGTCCGTCCCACATGTATATTACACGTATATCACATGTATATTACTGCGGCGTGCAGTACGATCCAACATATATACCGCTGCGCGGCGTGCAGCCCGATCCAATGTAGGTATATATATATACTACCTCATAACGGGTCCTCGACCCTATCCCGGTCAATATATACTTGCCTCTCGTGCCCAATATAATATATCACAGTCGGGTCTCGACCCCGTCTCCCGCTCAATATGACTTGGCCTTTCGTGCCCAATATAACATCTCATAGCTGGGTCTCTGACCTCGTCTCATCTCAATGATATAGACTTGGCCTTTCAGGTCTGCTCAGCCTAGAACAGGGAATTCCACCCTAAATAATCTCTCTCAATGTACACATCTAAGACCGTGCTCATATTATACTATACAGACTAGAGCTATGGCCGAGTGTATGCTTCCAACACGATATAGTGGTCACCTAGCTCTATAGGTTCCCTAATGCTTCTGCAGATCGGCACGAGGCCCCAAACATGGCTATCAGCCCAATTGCACGGTTATAAACTTATTATCAGTCATAACACACAGATATTCTATTAGCCGGGAAGGACTAAGTCCGAACCCCTATCACAATGTCACCACGCCCGTCATGGAACGTGTGTCTCATCTCAATATAGCATCGTGAAGTGCTAGTACGGGGTTTCAAACCCTCAGAGGACATTATTTACTACTACCACTCACCTCGATCCGATAGAAGCCTTAATCCGCCTTGCGCTCGCCTCGCAATTCAATCACCTCGAATGCCGAATCTGCTCAAAATCAATGAGAATACATCAATATAGGCTAATTAAACACAACCCATTCGAAATAACTCAATTTACATCAAAATTCCCAAAGTTGTCAAAACCCGAGCCCCGGGCCCACATTCCGAAAATTTACGAAATTCACATTTCTGGAACCCTCGTCTCGCCACGAGTCCATACATATAAAATTTACCAAAATCGGAGTTCTAACGACCTCCCAAATCCAAAAATCCCGTTTTTAATACTTGGGCCACATTTCTTCAAGATTTCAACCCAATTTCATGAAGATTGATGTTAATACTACCATAAATTGATGTTTTTGAGTCAAGAATCTTACCTCCAACGATACCCGATGACTTCTCAGTGATTTCCTCGAGTTTTCTTCTCTCTAGGGCTTGAAATTGAGTTTTGGGGGTGTAAACCCGTAACTCTCTGTTTCTGGACTTAAGTTCACTGCCAGAACAGGTTCTTCTACGCGATCGCGATCTTCCTCACGCGATCGCGATGCTCAAATTCTCGGCCTCACGCGATCGCGACTTCCTTCACGCGATCGCGAAGCACAGTCACCCTGCCTCACGCGATCGCATCCTTCACTCCTGCGATCGCGTAGCATATTTCTCCTGGACCCATTTCTTCTTCTACGCGATCGCGTATATTGGCCTGCGATCGCGATTAACACCCGATCAATTCTACGCGATCGCGACTCTTACCCTGCGATCGCGATGCCTTATCTCCCCACTCTACGCGATCGCATCCCCATCCCCGCGATCGCGGAGAGCAATTGTCTGCTGAGGTTATGACAGCAACCAGATTTTTCTCTTTTCTTTCAACAATGGTCCGTTTGGACCCCCGAATTCATCCCGAGACTCCCGGGACCCCAACGAAAACCACCAACATACTCCAAAACATGATACGAACTTATTCCAACCATAAAAACACCATACTAAACATCAAAATCACCAATTACACACGGATTCAAGCCTAAATTTCTTAAAACTTTCCGATTTACACATTCGATCAAAAACCCGACCAAACGATGTCCGAATGACCCGAAATTTTGCAGGCACATCCAAAATCACCTAACGGAGCTACAGAAATTGTCGGAATTCCATTCCGACCCCGGATCAAAATATCACCTACCATCCGGTTTTCGCCAAAATTCAACATTCGCCAATTCAAGCTTAAAACTACACCGGACCTCCGAATTCAATTCCGATTGTTCTCCTAAGTCATAAATGATCCCCCGGAACTAGTCGAATCATCAGAATCCGGTTCCGAGCACTCTAACTCAATAGTCAACTCTTGGTTGACTTTTCATATTCAAGCTTTCTTCTAACATGCTATTTGTTTCATTTTCAATCCAAATCACTCCTAACTCACCCGATAGGCTCTAACACTGATATAAAATCATCAAACATGCATTTACAACATGACGGGGTGATAATTCTCGTGACGACGGGCCGGGTCGTTACATTCTCCCCAACTTAAACAAACGCTCGCCCTCGAGCGGACACAGAGTTGTACCAGAAGCAACCCAATAGCTGAATGACCTTACCACGCATATATTCGGGCGATCATACGTCACCCTATCTCACGCAAGTCCGAAAACACCATATAATCAAAATTTCACAGCCCATCTGAACCATAAATCACATTGCACTTTCCGAAATCATACACCAAATCTGAATCCCACATCTATACTCAACGTACACACGATCCAACTGTAATAGCCAAACTCGCCATTCCGGGTGAGATCACATGATGTATCAAACAACCCAATCACTCGAGACGATAGTCTCAATCGCAACAACTGGCCACAATAATCAAATACTAGCAGAAAGAACCTTTCTCATTAGATAGAGTTTTATTCCAACACCTTCATATCCTGCCCACGGCAACCGCACACGCGATATATCGAACCCATCTCTCAGGTCAACCATTCATGAATCCATTTCCCTTTTAATTGATACTACAACAGAATTCAAGCCAAAACTCGATATTACCCTTCTAACCAACTGAATTTATACATGCTCGCACTCGTTAATGACTCAATGATCATTTAGGTCGTAACACACCTTACTGGTGATATGATGCCTCAACACCGGCCTAAGCCGCGACAAGTACAACACAAGCTCTAATAGGAAACGTCTGAACATACTCAAATAATGACAACTGACTCCAACAACAGAGCTGTAATTCAATTCTTCAATACCATCACAACACATAACTGAGATTTCGTCTCACATCATAGAATTAGAGTACCCGAATCCTCCTCGAAAGGTCATAACATCACGTGGCCTTGCCACGACTCATGATTCTATCCAAACACTATTACTCATGGATCACCTCAAGTCACCATGCTCTAAACGGTCAGCCACACACATATCTAGGTCTGAACTCAAGCAATCAATCACACCTGCGGTGATACAATGATATACGCTATCAAATCCTGAAAGGACACAACCGATGTGCTATTCCCCGAGCGATACCCAATACGGACTATTCCTCAGAAGCGAGGAAGTATTGTATACCAGGTAGCATATAACTAACTATATTTTCACAATATTCTGTTGCGGCGTGCAACCCGTTCCAACAACTTACATGTGGCGGCGTGCCACCCGATCCAGATACCATACATGTGGCGGCGTGCCACCCGACCCAAATACTATACCTGTGGCGGCGTGCCACCCGATCCACGAATACACCTAGCAAAGGGAATGCACATCGAAACAAGTCGCTCATCGCAACAACATATACATAGCCTCAAGCTCGGCCACCTGCATTGCATCCGACAAAGTTCCCCAATACTGGAACTGAAACAATGGTAGATACCTCTACACTGACAGCCGCCCCTAAGGTCCAATTAACAAAGCAATGCCTACCAGCTGTCCGCTGGTCCTGGGTACAACTACTCTATTGGAGCATATTTTGATGTTTTTCTGCTACGCAATTTGTGCCATTTTCCGACATAGTCCATATCACATTAGTCTGGACAAACTAGCCCAATGACGACCAATAAGCAATCAAGTATCATAATCCAAGTTGTCATATCAAGTTGAGAGAAAAAGCCATTAGAGCTTCTGATTTTTGATAATCACAAAACGGTGTCGATACCCATGACATACAACCACTGCATAGGCGGACTAACGAGAACTTCAAGTCTCCTTCACATATATAACATATGAATTACTATGCCTGATTCCGTATTTCACCGTACGAATACATAACTCACATCAAGCGTCCATTCATACCACGACAGACATTCAGAAATTTCACTATGCCATCAATGACTCAGTCATTATAGTCGATCCAACAAGAGAATACCACCATACCACTGGATATCATCAGTTTACATTACCTTGTCCTTTTTGGATCATATTCCCTACCAAGTTAATAGAATAGCAGTACCGTTTTCTTAAATCATCAGAAAGATCGATTCTTAATTCATCTGCAGCTGTTCGCGCCGCTCAATAATTTTATTGACTTCCCATATATTATGAACTGTTCTCAAAACCTAGAATATACCATTATCAACTTTCCATAACACATCGCGTATACCATACTAAGATAACATGGAAATTCTCATCCCTTTCCTACGCCGCAAACATCGACGCAATCAACTAGTCAAGGACTTTTATGATCTCATATAGAGAAAACTCATTACACATTCCAAGCTTTGCATACCAACAGGAAATACACTTATTTTTCAAACCACATTAAAACACATCATAAACTCTTTCTCCCAATCACATTGCATAAGTTAAACTGCCAGGACTGAGTCCTTATACACATATTATACCCATATCGGGTTACACGACTGCCAACACTCAAAAGCTTTATTGCACAATATCTGCAAGACTCCTTACTTCAACCACATACCAGGAATTAGTCGTATTCTTTATCATACCGCTTCGGTTTATTAACAAGTTGTTCCATTTACCCAGTTTCCTTTCTGATTCATCTTTGATTTAATATTAGCCACTACCGTAGCACCATAACACATGAACTCATTCCACACGAGACTCGTACATAAGACCACACGGTCTGAGACATATAGGCCACTGAATACTCTCTCAATATTTCCAGAAGGATCACATCCTACAATACTTTATTTTGAAGAACTTCTTGCGATTTGAATTCGTTATCATTACCTTCCAATACATATTACATAGAATCCCATCATTCACATAATATAACATAAGTACCGATCTCTTCTAACGAAACCACCATCTTTAGCCACATGCACAAATTTGAGACACCTGACTGTTACAAGTAAAATCTTGAACACCGTAAACAATTCTCGGGCGTCAGTCATCCTTATTCAACTGTAATTCCACTGTCTTATTGAACAGAACCACTCGTGCCTTATTAGAATTCTGACACTGCAGATCATGATTACATACGGATACTATTAGCTATCACTCTTTTCTATACACCAAGCATTCCTTACCAACCTCAGTTCAAAATACCCTAGTATTTCTTCACATCTACGAAGCACCATAACCTTTATCAGAATTTTCCCAACATACTTAGAGACAGAATCAACATAGCACACAATAGTGCAATCAATTAATCAATAGCAACCTCCCCAACTTATCTCGAAGCCATTCATCAAAGCACTTTCAACCACTCATATCAGTATTACTCAAGTGATGCCGAAATGTTAGTATGATATTAAACTCAAGTCATTTACAAGCTTCGGTGGAGATTCGAATCATCAGAAATATTAACTCTTTTGCAATTCTTGCATTCATTCACACACAACAGTTACGCCCCCTCTTTAGGTGACAAAATCTTTTCTAAGTCCCGAATTTTTCAAAAATTCCGGCAGAGTTTCCTTTGTAAATTGGCCTATCCACCTGCCCGAGAATCACCAAACCATCCTAGATATACTTCCACAACTCAACAAGATATCACAATGTATTTCAACAACATTAAACATCAATACTACACGAATTATATCATCACAATTTATACTTGAACCTGCGATGTACCTGCTCGAATCATAACACATATAAAAATCACTTTAGTCTTCCTGAGTTTAAACTCGTTCCACTACACATAAGGCACTTTACCATCCAATTACGAGATATGATAATTATTTCTCACGCCCATAGTTAGGGCTACATATCAAATCACAATAAGAACTGAATACCTTACAGCTCTCCCATTATCAAACTGCCATTTGCACAATAAGGATCAGTACCGATCGTATGAACTTCATAATACCGACTCGCGAAATTAGCACCTTGGTGCTCAAGCCATAGACAAGGATTTCGCCTCAAGTCCTCCAGACAGGCCCAACATGAACTCATAGAGATTATATCTCGTCCCTCGATCGGGGAATTGCAAGCCATAAGACAATTATATTACTGAGCGCTCGATGCGTACACAGACGTGCGGAAGGAATTTCAAAAATGTATATCTCAAGCTGAATCAAGTGCGCACGATAAGAATTCCAAGAAATGTGAAGTGTTTCCTAAAGGTTCGCAGCCTCCCGAGGATAAGAACAGGCGTCCCCGTACCGATCCACAAGACTCTACTAACCGGCTCAAGACTCATGAGGCCTAGTAAACCTAGGCTCTGATACCAACTTGTCACGACCCCGAATCCGGTCGTGATGGCGCCCAGCACACTGCTAGGCCAGCCCGACCAATCAACAACAATCATAGAGCTATGAGCTCGCTTTATCCCATTCAAACATAACAATTGTAATTTAACAATAATGGATATATCAAAAACGGGGAAACCAAGTCCCAACGCATACCAACTCCCATAGACCGAAGGGTCAAGAGTCATGAGCCTCTACAGAACATAAGTGTAATACAGTTTACAACCAAAGCTCAGAGCGGAAAGAAATAACAATTCATAATCAAAGACAGTAGGAAGGGATATCGGGTCCTGCGGACGCCGGCAGCTACCTCGAAGTCTCCTCGAAATAACATTAATGTAGCAGCTGCGATAGCTCAACTACCCTCCTGAACACCTGCATCTGTACAAAAATGTAGGGAGTGGGGTGAGTATATTTCAACTCAGCGAGTAATAATAATAAGAAACAACTGAAGTAAGAACTCCTGTACTGTCACTAAACAGTTCTAAGGCAAACCCCCACAGGTAAGTCATCACTACAATGAATTCTCTGATCTCCAGTCCATATCCATCTCAACTGGGTCCCACACTGACCACATCCTCACTCGTACCACTACAGTGTACAACCATCTCAATATATAGAGACATATACATTTGTCTATAACACATAAGTATTTACGTATTTATAAGGATATTAGTAAGTATAATGCTGCGGCGTGCAGCCCGCTCCAATACATATACCGCTGCGGCGCGCAGCCCGCTCCAATACATATACCGCTGCTGCGGCGCGCAGCCCGCTCCATTTAACGTCGACGGCGCTCACTGGGGGTGTATACAGACTTCGGAGGGGCTCCCTAGGCCCAAGCGCTATGGTGCTATGACGTGCAGCCAGGTCCACCATATATCACTGCGGCGTGCAGTCCGATCCAACATATATACTGCTGCGGCGTGCAGCCCGATCCCATAATATACCAGCGCTCACCGGAATGTGTGCAGACTCAGACTCCGAAGGGGCTCCTACAGCCCAAGCGCAATAATACTGCGGCGTGCAGTCCGTCCCACATGTATATTACATGTATATCACATGTATATTACTGCGGCGTGCAGTACGATCCAACATATATACTGCTGCGGCGTGCAGCCCGATCCAATGTAGGTATATATATATACTACCTCATAATGGGTCCTCGACCCTATCCCAGTCAATATATACTTGGCCTCTCAGGCCCAATATAATATATCACAGTGGGTCCTTGACCCTGTCTCAGTCAATATAGACTTGGCCTTTCAGGCCCAATATAACATCTCATAGTGGGTCTTTGACCCCGTCTCATCTCAATCGGTATAGACTTGGCCTTTCAGGCCCGCTCAGCTAGAACAGGGAATTCCACCCTAAATAATCTCTCTCAATGTACACATCTAGTACAGGCTCATATTATACTATACAGCTAGAGCTATGGCTGAGTGTATGCTTCCAACACAATATAAGGGTCACCTAGCTCTATAGGTTCCCTAATGCTCTACAAATCGGCACAAGGCCCCAAACATGGCTATCAGCCCAATTGCACAGTTATAAACTTATTATCAGTCATAACACACAATATACTATTAGTAGGGAAGGACTAAGTCCGAACCCCCTATCACAATGTCACCACGCCCGTCATAGAACGTGTGTCTCATCTCAATATAGCACTGTGAAGTGCTAGTACGGGGTTTCAAACCCTCAGTACATTATTTACTACTACCACTCACCTCGATCCGATAGAAGCCTTAATCCGCCTTGCGCTCGCCTCGCAATTCAATCACCTTGAATGCCGAATCTGCTCAAAATCAATGAGAATACATCAATATAGGCTAATTAAACACAACCCATTCGAAATAACTCAATTTACATCAAAATTCCCAAAGTTGTCAAAACCCGAGCCCCGGGCCCACATTCCGAAAATTTACGAAATTCACATTTCTGGAACCCTCGTCTCGCCACGAGTCCATACATATAAAATTTACCAAAATCGGAGTTCTAACGACCTCCCAAATCCAAAAATCCCGTTTTTAATACTTGGGCCACATTTCTTCAAGATTTCAACCCAATTTCATGAAGATTGATGTTAATACTACCATAAATTGATGTTTTTGAGTCAAGAATCTTACCTCCAACGATACCCGATGACTTCTCGGTGATTTCCTCGAGTTTTCTTCTCTCTAGGGCTCAAATGTGTGTTTTTGGGTTGAAAACCCGTAACTCTCTGTTTCTGGACTTAAGTTCACTGCCAGAACAGGTTCTTCTACGCGATCGCGATCTTCCTCACGCGATCGCGATGCTCAAATTCTCGGCCTCACGCGATCGCGACTTCCTTCACGCGATCGCGAAGCACAGTCACCCTGCCTCACGCGATCGCGTCCTTCACTCCTGCGATCGCGTAGCATATTTCTCCTGGACCCATTTCTTCCTCTACGCGATCGCGTATATTGGCCTGCGATCGCGATCAACACCCGATCAATTCTACGCGATCGCGACTCTTACCCTGCGATCGCGATGCCTTATCTCCCCGCTCTACGCGATCGCATCCCCATCCCCGCGATCGCGGAGAGCAATTGTCTGCTGAGGTTATGACAGCAACCAGATTTTTCTCTTTTCTTTCAACAATGGTCCGTTTGGACCCCCGTATTCATCCCGAGGCTCCCGGGACCCCAACGAAAACCACCAACATACTCCAAAACATGATACGAACTTATTCCAACCATAAAAACACCATACTAAACATCAAAATCACCAATTACACACAGATTCAAGCCTAAATTTCTTAAAACTTTCCGAATTACACATTCGATCAAAAACCCGACCAAACGATGTCCGAATGACCTGAAATTTTGCAGGCATATCCAAAATCACCTAGCGGAGCTACAGAAATTGTCGGAATTCCATTCCGACCCCCGGATCAAAATATCACCTACCATCCGGTTTTCGCCAAAATTCAACATTCGCCAATTCAAGCTTAAAGCTACACCGGACCTCCGAATTCGATTCCGATTGCTTTCCTAAGTCATAAATGATCCCCCGGAACTAGTCGAATCATCAGAATCCGGTTCCGAGCACTCTAACTCAATAGTCAACTCTTGGTTGACTTTTCATATTCAAGCTTTCTTCTAACATGCTATTTGTTTCATTTTCAATCCAAATCACTCCTAACTCACCCGATAGGCTCTAACACTGATATAAAATCATCAAACATGCATTTACAACATGACGGGGTGATAATTCTCATGACGACGGGCCGGGTCGTTACATAGACATAACAAGACTTGGAGGAAGAAAGTATTACCTTTGATGACGTAGACGCAGATGGCATATTATTTCCACATAACGGGTGGTAATATCTTTACTTGTACATGACACTAATGTGAAACGAGTTTTGATTGATCCAGATAGTTCTGTAAATATTATTTTGATACGAGTATTACGCAAGATGCAAGTAAAAGACAAATTGGTTCCAAAAGCGCATACTTTGTCGGGATTAGACAACTCTAGTGTTGTAACAAAAGGAGAGGAATATTTATTACATTTGTAGAAGGTGTTGTCAAAGATACCAAATTTCAGGTCGTATATATGGAATAAATGACTTACAACATGATTCTTGGGAGGCCATGGATTCATGACATGAATGATGTACCATCAACCTTACATCAAGTTATTAAATTTCCATCTCCATGGGGAGTATGCCAAATCAGAGGAGATCAACAAACATCTAGAAGCATCAATTATGTTTCGAATTCAACTGCTAAGGAAGAAGACAAATAGAAGTTACAGAATTCAGGTGGAGGTAACATGGTGTCAACCTCAACTGAACAAGGGAAAACAGATGTGGATTCAAGACCTGATACCATTCAAGAACCAGAGGAAAATGAGAACATCAAAATAATAATAGAAGAGTTAGAGGTTGTGGTTTTATTTATACATTGTCCCGAGAGAAAAGGGTACATATGAGACAATCTTAGCTTGGAGGTAAAGCGTAAGTTGATAGAATTTTTAAAAGCCAATGCAGATTATTTTGCTTGGTCCCATTTTGACATGACAGGGATACAACTAGAGGTCATGACTCATAAATTAAATGAAGATCCACCATACCCTCCAGTCAAGCAAAAGAAAAGAAAGCAAGGAACTTTCAAGAATCAGGTGATTCAAGAAGAAGTCCAAAAATTGCTAAAAATTAATTCAATTCGTGAGGTAAAATATCCTAACTGGTTAGCTAACACTGTTGTGGTTCCTAAGAAGAATGGTAAGTGGCGAGTCTGTGTAGATTACACAGACCTTAATAAAGCTTATCCAAAAGATTCTTTTCCTTTACCGCACATAGATCAATTAATTGATGCTACTGCAGGACATGAGCTATTAAGTTTCTTATATTCATATTCAGGCTATAATCAAATCAAAATAGATCCAGAGAATGAGAAAAAAACTTCTTTCATAACAGATAGGGGGACTTACTGCTATAAGGTAATGCCTTTTGGTCTTAAGAATGCACGTGCAATGTATCAGAGGTTAGTTACCCAAATGTTTCAAGAGCATTTAGGTAAGACCATAGAGGTATATATATATATATGATATTCTAGTTAAGACTTAACATTTAGAAGGTCATATATCGCATCTTTCTGAAACGTTTAAAATTTTATGAAAATATAATATGAAGTTGAACCCGGAAAAATATGCATTTGGTGTGGCATCAGGTAAGTTTTTAGGTTTTCTTCCATGTTATTGAAGTGAATCTTGCATAGATTAAGGCCATTGAAGATATTCCTAATATACTTTCAAACAAGAAAGAAGTTCAAAGACTGACAGGAAAAATCACAGCTTTGGGAGATTTATTTCTAAATCATCGAAAAAATGTTTTAAATTCTTCTCAGCCCTTAAGAAGTAGGATCATTTTGAGTGGAATGAGGAGTGTCAACAAGAACTTAGGAATTTGAAAACAAACTTATCAAATCCACATTTGCTAGCAAAACCAAAGGTTGGGGAGAGACTTTTTATCTACCTTGATGTTTCAGAAGTTAAGCGTTGTTTTGTTTCGAGAAGAACAAGTTAAACAATCCCCTATCTATTATGTTAGTAAATCTTTGTTAGATGCAGAGACACGGTATCCTCAATTAAAAAAACTAGCACTTGTTTTAATCATGGCATCTAGGAAGTTAAGACCATATTTTCAATGTCATCCCATTGTTGTAGTGAATGCATACCCCTTATGCAATATATTACATAAGCATGAATTATCGGGCAGATTTGATAAATCAGCTATAGAGTTAAGTGAATATGAAATCACGTACCTACCTAGAACAACAATAAAATCCCAAGTATTAGCCGATTTCGTGGCTGATTTTAGCTAAGGGATGCAAATAGAAGCAGAAAAAGAAGTATAGATACTTAATGGGGCTAATCCAGATATGTAGACTTTATTCACTGATGGCTCATCAAATGTAAAAGGTGCAGGTTTAGGAATTGTCTTAGTACCACCTACATGTGAAACTATTAGGCAAGCTATTAAATGTCACTCCATAACTAACAATGAAATGGAGTATGAAGCTGTGATTGCAGGTCAAGAATTGGCACAAGAACTTGATATAAATCAAATAGTGATCAAAAGTGATTCATAACTCATGGTTAATCAAATGTTGGGGACTTACACGGTCAGGGAAGCAAGGATGCAACAATACTTGGAAAAGGTACGGGAACTAATAAAGCAATTCCAAACCTGGAATGTCATAAAAATACCAAGGGATGAAAATGTTGAAGTAGATGTCTTGGCTAAACCTCACATCCGCAGCAGATGTAGCAAATAATGCAAACACATCGGTTATACATTTATTTCACTCAGTTTTCGAACCTGATAAGAATGAGGTAAATTTCAATAATTTAATTTGTGATTGGAGGAACAAAATTATTGCTTTATTACACCATAGTACTGTCCCTGATGATAAGAAAAAAACATATGCGCTGTGGAGGAAGGCTGCTCGGTACTGTTTAAAGAAAGGTAATTTATATTGAAAAATATTCGGTGGCCCCTTAGCAAGATGCCTCGGACATTCACAAATGGAGTATGTAATGAGATAAATACATGAGGGACATTGTGGGAATCACGCAGGAGGAAGATCACTGGTGAGAACCTTGATTAGAGCATGATACTATTTGCCCAAAATGGAAGAAGAAGCATAGAGTTTCATGGCTAAATGTGATAAATGCCATAGGTACGGCAACGATATGCATAGACCAACAGAATTATTGCATCCAGTCATTGCGCCATGGCCATTTATGAAATGGGGGATGGATATAGTAGGACCGTTACCTCAAGCGAAAGCACATGTAAAGTTTATGCTCGTACTTACTGATTATTTCACTAAATGGGTGGAGGTGGGAGCATTTAAACAAGTGCTAGAAAAGGAGGTTAAGGATTTTATTTGAAGAAATATCATCTACCGATTTGGAGTACCAAAAGAAATCATATGTGACAATGGCCCTCAATTTATCGGAGCTCAAGTCACAGAATTTTTTGATAGTTGGCAAATTAAAAGGATTACATCTACACTATATCACCAATGGGAAATGGGCAAGAAGAATCAACAAACAAAGTCATAATCAACAATTTAAAGAAACGGTTAGAGAAGTCAAAGGGTAATTGGCCTAAAATGTTACCGGGAGTTTTATGGTCATATCGCACAATAACAAAAATGAGCACATGAGAAACACCCTTCTCTTTAGTTTATGGAGCTGAGGCATTAATCTCAGTTGAAATAAGAGGACCAAGCACAAGATTCTCACAAGCAACACAAAAGTCTAATGATGAAGAGATGCGGGTCAATTTGGATTTATTGAGAGAAACCGCGTTAATAAGAATGGCAGCACAAAAACAAATGATCGAACGATATTACAACAGGAAAGCTCGCCTCAGAAACTTCAAAATTGGGGTCTTCGTGTTTAAAAGGGTTTTTCAATCTACAAAGGCAACCAACGCATGTAAATTTAGCCTGACCTAGGAAGGACCCTACAGAGTTCGTGATATTGCAGGAAAATGAGCATATGAATTAGAAACAATAGACGGGAAAGTGCTTCCTTCATTGGAATGGTGTTCATTTAAAGAGATACTACTTCTAAGAAAAAACCCATGGTCAGGTATCACCATGTTAAATTTTATTTTTTGAATTATTAAAATTTCACTGACGATTTTAGATGATAGGTAAAATGCTAACCCGTACTAAATGATGAGTCACAACCTGTAAGGAAAAATGGAATAAACTAAAATTCCAGGCCCAAGGTTAAAATTATTCTAATAGAAATATAAATGGATTAAGCAGTCTTCATCTATAATCGCATCTTCAAGTCCCGTATGTAGTTCCTTTTCATGAAAAAGACTTAGTGAAATAGACTATCAAGTGCTCGAGGCTTCATACTTCAACACTCAAACACTTGGGGGACTATATAGTATACACAATCACGTGTATAAAAAGGCAAATAAGATTGAGGAAAAATCAAGCCTAGAAAAGTAAAGTGCGAAGTGAAAGTTACAGAGTCATGGCATCCATCATAGTATTATTTCCCATGAGAACAGTGGAGTCATCTCTCAAACCCTTCCTAATGTTTTGGAGCTAAGGGAATCCAATATATCTCAAAATGGTTAGGATAAAGAATATGTATACAAGGAAAACCCCTGTATCTATTGTTCTTCTTTTGTAAAAATCTGTTACAAGAAAAATAGTTACGAAAAAGTTATAGATGTAATTCAAATACATGTAAAGTATTATCCAAAACTTGTCAAGGTTCAGAAATAAAAACTTGTCAAAGTTATTTTAGAGAAACATGTGTGTTCCTATCTCTTTTATCATATGATAACACCATTATGAAGTTGAGGCGTCTTCTTCATTAAGTTTCGAAATATAAAAGGGCCCTCTTTTATAAAACTCATGTTATTTAGTCATGAGATTAAAAGAATCATTTTCAAAGAACAAAAATGCAGACTATTCTTTAAGTCCTTGAAAATAAAAGGCAGGAATAGAACATACAGAAGTTTAATGATAATAAGAACTTCTTAATATTTAAAATTTAATCAGAAATATAAAACTAAAGACTAAGTATAAACTTATTCATCAAACTGTTAATACAAAATGCCCCATGACAAGACTTGGGGGTTTGATTACAAAAAACTATCACAAGAAGCCAAGAACTTTAAACATAGTCCAAATAGGTACCTGCAAAAGGGAATTTAAAGAAAATGTAAATATTTTCACTAAGAAGAAAGAACTGAAGAAGGATCATCATCGGGCTAAACTAGAACACCATCGTCAACAGATAAGGGTTGATCTTCAACCACAATAGTTGGGGCATCAACATATGAAGTCTCATCTTGGTTGGAAACAAGAGACACGATTGAGCTTGAACAAGGTGCGACACCCGTGGCAACTTCAACAGTCACGGGGACTTTAACTGCGGGAGTCTCAGTCAAAGAAGTTTCAATCACGGGAGCTTCAACCTTAGGGGATGGAAAATATTGTGGTTGTTGAGTTCGTTCAATGGTCTCATTCACCTTGGCTAATTCAGATTCCAGGTTGATACTGTTTTGACCTATTTCCACTAAGGTATCACAACGAGAATTTAAGAAATCCCAACTTACCTCGACATTAATTTTCTCTTCAAGGAGTTCATAATCTTTCTCCCAAGCAGCGACTTCATTCTTAAGTTTTTCGTTTTCAGACAAAACAGAACTATAAGATGAATGAAGGGTGGCATGAGAGCTCTCTAAGGCACGTACCTTATCCACAGAAACTCAAAGTTACTCTTGTGCTTGTGAAAGGTTTTGCACAACCTCCCCAGCATAAACTTCTTTCTGAGCGAGCAAAGCCCTTAGTGCCCTATTTTCCTCGTTAGCCTTGGATAGCTGCTCCGAAAAGGAAGATTCAAGACGTTCTTTTTCCATATCAGCTTGGCTTGAGGAAAACTTAATAACCGCCAACAATAAGGTTAATGTTTGAACTTGCTACTCTAAGGTATTTTTTCTCTCCTGCAAATCTACCATGTCGATTTAGGCACCTTCAAATTGGTCCTTCCAATTGTTTGCCTCCAACTGAAAGCCACGGGCAGCCTCTTCTGCATCATGGGAAACCTTCTCCAAATCATGTTCCAACTTCTCCAAAAGGGAGATTAGGTTCATTAGCTCAGTACCAATGCAATTGTCCTACGTAAATAAAAGGAGAGGCCAGAATTTCAAAGTCAAAAGTTTTTATAAAATAAAGGGAAACAAAATTCCGTTAGAGTGGCATGCACTACATGAGGGTGAGGTTACTATGGCTTTTAAGTTTAGCTTTCTCAATAGGGCCAATAAAAGGCTCGAGCCAAATATCAGCTTGACTGGATTTTCTCAAAAGGTTGTTGTTGGTTACGCTCCTCATAGCAGCACCCTACTTGAAGAGTCCACTTTCGTATGGTGAACAATGGGGGGAGGAATTTCTAAAGGATGAGCGGTGAAATGGGTAAAAATAGTGGAGGAAGGGACAAAACCAATAGTTGATTGAGGTAAAAAAGCAATTACAGGTACAAAAGATGAAAAAGAAGACAAAAGAAGTTTATCTAGAACAGGTCCTAAGGATCAACTACCAAAACCACTAGCAAAAAGTTGATCTATTGACTCACGAGTGTCTTGAGGAGAAACATCATCATCAGGGATGATAACTGGAGTAATAACAGGCTCGAAAAGTGATGGGTGGGGGGAGACTCAGCCTCGTCTTCAGAGACGATACGTCTCTTTGCTCGTGGTCTTGACACCAAAGAGCCCTCGTCTTCTTCCTCTGAATCATCTTCTTCGGCGGCCTTTCTTTTTACAGAGCCCAAGAATATATCTTGTGATGAAGAGATATGAATACCTAAGGAGTCACGAGACGCCAAGATGACCTCTGCAGTAACTCCTCGAATAGCAAATCTTGATAAAAAGAAGGATACAAGTTAGAACAACGAAAATATTTATATACAGACAAGGTAAAAATGGAAATCCTTACGATGAGTTTTTACTTTCCAATCGTAACGGTTAGAAAGGGTTTTTCATGACCTACCCTCCATTAGGGCAGTCTTCAGCAATTTTTCTACCCAACCATGAAAGTTGGGCACAGACTCCACAACACCCATAGTTGCTGAAAAGAAAAAGAATTAATATTAGGAAAGTAAATGAGCTTCGAAAGAAAAAAGGTATGAGGAGGATTACGTGCAAAGTTTCACTTCTAAGAGAAGGGAATATTATTTTCACCCACGAAACCAACAGTAGGGCCAACAACAAACTGGGCATACCAGCCACGGTCTTTATCATCCTTGGGGCTTACTAAAACCCTTTTGCTCCTGGATGCAAGGGTAAATACGCCATTATGGAAAAGCCTAGAGGAATAAAGGTGAATTAGGTGGGGAAAAGTAAATTCGATATCCACCATGTTAGTGAGGTGTCTTAAGCAGGCAACAGACCTCCAAACAATCAGGCCAATTTGACCTAAACATGCATCGAAAATTTTACAAAACTCTAAAATGACCGGGTCAATGGCCGGTTTAAACCTTAGAGTGAAGGGATATGTGTAAACAAAGGAGAATCTGATTAAGTAAGACATGATCTTTTGATTTGGGTTAGGAATGATGATTGAAAAGTCATCACTCCAATGATAGTCCTTACGAACAAGGGGAACTAAAATATCTGTGATATGAGTAGAGCTAGAAGAAGGATTGGACGTACTATCACCACGAGCAGATCCTAGGCTACGGAGTCTTCCCCCTCTTCTATGTCTAATCGGAGTATTGGGGAAGCTATCTAGAATAAGGGGTTTTCCTAGGGTTAATGTTTGGTGAAGCCATGACAAAGAAGGTTGAAGTGAAACGGAAAAGAATAAGAGGGTTTTGAAGGATTAGAGTGTATGATACGCTTTATGTGGAACAAGACAAGTAGAGAAGTTATATTTATACTAATGAGTAACCGGCAAAAGGAAAAAGTACGATGGTGGAAGAACCATAATAATGATAAATGATACTTCGTGAACAGTGAAGCCGAAAAGAAAGCCTGAGAAAGTGCTGCAAAACTGTGGAACCAATAAGAGGATGACGCATGTCTAATGCATTAAATAGAAATGACAATTGAAGCATCAACTCTGTTAGAGCATTAATGGTGACAAAATTCTCCTTTAATGAATTACACTTCCCAAATATTCAAACTGATGAATAAATAAAAAGTGGGGGGACTATCTGTACTGAAAAAAACTGTATATATGGTGATGTATCATGACACGTGGGATGGTTAAATTAAAGTTAGCCACGATTCAAGAATTACAAAGCACGCATGAGTAAAGCAAAAGGAAGAGGCAAGGGACAAGAGGATCAGCGCATGTGTCTAAGTTTATTTACATCCAAGCAATGAAAATAATGATCCTCGCTATAGAAAATGGTGCAGATATGTCATTTAATGAGTATTAAATGCTGAGTCTGTTAAGGAATATATACATTCAATGTAACAATTATGTAACATAGCATTCAATGTCATTAATAACTCATAATAGCCTCATTATAATTTAGACATAACAGACATTCCCAAAGGAACCTATAAAATGGAGATATGTAACCAATTGAGATAAGGCATTATTGAAATATACTCTGATTTACTAGCTTTCATACCTTACTATTCTTAATTTCTTTCTTTATACATTTTTCTAATTATCAGTAACCCGTGTTCTTTTAAATTCTAGCTTTGACTAAAGATCTAATTTTTGGTTAAACATTATCATTATCCATTCACCATTCTCTTATTAAATAAAAATTACTCATTCAGGTCCAAAATAAGTGATTTTTGGATGTTTTCACACAGATTAAGAAATTCACCTTTTAGCATTAATTAGAAATAAAATTGACCATATTAAATTTTACTATCTCACATAAACACTACTAACACATACTCCAATACTATTTACTCCAAGGACAATGTAGGAAAAAATAATTAATTTATTTTTGAAATCTGAAAAATTACTTATTTTGGACCACAAAAAAGGCATTACTTATTTTGGACTGGAGGGAGTACTTACTTTAAAAATATTCAAATGAGAATCAAGTGGATTATTAGTTATTAGGAATAATAAGAATTTTATCTCATATAGCAAAGGTTAACACCGTATTTATTTACATAAATACCATTAAAAAAATATTATATAGATACCTTTTAATGTTTATAGCAAAATATCTAATTTTGGTTACCTCCTATCCCTAAGCCACTAAATACGCTATTCAGTAACATTATTTTCTTTCTCTCTCCACTTTGATACATGCCATTCTCTTTCCTCATTCCCTGAAAACACGATGCTCAATCTCAAAATTCCTCTGGCCAATTCAAAGTTGCCATTATGCCTGGCCCAGTCTCGAACAAGCATCGGGTTTCTGAGCAGTTCCAGTGTAACAACGGTGGAAGAAAATTTGCGTTACATACGTTCGCCGAAATTCTATCGTCGGAGATATTCTCTTCTCAAATTGAGCCCAAAAATGTCTCAGTGGTGACTTCTCTAATTGAGAAAATATACCTATAGCAGTATATAAACACAATACTACATTTGTGCGGTGGTGCTCAACAATGTTTTCTTTTTGTTGAGTTTAGATTTTCAAGGGATGCATAAAGCATTGCAAGGCTTTCTCAAAATGGAATCCGTCGATCGGTGGCCTAATACTAAAAAGGCTAATCTTTTCGATCAAATTAGAAGCCCTAGTATTCAATTAATCACGATGAAGAAGAAGATTTATGTTAATATATTTGAATGTATTTTCAACGTTTCATGATGTATTTTCATGTATTTATTGTCTTTTTTTTCAATGTAATTTAATGTATCTCGGCTATATTTCATATATTTCATATATTTCATTGTATTCACTGCTTTTTTTAATTATATTTCAATGTATTCCGTTGTATTTTATGTATTTCATTGTATTGACTCTCTTGCTATATTCCATGAGTGTATTCATATATATATATATATATATATATATATATATATATATATATATATATATATATATATATATATATATATATATATATATATATATATATATTTAGATGCATTATATATTCTCTGAAGATAGCTATATGTCACGACCCGAATTTCCCACCATCGAGGTCATGATGGCGCCTACTAAATGGAAGCTAGGCAAGCCAAATATTAATTACATCTCCATTAATTATCAATTTCTTATTTAAAACATATACATTACATCGGAATAATCAAAATTAGCGGAAGACTTAGTCAAATATGATAAAGAAAACCCAACCATGATACACTACCCAAGACTGGTGTCACAATACTCACGAACTTCTAAGAATAATACACATAATTGTCTGAAAGAAAATACAAGTTGTTTATCTCGATTATATGAGATAATAGAATGAAAAACATAGATAGAAGAGACAACGGGTCCTACGGACGCCTGCAAGGCTACCTCGTAGTCTCAGTAGTCGAAAAATCCACAAGTCGCTACTGTCGTTGCTGCTGTCCATAACCTGTATCTGCGCAAAAAGAGCGCAGAGTGTAGTATCAGTACAACCGACCCCATGTGCTGGTAAGTGCCTGGCCTATCCCAGCGAACTAGTGACAAGGCTAAGGCCAGTCACCCACCTAAACATGTACAGTTGCAATATAGACATATATATACAATACATTTATAAGGAAATACTCTGCTCTGAAATAACAGTCAATAACTCACGATATCCAGAATAATCTAATCAACATAATAAATCTTACTTTCATGTCTCAATTCCTCTCTCATTTCATATCTCGTGGTAGGCGTACCACCCGCTCCCAACTATCACAATAATTATATCTTGTGGTAGGCGTACCACCCGCTCCCAAATATCATAGTAATTATATCTTGTGGTAGGCGTACCACCCGCTCCCAAATATATCAATAATTATATCTTGTGGTAGGCGTACCACCCGCTCCCAAATATATCAATAATTATATCTTGTGGTAGGCGTACCACCCGCTCCCAAATATATCAATAGGCTACCGCAACTATGGCCAATGCCAAGATTTAAGTCACTTTGTGGTCGGCGTACCACACGATCCCAATTCATAAAATATATATATTACCGGCATTTAGCCAATAATCTCTATATCAACAATATTTATAATTACCGGTTTTAAACCAATAATTTATAATAATTTCATCAATTTACCTTCATTACCGGTATAACACCAATAACTCTTATTCAACAATCTATTCATAACTAAATTCATATTCCTACAAACTAGGATAGAACAAACACTTACCTCGAAAGTTCACGAATGATTCAATCCGTAGCAATGCCTTTTCCTTTCGAATTTGACTCCAATCCAACCGTATCTATACACAATTGATTTCATATCATCAATTCTACTTAACAAACTAGTTCATATTGCTAAATATGATTTTTACAACATTCTGCCCGGAATAGTAAAAATTGACCCCGGGCCCACATAAACGAAACTCAAGTTTCGAACCAAAATAAGTTTACCCAATCCTCCATGAGTTCAAATATACAATTTGTTCTTAAGCTCGACTCCAAAACGAGTTCTAGATCGCAAATTCTTTGAAAACCCTTATTATACTCAATTCTCAATTTTTCTACCCATTTACACCTAATTAGGCTTAGGAATTCAAATAATATTGATGGAAAATGAAGAAAACGAGTTAAGAATCACTTACCCAAGAAGTTTGATGAAGAATCACTCAAAAATCGTCCAAGGAGCTGTGGAGAAGAGAGTTGAACAGAAATGGGATTTTTATCCCGTTTCTGTTCTGTTTTGGAATTAAATTCACTGGGCAACGAATTTGTTCTACGCGATCGCGTGAATTGGGTCGCGATCGCGGAAGGCAAATATTCAACACTACGCGATCGCGTGGACAATGCTGCGATCGCGTAGAAGAATTTCGCTGGGTGGCTCATTTGTACTACGCGATCGCGTGAAAAGGGTCGCGATCGCGTTGAAGGAAAACGGAAAGCTACGCGATCGCGTGCAGACGGCTGCGATCGCGTTGAAGAAGGACAGAAAGCTTCGCGATCACGTGCAGACAGCTGCGATCGCGTGCACAAGGCCGCGTTCGCGTAGAGTAAAATGTCTGTGTAAAAATTGCAGAAAATCTGCCAGTTTTCTAAGTCCAAAAACACCCCGAACCACCTCCGAAACACTCCCGAGCCCTCGGGGCTCCAAACCAAATATGTACACTAACTCAAAAACATCAAACGAACTTGCTCGCGCGATCAAATCGCTAAAATAACATCAAAACCAATGAATTGAGCCTTAAAACTCAAGAATTCTTTAAAATTCCATAATTTCCAAACTTTCCAATTTAAGGCCGAAACACGTCAAACGACGTCCGTTTTCAACCAAACTTTACAGGAAGCGCTTAACCAATATATATGACCTGTACCGGGCGTCGGAACCAAAATACGAGCCCGATACCAGTACTTTTTAATCAAAATTCAGTTTCATTTTCCTTAAACATTTTTAGAAAACAATTTAACAGAAAAATTCTTTTACCGGGGTTCTAGACCTCGGATTTCAATTCCGGGCATATGCCCAAGTTCCATATTTTTCTACGGATTTTCTGAGACAGTCAAATCACGGATCCGGTCCGTTTACCAAAAATGTTGACCAAAGTCAACCATATCAATATTAATATCAAAATTCTTCAACTTTTTCACATATTTCACATATTTCAACATAAAAATTTCCAGCTTTGTGCCCGAACTGTGCACGCAAATCGAGGCAACTATAATTGAGGTTTTCAAGACCTCAAAAGCTCGGAATGATTAATAAAACAAGTGATGACCCTTTGCGTCGTCACATTATCCACCTCTAAAACAACCGTTCGTCCTCGAACGGACAAAAGAAAGAAGTACCTTAGTCGGGGAAAAGATGTGGGTAGCGGCTCCGCATATCAGACTTGGACTCCCAGGTCGATACCTCAGGAGGCTGACCTCTCCACTGAACACGCACAGAAGGATAACTCTTCGACCTCAACTGTCGAACCTGCCGGCCTAGAATGGCTACCGGCTCCTCCTCGTAAGATAGATCATTGTCCAATTGGACAGTACTGAAGTCTAACACATGTGTGGGATCGCCGTGGTATCTCCGAAGCATAGATACATGAAAAACCGGATGCACGGCTGATAAGCTAGGCGGCAAAGCTAATCTGTAAGCCACCCCTCCCACTCTGTCTAGAATCTCAAATGGACCAATATACCTAGGGCTGAGCTTGCCCTTCTTCCCGAACCTCATCACACCCTTCATAGGCGACACTCGGAGCAATACTCGTTCGCCAACCATGAAATCTACATCTCGAACCTTACGATCCGCATAAGTCTTCTGCTTGGACTGAGCTGAACGCAATCTCTCCTGAATAGTCTTGACCTTATCCAAGGCCTCCTGAACTAAGTCTGTACCTAACAACCGAGCCTCTCCCGGTTCAAACCATCCAACTGGTGATCGACATCGCCTACCATACAACGCCTCATACGGAGCCATCTCGATGCTAGATTGGTAACTGTTATTGTAGGCGAACTCTGCTAATGGCAGAAACTGGTCCCACGAGCCTCCGAAATCAATAACACAAGCTCGAAACATGTCCTCTAGAATCTGAATAGTCCTCTCGGACTGGCCATCAGTCTCAGGGTGAAACGTTGTGCTCAGCTCAACCCGAGTGCCTAACTCCTCCTGTACGGCTCTCCAGAAACGTGAAGTGAACTGAGTGCCTCTATCTGAAATGATGGAAACTGGAATACCATGCAGCCGAACTATCTCCCTGATGTAAACCTCTGCTAACCTCTCCGACGAGTAGGAGACAGATACTGGAATAAAGTGTGCCGACTTGGTCAGCCTATCAACAATGACCCAAATAGCATCAAATTTCCTCCGAGTCAAAGGAAGTCCAGTAACGAAATCCATAGTGATCCGCTCCCATTTCCACTCGGGAATTTCAATCCTCCGGAATACACCACCAGGTCTCTGGTGCTCATATTTCATCTGCTGACAATTTAGACACCGAGCGACATACGCAACGATATCTTTCTTTATTCTGCGCCACCAATAGTGCTGCCGTAAGTCCTGGTACATCTTCGCGGCGCCCGGGTGAATAGAATACCGCGAACTGTGGGCCTCTGCTAAGATTAACTCTCGAATCCCCTCGACATTGGGCATACAAACTCGACCATGCAATTTTAATATCCCATCATCATCTAGATTTACCTGTGTGGCACCTCCCCGCTGTACTGTATCTCTCAACTCACGCAAATGAGGATCATCAAATTGCCTCTCACGGATACGCTCTAATAAAGAAGAACGAGCGACCGTGCAGACTAACACTCTGCTAGGCTCAGAAATGTCTAATCTCACGAACCGGTTGGCTAAGGCCTGGACATCTAGAGCTAATGGTCTCTGACTGACCGGAATGTATGCAAGACTACCCATGCTGGCATACTTTCTACTCAATGCATCGGCCACCACATTGGCCTTACCCGGGTGATATAAAATAGTAACATCATAGTCTTTTAGCAACTCTAGCCACCTTCTCTGCCTCATATTCAACTCTTTCTGCTTAAACAAATACTGAAGACTCTTATGATCGGTGTATACTTCACATGCTACACCATACAAATAATGCCTCCGGATCTTCAATGCGTGAATAATCGCCGCCAATTCTAGATCATGCACTGGATAGTTCTTCTCATGAATCTTCAACTGCCTCGAAGCATAGGCAATAACCTTGCCATCCTGCATTAATACTGCACCAAGTCCAATACGGGAAGCATCACAATAAACAGTATAAGGTCCCGTACCCGTGGGTAAAACCAATATCGGTGCTGTGGTCAAGGTTGTCTTGAGCTTTTGAAAGCTCGCCTCACATTCATCGGACCATTCAAATTGAACACCATTCTGGGTCAATCTGGTCAGTGGGGTTGCAATAGACGAAAATCCTTCTACGAATCGGCGATAATAGCCCGCTAACCCCAAGAAACTCCGAATATCCGTGGCTGATGTCGGTCTAGGCCAGCTCTTGACTGCCTCAATTTTCTTCGGATCAACCTGAATACCTGATGCCGTCACAATATGACCCAGGAATGCAACTGAACTTAGCCAAAATTCACACTTTGAAAATTTTGCATATAGTCGGCTATCTTTCAGAGTCGCAAGGCCACTCTGAGATGTTGCGCATGCTCCTCCTGACTGCGGGAATATATTAATATGTCATCAATGAAGACTATTACAAACAAGTCTAAATAAGGCCGGAACACCCGATTCATTAATTCCATAAAAGTCGCTGGAGCATTTGTCAACCCAAAAGACATGACCAGAAATTCATAATGTCCATACCGAGTGCGGAACGCTGTCTTAGGGACATCAGATGCCCTAATCTTCAGCTGATGATAGCCAGATCTCAAATCTATCTTTGAAAATACCTTGGCACCCTGAAGCTGGTCAAATAAATCATCAATTCGCGGAAGTGGATATTTATTTTTGATAGTCACCTTGTTTAACCGTCGATAGTCAATGCACATTCTCATCGAACCATCTTTCTTCTTTACAAATAATACAGGTGCACCCCACGGCGAAACACTGGGTCTAATGAAACCCTTTTCAAGTAAATCCTGCAACTGTTCCTTCAATTCTTTTCACTCTGGCGGAGCCATACGGTATGGGGGAATGGAAATGGGCTGAGTGCCTGGAGCCAAGTCAATGCAAAAGTCAATGTCCCTATCGGGCAGCATACCTGGCAAGTCTGAAGGAAATACTTCAGGAAATTCGCGAACCACAGGCACAGAGTCAATAGAAGGAACCTCAGCACTAGAATCACGGACATAGGCCAAATAAGCCAAGCATCCCTTTCCAACCATACGCTGAGCTTTAACATAAGAAATAACATTACGACTAGTATGACCTAAAATTCCTTTCCACTCTATACGAGGCGAATTCGGCAGAGCTAAAGTCACAGTCTTGGCATGGCAATCTAAAATAGCATGATACGGAGATAGCCAGTCCATGCCTAGTATAATATCAAAGTCCACCATATTTAGGAGTAATAAATCAACACGGGTCTCGATACCCTCAATTACTATAATACATGACCGATGAACTCGATCAACCATAATAGAATCGCCTACTGGTGTAGACACATGAACAGGAACACTCAGTGGATCACTGGGCTGAATCAAGTATGGTGCAAAATAGGAAGACACATACGAATATGTAGACCAAGGGTCAAATAATGCCTGATGCCTTTCTATCACAAACCAAAATAATACCTGTAATGACGGCATCAGAAGACTCAGCCTCTGGTCTGGCGGGAAGTGCATAACATCGGGGCTGTGCCCCACCAACCTGAGCAGTATCTCTAGGACGATCAGCTGCTGGCTGGTCTCTACCTCTATCGGTCCGAGCTCCACCTCTATGACCTCTACCTCCACCTCTATGTCCTCTACCTCCGCCTCTAGCCGGCTGGGCAGGCTGTGAGGGAACTGGGGCCTGAATCATGGC
>JASVEL010013599.1:0-364281 GCA_032618575.1 Nicotiana noctiflora
CTTGAATCCATGTGGAAATGGTGATTTTGATGTTTAGGATGGTGTTTTTATGATTGGAAGAAGTCCGTATCATGTTTTGGAGTATGTTGGGGGTTTTCGTTGGGGTCTCGAGGGCCTCGGGATGAATTCGGACCATCAACCGGGCATTTTGAACTTGGCAAAATCTGCAGAAAATTGCAGGCTACTGTGCAGGCATTTAAGCCTTCGCATTCGCGTGGCATGGGCCGCGTTCGTGAAGGCCAGGCGGGTTAAAGCATCGCGATCGCGTGACTGGGCATCGCGTTCGCGTCGGCCAGGAGTCTTGAGCTTCGCGATCGCGTTCCTGGGGTCGCATTCGCGTAGGTGCGTGAGCGTGTGCATCGAGTTCGCGTGAGGGGTATCGCGAACGCATAGAAGGAAAATCAGGCGGATGGGATCTTGTTCATCGCGAACGCGTTGGAGATGTCGCATTCGCGAAGGGTAAGCCGGAGCTGAGCATCGCGAACGCGTGGGAGCTAATGCGAACGAGTAGGTATAAAGGTCTGTTAGTGAATCCAAAATCACAGAACAGAGAGCTCGCGGGTTCATTCACCCAAAACACAATTTTAAACCCTAGGGAGAAGAAAACACGAGGAAAACACTGGGATATCATCGGGTATTCATCGGAGGTAAGATTCTTGACTCAAAAACATAATTTTATGGTAGAATTAACATCAATCTTCATGAATTTGGATAGAAAATTGTGAAGAATTGTGGCCTAGGTATTGAAAACGGGATTTTGAGTTTTGAAAGGCCATTCGAACTCCAATTTTGATAAAATTTATATGCACGGACTCGTGGTGAGACGAGGATCACATGGGTATAATTTTCTGAATTTTTCGGACAGCGGGCCCGGGGTCGGGTTTTTACCAACTTAGCGTAATTATGAGTTTTTCATGTAAATTGAAATGGGTTATGTTTATTTGACCTGTAAATGACACAATTATTGTGGTTTGAATAGATTCTACACGTGAGACATTGAATTCAAAAGGAAATAGCATTGCGGACGAGTCTACGACCGGCTAAAGGTGAGTAGTTTGTGTATATGGTAGCCTGAGGGTTCGAAACCCCGGCTTAGCACATTGTGACGCTAGTAGGGTGTGGCTCGCACCCCGTGGCAGGTGCGGGACTGATTGTGACTAGGGATTGAGACTTGGTCCATCCCGGATATAAATAATATGCTATTAGTGAAGGAAATACACTGTGTTGACATATCTGTGGGCTGTAAGCCTTGTTTGGGGCATTGTGCCGACCTGTAGTATCCCTAGGGGATAATATTTATATGACATCTATACTTGCTTAATCACTGATCTCAGTCCTGGTATTTGAAATCACAATATTGAAATGCTAAGTCATCGGTTTTTGCAAATTAAATAAAAGTTAAAGTATTTTCATAAATTATGAACTGGAAACTGGAATTAAGAAAAATGAATTGTTTGTGACTTATCTGATTAATGTGGACTGAGGATGGATCGTGATGCACGCCATAGCGGTTTATATGAGGATCGGGCTGCACGCCGCAGCGGTTGATATGAGGATCGGGCTGCACGCCGCAACAGTATTGCGCTTGGGATGTAGGAGCTCCTCCGGAGTTTGTACACACCCCTAGTGAGTGACGTCGACGTTAAAAGGATCGGGCTACACGCGGTAGCGGTTATGCGCATTGCATTGCATTTTTATTTGTTGAATTATTCTGTGGTAGCTGTATTGTACTGTTGATGCTAGTTCGTAGGAGATTCGGACTGTAGTTTAGCTTTATATTGTGGTATTCTATGGATTTCCTACTTTCAGCTGCTTTATATATTTATTACTCACTGAGTACTTAGTACTCACCCCTACTCCCTGCACCTTTTGTGTGCAGACTCAGGTACTGAGGAGCAGTAGACAGGATTTTTCCAGCGTTGCAGAGTCACGCCGAGTTGCTGAGGTAGCTGCCGACGATCGCAGAACCTAGCTTCTCCTCCTCTTTCTAGTTGTTATTTTATATTTAGACTTGAGTTTTTCTATACATTATTCTCTAATTCTGTTGGGTTTTGTTAGAGGCTCCAGACTTGTGACTCCAGATCTTTGGGAGTGTCAGTTATTTTCGCACTTCTCAGTATTTTGTTCATTATTATTATTATTGGAGTTCTTTGACTCATATATTCTTCTTGGGATGTCCATTTGGGACTTAAATTCGTTGTGATAATTAATTGTTGGTCTGGCTGGCCTAGTTTAAATTGTTTGGTGCAATCACGACCAGATTTGGATCTTGACATCCTGCCCCTCTACTTCTTATCATATACCATGCACAACAGTAATCCTTTTTGTGCTATGGAATATTTGGATAGCCAGTAATAAACATCTTTTTGAAAATAACTAATTTTTTTCTTTGAAACTGTCATATCCTGAAAAATGCAGTTAAATTTTATTTCCTAACACAATCTTCTACACAGAATTTGCTTACAACACCCCTTTTGCATAAAATGGCACCCTCCCGCTCCAAATTCTTTTAATCTCAATATTGTTCCCCATACAAAGAAAAATATGGCATTGGGGGTGTTTTCCGTAACAGTTAGGGCAATTGAATTTTAGGCTTCGCATGAACAGCTCAGAAGGGTACTCCAATTCATAGTAAACTACTTTTGTTACTTGATAATAGGTGAATTTGACTATATTTATGCCCTAAATAATCACACTTTGTTGTTGAATTGATATTGTTTATGATGAAAAAATGCTTTTATTAGTGTTTATTGGTGTGTTATAGGTACGCATGAGCCATTGGATACTAAAGGAGCTATTTTGGAGTCACAAGATAGTAAAATGGCCAAGTGAAGAGTTGAAGTGAAGTTAGCTTGAAGAATTGAAAAAAGTATCCAGATTACTGTTCATCCGCGGTTCACTCAGAACCGCGGATGAACTGCGGAAAAACAAGCTCGCGGAACTTCAAGAGATTCAGAGAACTGTTCTATTCGCGGTTCGTCCGCGACCGCGGAAGGCGCCGCAAATTTTAGTCCTAATTTTGTACAAAATCAATTTTTAAGCCCTAAACCCTTTATATAAACCACTAGTCCGTGCAAAAGAGGCAAGCATTGTATTTTTTACTACTTTTGCAAGATTATTAGTAAGAGAGAACTCTTTCAACTTATTCCTTTCTTTTATGTAAATTATTTGTTTATGAATTCAATTATTATTCTTGTTCCTTTGATCATGAGTAGCTAATTCCTTTTCTAAGGTTTTGATGGAACCTATTGGGTGATGAAATTCTCGTTTATGTGATTACAAATTGTTAGCTAGATTTCAATTTGTTCAACTTCGTTCTTATTGTAGTTAATTGGTAGAGCTCCCGATTAGCTGTGCCTATTTAGTGTGCGTAACTTGGAAAAGAGTGCATATTTAGGTATATTGTTGAACAACAGCACACCTAAGTTATTGGAGGAATCTATAACCTAAGGCGTAGAGATGGGATTAGGAATAACGAAGTCTTGTGTGCAATCTTAACTGAACTATTCAAATTAAAGCTAGCTAGGGTAGTTTGGGAGAGTGCACAAGTAAATTATTGTAATTTCTCGGGAGAGGGTTACAGTACAAATAACGTTCTTGATTGATAGAATATATTGACAATTTGTATGAGCATAAACAAAAGGGATCCCATCAATAGGGGAAATCAATACCTTAGTCTTTCTCCATATTATTTACCCAATATTCAATTCTTTCTTTTCAGTCTTTTAGTTCTTGCAAAGTAGCTGTTCGAAAAACTCACAAAAATATACTCAAAGTTTAGGAACTTGATTCGGAAGTTTTCTTGGGTTGTGAAAGTTGCAATTGGTAGGCTAATTCTCTGTGGGATCGATTCTGGACTTATTAGACCAGGTTATATTGACTACGACCGTTGCTTGGACGTGAATCAATTTTGGCGTCGTTGCCGGGGAATTAACGGAATCATCAATTGCCATTGACAGAACTTCAAGATTCTTGTATAGTTAGGTTCTTTGTACAATTTACATTGAATATTTTGATGGTTGTTGATTTGGGTACTCAGGTCCATTCCTAGAAAATCTGCAAGGACTGGAGAACTAATTGAAGGACTCACATACCGCAGGCAAACTTTCCGGGCACGTAACGGGGCTATCAAACAAATTCAGGAATCTCAGCAACCAATAAAACTAGACTTCGACATGGGTGACGTGAACGACCCAAACCAGCAAGCTCGGTTAAACATGCAAGAGGCACAGGAGGCGCTGGAGGTGCAGGAAGGTGCACTCTTTGACTGGGCACAACCCATAGCGGATAGTTTGGCAACTACCATCGTTGTGCCAGCGATTCAAGCTGAGTCTTTCCAGATTTCTAACAACATGCAACACTTGTTTCAAAACAAGGGATTATTCTCTGGGTCTCAGGTTGAAGATCCACAGCAGCACCTGAAGAACTTTCTCTCGATATGCAAGACATAGAGGCAACTGAATGTGACTCCGGAAGCCATCAGACTATTGCTCTTTCCGTTCTCAGTTACAGGGGCTACACAGGTATGGCTAAACTCACTTCCCATAAACTCTATTGCAAATTTGAATGAGTTAGTCAAGCAATTCCACAACACGTTTCATCCACTTAACAAGACAGCTCAACAAATTGATGAGATTGTGAGCTTCAAGCAGAAACCAATGGAGACATTACATGAAACTTGGGGAAGATTCAAAGGTATGCTTGTTCTGTGTCCTCACCATGGGATTCCTGAACAGATGTTGGGTCAAAGGTTCTACATGGGGCTTTCACATAGTATGAAGAATATTGTAGATGCTTCAGCAGGTGGGGCTTTTCTGAGCAAGACTTGGAGAGAGGGCCAAAATTTGCTAGACAAGATGGCTCAAAATTCCGGGTGGACGACCAGGAATGCTCCTATCACTCCAGTGGTACACTCTGTACCTCTAAAACCATCCAACACTCTAGAGGAGAACATGGCAATCTTATTGACACAAATGAGCATCCTGACGAAGAAGGTGGAAGAATGAGGGGTCAAGCAGCAGGTTCATATTCTAGATACTACCAATAGTGGTTTATGCACGTCTTGCATTAGCCAACCCATAGGTAATCCATGGGCTACAGACCAAGAACATCATCATCAGCATGAAGACATGAATTATGTGGCTAATTATGGAGGGCGGCGACAAGGTAACCAGAGTTGGGGTCAGCAAGCTCCACAACAGTACAGGCCTTCTCAGCCACAATATAATGCAGCTGGTATGAGGCCACCACACAACATGGCTCCATATCCTAGACCTCAGAATTTCAGCAATCAGCAGCAGGGATATCATCCTCCTCCACCACAGCATGGGGGTAGACATGACGATGGGTTCGCAAGGTTGGAAGCTATGATGCAGCAAGTAATTGGGTCAAATGCCAAAACCAATGAAAGGATAGATGCACATGATGAAGCTATCAAGAATATTGAAGTACAGGTGGGCCAGATTACTATGTCTCTTAACAATTGTCCTCAAAAGACATTGCCTGCAGATACACAAACAAACCCAAAATATCAAGTCCCAAAGCAGCTAATGGCAGTGACTCTGAGAAGTGGTAGAGATCTTAATGCTGAGCAGGAAAAAGAGAGAAGTAACATACAGGCTAAGACACTCACTCCAGTGCACATTGAACTCGATGAGTCCACCGGGTTAACAAAAGTTGCAATCCATCCAGTTGCTAAAATAAAGAGATGTAACAGGGAACGAACAAAGTAGCTGAACAGGTAGAGCAGCAGGTTGAAGAGAAAGTGATAGAAAAAGAAATGTCCAAAGTCATTGGGAAGAAGAGGCCTCCACCACCATCCCCCAAAGGTTGGCCAAGCACTAGAAAGAAAAGCAATACAAAAAGTTCTTTGAGATGCTCAAGCAAATCCAGGTAAACATTCCTTTAATTGAAGCTTTGAAAGAAATGCCTGGGTATGCTAAGATGATGAAAGACTTAATGTCACGCAAATTTGATTTCCAAGACTTGGCCACCGTGACTCTTACTCAGACTTGTAGTGTAGTGGTCTCTAGACCCATTGCTAAGAAGCTATCTGATCCAGGTAGCTTCACCATTCCATGCACTATAGGAAATTGTGCCTTTGCAAAGGCATTGTGTGATTTGGGGGTGAACATTAATCTCATGCCCTTGGTGATTTATAAGAGGCTAGGCATTAGGAGAGTCAGTCCTACCTCCATGTTATTACAGCTTGCTGACAGGACTGTTAAGTGTCCATTTGGTATATTAGATTATGTGCTTATCCAGGTGGGGAAGTTTGTGTTTCCCACCGATTTTGTGATTCTTGACTGCAAGGTGGACGAGGAAATTCCTATAATCTTAGGAAGACCATTCCTAGCCACCGGGAGGGCTTTGATTGATTGTGAGACTAGGGAACTCAAGATGAGGTTGAATGATGAGGAGATCATATTCAACGTGCAAAAATCCATGAGGCGCCCTAGTGAGTTCGCGAATTGTTCTCTTATTGATGCGGTTGATGTGATAGTGGAGACAGACGATGCAGAGTTGACCAATGAAGATCCACTTCAAGCATGCCTAATGAACTTAGAAGAGGTAAATGGTGAATGTCTAGCAGAATAGGTACTATCTCTAGAAGGCAAGGGGTTTTGGGAGAGAGAGCTTGAATTCGAGTCTCTACATTTAGAGAAAAGAGAGACCCCTCCTGCAAAGCCATCCATAGAAGAGCCACCAAAGATGGAGCTTAAACCACTACCATCTCATCTCAGGTATGAATTTCTAGGTCTTAACTCCACTTTACCTGTTATTATCTCATCTGGTTTGTTAGATGTACAGGCTCAAAAGCTTATACAGGTACTAAAAGAATGCAAGACTGCCATTGGGTGGACCATGGCTGACATAAAAGGGATCAGCCCCACATACTGCATGCATAAGATTCTCCTGGAAGAGGGACACAAACCTTCCAGGGAACACCAAAGAACGCCGAACCCAAACATGAAGGAAGTGGTGAGGAAAGCGGTAATCAAGTGGCTAGACGCGGGAATCATTTTTCCAATCTCTGATAGTAGCTGGGTTAGTCCAGTTCAATATGTGCCAAATAAAGGTGGCATGACGGTGGTGAAAAACGAGAATAATGATTTGATCTCATCTAGAACCGTCACCGGGTGGAGAATATGCATGGACTACAGGAAGCTGAATCTAGCCACCCGCAAAGACCACTTCCCACTTCCCTTCATTGATCAGATGCTTGACAAGTTGGCAGGGAGGTCACACTTTTGCTTTCTGGATGGGTACTCGGGGTACAACCAAATCTCCATAGCCCCCGAGGATAGAGAGAAGACCTCATTCACATGCCCATATGGCATTTTTGCCTTTAGGAGGATGCCATGCAATGCACCTGCCACATTCCAAAGGTGCATGATGGCTATTTTCACCGACATGGTGGAAGACATTATGGAGGTCTTCATGGATGATTTCTTAGTGGTAGGGAATTCATTCGATGAATGCGTTGTCAATCTTACAAGAGTGCTGAAATGGTGCATGAAGACAAACTTAGTGCTAAACTGGGAGAAGTGCCATTTTATGGTACAAGAAGGTATAGTATTGGGGCACCGGGTTTCAAGCAAAGGTATTGAGGTAGCCTGAGCTAAAGTTGGTGTCATTGCAAAGTTGCCTCCACCAACATCTGTCAAGGCCATTAGAATCTTTCTTGGACATGCCGGATTTATCGGAGGTTCATTAAAGACTTCTCCAAAATCTCAAAGCCTCTCTGTAAGTTACTTGAAAAAGATCACACCTTTGTTTTTTATGATGAATGTCGGATTGCTTTTGAGGAACTAAATAAGAGGTTGGTCACAGCACCCATCATCATTGCCCCCGACTTGGAGCAACCGTTCGAGCTAATGTGCGATGCAAGTGACTATGCAGTGGGGGCAGTGCCTGGCCAAAGGAAAGATAAGCAGATGCATCCAATCTATTATGCTAGTAGAACATTGAGTGGAGAACAACTAAACTACACAGTGACAGAAAAGGAGATGCTGGCGGTCGTGTTCGCGTTTGACAAATTCAGATCCTATATCATAGGGTCCAAGGTAATTGTATACACAGACCATGCAGCTTTAATGTACTTAATTGATAAAAAGGACTCTAAGTTGCGCCTAATTCGTTGGGTGCTGCTTCTTCAAGAGTTCGACCTTGAAATACATGATAGAAAGGGCACCGAAAATCAAGTCGCTAGCTGATCATTTGTCACGACTTGAAGGAGCTGAAATTGCCAAAGTGTGTGGGGAAATTCTGGAAACCTTTCCAGACGAGCAGCTGCTCACCACCACTCTCCTTGAAGCGCCATGGTATGCAGATTATGCAAATTACCTGGCCAGCGGTATTATTCCTCATGACCTCTCATCGGTCCAGAGGAAAAGATTTTTTTCGTGAAAGCCAATTTTATTATTGGGATGAACCCTATTTGTTTAGGATATGTATCGATAACATGATCCGGAGATGCGTCCCCGAGATCGAACATTCTTCTGTTTTGCAGGCGTGTCATGCTTCAGCATATGGTGGTCACTTTGGAGGAGTGCGAACGACCACCAAGATACTTCAGGCCGGTTTCTATTGGCCAACGGTATTTAAAGATGCTCACTTGTGGGTGAAAGGTTGCAATGAATGTCAACGCACCGGGAACATCTCCTGGCGTCATGAAATGCCAATGAACCCTATTCAGCAAGTGGAAGTATTTGACGTCTGGGGAGTAGACTTCATGGGGCCCTTTGTCAGCTCATACAGCAATAAGTACATACTTGTTACGATAGACTATGTGTCCAAATGGGTGGAAGCTGTAGCATTACCCACCAATGATGCTAAGGTGGTGGTGGGATTTCTGAAGAAGAACATTTTCACCCGTTTCGGGACTTCGAGGGCTATCATCAGTGATGGGGGTACACACTTTTGCAACCGGCCATTCGAGAAATTGCTGGCTAAATATGATGTGAAACACCGAGTTGCTACTCCATATCACCCGCAAACCAGCAAGCAAGTTGAGGTCTCGAACAGGGAGATAAAGAGTGTATTAACAAAAATAGTGAACCCACGAGGACCAACTGGTCCAGGAATCTTGATGATGCATTATAGGCATACAGGACAGCATTCAAGACAACAATCGGCATGTGACCATACAAATTGGTGTTTGGGAAAGCTTGCCATTTACCTGTGGAACTAGAGCACAAATCATGTTGGGCACTAAAGCAATTGAATCTCAGCTGGGATAAAGCGGGGAAATCTAGAATGACTGGGTTGCACGAGTTGGAAGAATTCCGGTATCTAGCCTTCGAGAGCACAAGACTATACAAATAACGGATGAAGCAGATTCACGACTAGAACATCATAGAGCGTAACTTCAAAACCGGGGACAAGGTACTGTTATACAATTCTAGATTACGGTTGTTCCCGGCCAAATTAAAATCAAGGTGGTCTGGCCCCTTTCGGGTAATTGAGGTATTAGATTCGGGCGCTGTGGAAATTCAAGCCATTGATGGTTCACGCACATTCAAAGTAAATGGACAGCGGTTGAAACTTTATGTTGGCATGAATGACATCGGTGACAAAGTGGAACTATGGTTAGAGGAACCTCAAAGGTCTAGCGAGCCTTGAAATGTGCTAAGTTGAGTCGTGTTGCAACGTTAAATCAGGCGCAACGTGGGAGGCAACCCACAAACCTGTTGTAAGTATACTAATTATAGTTAGTCTATATATAAAAAAATAAAAAATATTTCTGCCCAGGGAACAAAAAATTCAGAGAAGGTCTCTGTTCGCGGTTCATCCGCGGTCGCGGACGAATCGCAAAAAATGACCTTCTCTGAACTTGACTGTTTGCGGTTTGTCCGCGACCGCGAACAAACCACGAACGACACGGTCAGTTTCGCGGTGGACAGAAAACTTAAAAAAATTATTTTAATTCCCCCCCGCCCTTTAATAACCCTAAAGCTAAACCCCCCCTTATTCCAACATACCAGCTGCCTCTCACTCCCCAAACTCCCTATCTCTCTACAAATTCTCCTCCTTCTCTCTACTATTTCTTCTCCAAATTCCCTCTACTCCCTCACACACGTTCTTCTTCTTCATCAACACTACCATTCCTTCCAACTAGTAAGTTCATCTGTTACTATCTTTTTCTTTTTTTAGTTCTTTTCCTTTGATTAGTAGAACTAATTAGTTTAATTGTAGTTTAGTTGTATAAATTGTATTATATCTTGCTAGTAGTAGTAGATTCTATATAAATTAATTGGTTTGTGTAGTATAGTATTATATGAATTTTTCGTAACTTTGTTGGTATTGTTGGGATGATGGTAGAGATGGTGTTGTTGGGTCTCCAATTTAGTTAATAATGTTAATTTTGTTGTTTTGTAGACCCAATGTGATGGTTGATATAATTGGTGAGTGGTTGGCCAAGGTGGGCAATTGTTTGTTGTAGTATTTGGTTATTGAATTATTAGGGGATATATTGCCCAACTTGTGAGTTGTTTGTTGTTGTATATAATTGGAGATGGTGTAAGTTTAATTGGGTCATGTTAGATTGCCAAAAGAAATAAGTGTGGGGTGCTTGAGGTGAATTGGTGCAATTGTTAGATAAGTGGTTAAGTATAGGAGTTATGGGATGATAGCACTAAAAAGACGATTGTGGTAATCCATTGATGGTGAAGTCTGAGTAGCCAACCAATGTTCTAACATTATGCAAAAAATTTGGTTGTTCTCTTTTGTGCAGGATCATGGCTCATAAAAGATCAAGGCAGGGAGCTAGCTCATCTAGGCGACCAACATATCACGAGTCGAGTTCGCCAGTGAGGTGGCGAAAGCTGACTTCCACCCCAAGGCGACTAAGTTTTGGCTCCAGGAAATTGAAATTGACAGGTTAGCCATTCACTCTGAAAAGCCCGAGATATATGATGAGCTTCGCCGCCGCGAAATGGAGTTCCTATTCGACGCACTGGCCCTCGTGAACAAGATGCTGGTTAGGGAGTTTTATGCCAATGCTCCCTACGGGATGGCTAGGAGGGTATTTGTCTGAGGTAAGTACGTCTACGCCCATGCACATGCTATTAGGCAGGCTCTTAGACTGTCAAATTTTACTAGTGACGTGGACTACTACCACGATAGGCTTGGTGTCACCTGGGGCATCTTAATTGAGGCCTTATGTGTTGATGGAATCCCTGTTTGGATAAGAAACAAAACACTCCACTCTAACAGTTTCATACACACTGCTAAATGCTAGTTTTCAATCATATGTAATCGGCTCTTGCCCTCCACCAACACTACTGACGTGAACTTTAATAGGGCACTTCTAACATGGTATTTATCACCCAGCGGGACGTGGACATCGCCCGCTTGATTAGTGACGAGATGGTGCTAAGGGGATCCCTCAAAGCCAAGGGTTTTTATTACCCATCTCTCGTCACTACTTTGGGTCTCGGCCATCAGACTCCGGTCCTTGCCACTGATGGTGATCTTCTACCAAAAGCTCCATTCCGAGCTTCTCAAATCCGGGTGGACCGAGACAATGACCCAATTGACTTGGATGCTGAGGTTGACCCTGTGTCGGTCGCCCGGGCCAGGCATTCCACTGACTCAGCCGAACTTTCTAGACACGTTCACCATGGAGTGACTATGTCTAGGTCCGAATCTACCAGACCTATGATTAGGTCTATTGAGGAGGAAGTTGCGGACTTACACACCTCAGTAGATGACCTACACACGCACTTAGATGCGATGTCATAGAGGCAAGCTCGGCTGGAAAATAGATTCATGGCATGGTTCCAAGCACTTGGTCGAGCATGTCACGTCGACCCCAACACCGTCTCCGACTCAGAGTGAGTCATAGGTAAGTTTTCTCGCCCCTCTTGAGCTATATGTTTATTATTATGTCATGAGGATATGACATGATTTTAAGTGTGGGGTGCGAATCTTATCTTGTATATGTTGTACATAGTAGTTGTAGTTGTAAATAATAATATCTGGCTTGGCCCGATGATGGACACTTGGCGACGGGTTTCTTAAGGGTCTGAGTCAGAATAAAAACACAAAAAAGCAGAAAATTTGAAAAAAATCCAAAAATATGAGTAGAGGACCCTTCCTGATGATGGACTATTTAGGACAAGTACTCTTGAGGGAAGTAGTCCACATAGGAATTTTACTTTCTTTTATTTTCTTTTTCTAGGTAGTGTATCATCTCCCCTTGGTTTTTTTTTTTTGACCATGGTTCTTTTCCAAGGGTTTTTATTAAACCGGGTTAGGTAGATTTTGCTTTTTTAGGATTAGAGGGCAAAAGTTAACATGTAACCCCAAGTATGCACATTAGCAAAGCTTAATTGAACTTGAGAATGTATTATCTAAGCTTGACTGTAGATTCTAAAATATGCCTTAAATTGCACTGTACAGCTTGCTTGAACATTGATAGGACTTTGTAGATGAACCGGATTCTAAATGAGTTGCATGCTATGTGTGTGTGAGATTTTACCTACATTATATGTTTTACATGATACCTGGAACTTGCCCTGTGTGTTTGCAAAGAGAAATAGAAGTTGTTTGGTTGTAGAAAGGATAGAGGCATTTCTTTGTGTAACCCCATAAATCAATCGACATGAATTCACCCGTACATAATATCCTAGTTAACCTCTTTGAGCTTAAAGACTATTCTTTGATAACCCTTGAATGTTCATGAAAAACTGAAATCTTACATTGTTCTACTTTACCTCTTAGAAGCACTTGTGTTGTAATGAATATGTAAAAGTTTAATTGTTGGGTGAAGGGAAATTGAAAAAGGGAAAATCAAGAATGAATGGTAGAAAATAGTGAACATGCCAAAATAATGTAAATGCGTTGCAAAGCAATGATAAAAAAATGAGAAGAAAAAAAGAGCTATATCGATGTATATATGAAAGTTAGAAATGCCAGTTACACCAACAAAAGAAAAGGGGGGATTAAAAGTCAATAAAGTGAAGGAATGTTTAGGGGAGACATAAGGAAGAAAACGAAAAGGGAAGTTGTGAAAAGGAAAAGAAAACTGCTCAGGGACGTTAGTCACTATAACCAAAAGTATCCTACCCGTCCTGTAGCCAACATTACAACCCTTAAAAGACCTCTTGATCTATGATTGAATAACTCGATTAGTGGAGTATTACACTAGGGGCAAGCCTATGGTGTGTCTGTATGCATATGAATGTTCTTTGTTGAGAGTGAGTGAATTGTTTCTATATCTATAAGTTCCATGTTCTAAATTGTTTATGTGTGACCGTCTCTCAATAAATTGTGTGAGGGAATTTCACTCAAGAGGAAAACGGTAAATTTGCAAGTTTTTGATAATAACTAGAGTAAGCAATAATGTGCTGGAATGTGAGTTTTCAGTTAGGTAAGGTTGTGCATATCTTAGGTTAATCATGAAAGATAGCTTTTGTGAAATATGTTTGGGGGAGACATTACTAAAATTGGCCTAAAGTGTGATTAAGTGTCACGACCCTAGTTCACCAATCGTGAACATGTCGTGATGGCACCCAGTCCCCACGACTAGGTAAGCCTAACACGTTGCGGAATATACCAGTTCATGAACATTAAATAAGAAATAGCGGAAAACGATATAAATAAGAATGTAATCCGTGCCGCTTGGCACATACACCCGTCAAACACACTTTATAAACACCACCAAGACCCGGAATCCCACGGGTAACGCAGACTAAAAGAAATACAACTGTGGCTCTATGTGTAAAGAGTATCTAAAACAACGAAATGAAGGAAAACATCTACTAGAACTATCAGAATAGAAGGAGGGCCTCCGGATCCGCGGACGTAGCAGATCATACCTCGAGGTCTCCGAATGTGCTGCTGAATCACCTAGGATGAGCCTGTCCTGATGTACCTGGATCTGCACAACAAAAGTGTGCAGAAGAGTAGCATGAGTACACCACGGCGGTACTCGGTAAGTGCCAAGCCTAACCTCGATGGAGTAGTGACGAGGAAGGTCAGGGCCCTACTGAGAGAACAATAATATAATGATGATAACAATGATAAACAATTTTAATAATAATGAATCTGAAATGACGACAATAAGGTGATTTCTGCAACCGTCTACAATTTAAGCTAGCAGTAAGTAAATAACTCAATAAAACTCAATCAGCAAGTCCAGGACCTGTGGGAATCGAACCCACGGTCCCATTGACAGTACCTCTGGGTCTCCGGGAATCGAACCCGCAGCCCATGTCTCAATAAATAATCAATAACTCAGGATCTCCGGGAATCGAACCCGCAGTCCCTACCAATAACTCAGGATCTCGGGAATCGAACCCGTAGTCCCTACCAATAACTCAGGATCTCCGGGAATCGAACCCGCAGTCCCTACCAATAACTCGGGATCTCGGGAATCAAACCCGTAGTCCCTACCAATAACTCGGGATCTCGGGAATCAAACCCGTAGTCCACATCTCAATAAATCTCAGGATCTCCGGGAATCGAACCCGTAGTCCCTACCAATAACTCAGGATCTCGGGAATCGAACCCGTAGTCCCTACCAATAACTCAGGATCTCGGGAATCGAACCCGTAGTCCCTACCAATAACTTATCAATAAACTTCGGGTCTCCGGGAATCGAACCCGCAGCCCTTGGATCTCCGGGAATTGAACCCGCAGTCCACAAACACAGCAAGTAAAGGAATACACAGAGAGAAATATAATATGCTTAACTATAACTCCACCGAGGACTAGTGCCAACAATTATCAAGAAGTTCAAGTAGGACAATTAGGAAATTAGACAGATAAATCCTACCTAATCATGCTTCCCTAACGAATACCAGGTAGATGTCACAATTTAATAAATTAAGAATAGGAATATCACGAATTGAACAATTCAAGTAAAGTGAGTTACAACAACCAGCGCATGTACACGCCCGTCACCTCGCGTACAAGGCATTTAAACTATCACATAATATCCTAGGGGTAAAGGTTCCCCCACGCGAGGTTAGACAAGCCACTTACCTCGACTCCGGTACAAAACCGCTAAGAGACAACTCTCTTGCCGCGAATGTCGGCCTCCACATGCGTAGTATCTGATAAAAATCAATAGAATCACATCAAAATAGGCCAATTGGGCATTACCCAACCAAAACAATTCAAAATACACCAAAACCCACAAGTTGCCAAAACCCGACTTTCGGTACGCTTCTCGAAAAATTACGAAAGTTATATATTCGGGTTCCTTATCTCAACAGGAGTCCGTTCATATAAAATTTATCAAAATCGGACTCCGTTTGCCCATTCAAATCAAAGATTTCCTAAAATTTAGGCCTAGGGCTCAAACCCTCCATTAATCCTCCATTAACAGTGAAATAATCATGGAGAAACATCAAAATAAAGTTCTTATATTTACCTCCTTGATGAGACGAGAACAACACCGCGAAAATCACCTCAATCGGAGCTCTAGAACTCAAGATATGTCCAAAATACTAAACTTCTCGGTTTTAAACACTGACCAGGCCCATTTCCGCTTTTGCGGATAATTTACGCATAGGCGGGACCGCTTTTGCGGTTCTATTTCCGCTTTTGCGGTTCCGCATCCGCGGTCAAATTCCGCTTCTGCGGTTCTGACAGACACCAGCACTTTTCCTCGACACGGAAATGAGCATAACTTCCTCATACGATGTCCAAATTCGACGATTCTTTTTGCTATGGCTCCGAAATTACGATACGGATCTAATGGTTCAAACAAAACTGAATTTGGAGATCATTTACCTAATATGGTACCCCTTTATGTTCAAAGAAGCAAAGGTTGAAACATCAAATAAGAGCATGATCACAACCCGAAACACACCCGAGGCCCCGGGACCCCAATCAATCATACCAACCAACCCCAAAACACATTACGGACTTGCTCGAGGCCTCAAACCACATCAAACAACTCTAAAACCAAGAATTACACCCCGATTCAAACTTTATGAACATTGAAGTTTCCAACTTCTATTTCCGATGTCGAAACCTATCAAATCGCATCCGATTGACTTCAAATTTTGCACACACGTCCAAAATGATATATCGAAGCCACAGAAACTTTCGGAATTCCATTCTGACCCTCGGATCAAAATCTCACCTATCAACCGAAATTCGCCAAAATACTAACTTTGCCAATTCAAGCTTAATTCTACACCGATCATCACAAAAATATTCCGGACACACTCCTAAGTCCCAAATCACCTAACGAAGCTATCCGAACCATAAGATTTGCATTTTGAGTCCGATATCAAAATTTCCACTTACGGTCAAATTTTCTCAAAAACCTTCAATTTTCTATCTTTAGCCAAACGACTCCAAAATGACCTACGGACCTCCGAATTCACTTCCGATCGCGCTCCCAAATCCAGAATAACTATACGGAGCTACTCCCAATCTCGGAATCCCAAACGGACATCAATAACACTAAAATGCATTTTAAGCCAAATTGATGCAATTTCTTCTAAAATGCTATCTTCCATAATATGCGCCAAAACGCTCCCGGGTTATCCAAAACCCAATCCAGGCATACGCCCAAGTCCGAAATCATCATATGAACTTGTTGGAACCTTCAAATCTCAATTCCGAGGTCGTATACTCAAAATTCCAATCCTAGTTCATTTCTTCAATTTTAAGCTTTGGAAATGAGAATTTTCATTTAAATTTGACTCCAAACTTCTTGAATTTTAATTCTGACCATACACACAAGTCAATATACTTGAGATGAAGTTGCTCATGGCCTCAAACTGCTGAATGACGCGCCGTATCTCAAAACGACCGGTTGGGTCGTTACAATCTCCCCGACTTAAACATACGTTCGTCCTCGAACGTGCTGAGAACTATACTGAAGTAGTCTGAAATCCCTGGTTTAACATCTCATGCAACTTCCTGTGCTTCCACAACTCATTTGAGCACATTAGCTCGATAACTCTATAGATATACTCCTTTATTCGAGTAAATAAGCCATTAGACCCAATTCCAACATCCGGAATTTCCTGCCTAGCATGTTTCCATCATACGACCACAATATCATTCTTCACACGATGTACCCATACATGACTGCATAATTTTTTTTGAATTCACACTTTGCATCACTTTACTCATGGGACCACAATAATATTCTTTAAATATAATAGTCGAAATTCCATAAATCTGATGCTCTCATTGCATCTCATGACCTACATGGGTCTTGCTCTAGCTTTTACAACACCGATACGACGGAAGAGATGTGCAGGAATTCATATTTAGTTGCCAAGTCAACAAATCATTCAGTCTATACTTCTAACAAGATCCATTACCTTGTCCTAAACCAGAGAATGTTATTTTCCTCTATAATATACTTCATATAATCGGTTTGCACTGACCCCAAATCCCATAACCTCATCTCACCCAGTACGAACTGCTCAGGCGATAAGCCATATCGGACATAATCAAAAGTCCCACAAGATGACACAATGTGCTAGTAATCCACTAATACGTACGTGATACAAAAGAAGGCGAACACTAGAGAGAACTATTCAGCTCTCACATAAACATGGGCCTCCTCAGAAAATAGGAAACATAACACATAAAAGCAATAATAGACACTGGAATAGACACCACATTGTTGCGGCGTGCAACCCGATCCCAACGATATGCCCATGGCGGCGTGCCACCCGATCCCAATAATATAACCATGGCGGCGTGCCACCCGATCCCAACAATATAACCATGGCGGCGTGCCATCCGACCCCAACAATATAAAACTCACACAAGGAGTCATATGTCGAGCTGAATAGCTCGTCAAATCAAAATACTGACTATCGATCATAAGCACACTAAGGTGCATGATATCAGACACAATGAAACATATAGCGCTATAGGCTACAACTCAAGCACAACTGAGGTGCGATATAAGATCTGAGTCTCAAGAGCCATCATGCTCATATAACATCACCGCTGAGCGGAACCCCAACACATAAGGAACTTACCAAGCCGTCTCACACTCATACGACACAATATATCTTTACATGAATTAACCAACTGCGAAATAAGACCGCGACTATCCCTTCATAAAGGGCGCATTGCTGGAAGAAACATAACTGGCCTGACGCAAGGCTCACTTCCACATTTAAATCTATCCACCGACCTTAAGTCTATCCTGGTCGTGCCAAGATAAGTCAATAGTATTTCACAGGTCTATAACCCAATAAGCAGAGTGCCCTCCAGGCATAAATTCTCAATTGAATGATATCACCAAAATCCTCATACTTGGTTTAAATTTCTAACCAATCAAGTGAATGCAAGTCACACCTATACAATCTTCTTGTGGGACAAGCTCCCACCATCTTCCGAATAATTAAACGGGCATGCACATTCAACCCACCGGCTGCACTAACACTGAAAAGCGATCAGGAGTCCCTAACCGGGATGCAAAGCCTTTCTCATAGAACACCGATCTCAAATGATACTGATGTTAATACCCATCTTACTCAAAACACTGAAAGTCCTTTCCTGCTCATCCGAGCTCTTTATATCACATTTATTGACCAAACCGTGACCTTGGTCCTTACTTCAAATTTCATACTACTCACTGCACCCCACGTGCCGATATACGATACACACAATTTCCATCATAGCTCTAGAACTGACGATAGGCTAATACTTCATCACATAAGACCTTCCATTTAACTCACTACATGAGAGCTATAACAACATACGGCGAATTCTCATAGCCATCGAATATGCCAATATCTAAGTAGTGGTCCAAGCCACCATAACCCTTCCCGAGATCTGCCTACTCATAACAGGCCCCTAACAGACGAATACTTTAGAATAACATCAATCACCGCGGCCGACAAGTCTCAAATGTACCGCCACAAATCACATGCATAATTCGATCACGTTGCATGAACCGATCATTGACACCAATACGCAAACTCAACTATGGCTGATCAATCTACTTCCTTCCAGGTTATCCTTGATTACCTTAGAAATGTTAATATCTTCCTTCAATACCTAACTGCTTCCAACCGCACTTACCCCGAGTGACCTTAAATCATGAGGCCATGCTATCTCAAGAACGACGACCATTTCATATCTCTCAAATACTACACCACAAGTCAAAACATCATAGATCGTTTTTTTTGCCTTTCTTCATAAGTTGCTTCAAAAGCTTGAGCCTCAACTGTACTTATAGACTCAGAATTATCAGGCACCACACTTTACCTCTTGAATTCACTAGGACCGCTATTGAGAACCATCCGGTTCTAACTTGCCCCGATACGCAACCAACTCTACTGAATTTCTTTATAACATATGAATACCCTCTCGATAAAGCACCCAGCGGAATTCACTTCCCGCGAAGCCTGCACCTATACGAGGCATAAATCATGAATTTTCCCTCAAGTTTGAACATGAGCCGGTAAGGCTAAACATAACATGCATTCAACAATACATATACTCAAATTACCACACATGGTCCTTTTCCCATGGCTGCAATAACCCATTAATACGCTAGTATCCAAAATTCACGCAGGTAATTAGCCATGTGACCCAAATCATAAGCGGTGAGACTCTCCCACTAGCTCAAAGCCACTATTACACGACTCTCAAGCACATTAGAAACATTCACTCAAGTCATCTGCTCTTATTCAACTGCAATTCACTTGAACCTACGAACATAATCACTTGTGCCGTATTAGCACTCTGACCCCATAGGGTATGACCTCATTCCGATACAACCAAACATTATCCCGCTCCATGCACCGAGCATTCTCTACCAACGACACCTTAAAACATACTATGATTCTCACACACCTACGAAGCACCATGTAGCCCTTGTCGAATATTTCCCTGCTGATAAAAAAAATGTAGAGTTTATTAGGGACACAGGAACATCCAAAGTCCCAACATCATACCATACGAGCCTCAACTCTTGCCCATCCGCAAGTTTTCAAGAACTTTTTTTTTTGAATAGCACCTAAATACATCGCAGGCCAAATCTGATATGACACATGACCCATAATTAGATCGTTGATAGTGAAATCCTTTCACTTAGCACGAAGCCTTAAAGATACATTTTGCTAATCCACGACAATAGCCTTTATCATATGTACGTCTTCATCATAAGACAACCCAAGACATTGGTTTGGTACATGTCCTTCTTAAGACAGTTAAACTCATTTCCCCCTGTATCTCCGATGGCTGAATCCTTCGCTAAATAGATATCTCATATGAACCATATAGTCTTTATTACCACCAACTATCTTTAGATCTACATCCACCTTGCGATTCTACCATTGCTGTGATGATTTGGCAGTTAAGTAAACCTTCTCACGACCGTACTATCAACCGAATGCCAGAACCTAGTGCACCCCCATGTGCATAATTGAAGGTCTCTCAGTTCTCTTGCATTATCGATATGGACGACACGCGGTAACAATAGATGAGTAAATTCTTGACTCCCTTGAGATCTCTCTGCAGCGTCACGAACCGTCGGCGCATACTTGATACCGAGTGCGCAATTTCAATACACGAGTGGATGCAAAAGAACATATGATATAGGCTTCAACTGAATAAATGGCGCACGATAAGGAATTCAAAGAATTGAAGAGTTTCCTAAACAATTACATAGCCCCTCGTAGATAAATACAGACGTCTCCGTATCGATCAGCGAGAATCTAAGTAACCGGTCTGTGTCCCGTGACTCCTACGAACCTAGAGCTCTGATACCAACTTGTCACGACCCTAGTTCACCAATCGTGAACATGTCGTGACGGCACCCAGTCCCCACGACTAGGTAAGCCTAACACTTTGCGGAATATACAAGTTTATGAACTTTAAACAAGAAATAGCGGAAAATGATATAAATAGGAATGTAATCCGTGCCGCTTGGCACATACACTCGTCAACACACTGCATAAAAATACCACCAAGACCCGGAATCCCACGGGTAACACAGACTAAAAGAAATACAACCGTGGCTCTATGTGTAAAGAGTATCTAAAACAACGAAATGAAGGAAAACATCTACTAGAACTATCAGAATAGAAGGAGGGCCTCCGGATCCGCGGACGTAGCAGATCATACCTCGAGGTCTCCAAGTGTGCTGCTAATATCACCTAGTACGGGCCTGTCCTGATGTACCTGGATCTGCACAACAAAAGTGTGCAGAAGAGTAGCATGAGTACACCACGGCGGTACTCAGTAAGTGCCAAGCCTAACCTCGATGGAGTAGTGACGAGGAAGGTCACGGCCCTACCGAGAGAACAATAACATAATGATCAAAATAGTAATAAGCAAGAATAAGTAAGAATGAATCTGAAATAACAACAATGAAGTAATTACTACAACCGACTACGATTAGCTAACAACAAGTAACCAGCACAACATAAACAATTCGAAATACACCAAAAACCACAAGTTGGCAAAACCCGACTTTCGGTACGCTTCTCGAAAAATTCCGAAAGTTACATATTCGGGTCTCTTATCTCAACACGAGTCTATGCAAATAAAATTTACCAAAATCGAACCCCATTTCCCCATTCAAATCGTTGATTTTCTATAACCCAAGCCTAGGGTGTAAACCTCCATTAATACACCCCTAATTCCTCCAATTTCAGTCAAAACACCCCGTAGTCCCTACCAATAACTCAGGATCTCGGGAATCGAACCCGTAGTCCCTACCAATAACTCAGGATCTCGGGAATCGAACCCGTAGTCCCTACCAATAACTCAGGATCTCGGGAATCGAACCCGTAGTCCCTACCAATAACTTATCAATAAACTTCGGGTCTCCGGGAATCGAACCCGCAGCCCTTGGATCTCCGGGAATTGAATCCGCAGTCCACAAACACAGCAAGTAAAGGAATACACAGAGAGAAATATAATATGCTTAACTATAACTCCACCGAGGACTAGTGCCAACAATTATCAAGAAGTTCAAGTAGGACAATTAGGCAATTAGACAGATAAATCCTACCTAATCATGCTTCCCTAACGAATACCAGGTAGATGTCACAATTTAATAAATTAAGAATAGGAATATCACGAATTGAACAATTCAAGTAAAGTGAGTTACAACAACCGGCGCATGTACACGCCCGTCACCTCGCGTACAAGGCATTTAAACTATCACATAATATCCTAGGGGTAAAGGTTCCCCCACGCGAGGTTAGACAAGCCACTTACCTCGACTCCGGTACAAAACCGCTAAGAGACAACTCTCTTGCCGCGAATGTTGGCCTCCACATGCGTAGTATCTGATAAAAATCAATAGAATCACATCAAAATAGGCCAATTGGGCATTACCCAACCAAAACAATTCAAAATACACCAAAACCCACAAGTTGCCAAAACCCGACTTTCGGTACGCTTCTCGAAAAATTACGAAAGTTATATATTCGGGTTCCTTATCTCAACAGGAGTCCGTTCATATAAAATTTATCAAAATCGGACTCCGTTTGCCCATTCAAATCAAAGATTTCCTAAAATTTAGGCCTAGGGCTCAAACCCTCCATTAATCCTCCATTAACAGTGAAATAATCATGGAGAAACATCAAAATAAAGTTCTTATATTTACCTCCTTGATGAGACGAGAACAACACCGCGAAAATCACCTCAATCGGAGCTCTAGAACTCAAGATATGTCCAAAATACTAAACTTCTCGGCTTTAAACACTGACCAGGCCCATTTCCGCTTTTGCGGATAATTTTCGCATAGGCGGGACCGCTTTTGCGGTTCTATTTCCGCTTTTGCGGTTCCGCATCCGCGGTCAAATTCCGCTTCTGCGGTTCTGACAGACACCAGCACTTTTCCTCGACACGGAAATGAGCATAACTTCCTCATACGATGTCCAAATTCGACGATTCTTTTTGCTATGGCTCCGAAATTACGATACGGATCTAATGGTTCAAACAAAACCGAATTTGGAGATCATTTACCTAATATGGTACCCCTTTATGTTCAAAGAAGCAAAGGTTGAAACATCAAATAAGAGCATGATCACAACCCGAAACACACCCGAGGCCCCCGGGACCCCAATCAATCATACCAACCAACCCCAAAACACATTACGGACTTGCTCAAGGCCTCAAACCACATCAAACAACTCTAAAACCAAGAATTACACCCCGATTCAAACTTTATGAACATTGAAGTTTCCAACTTCTATTTCCGATGTCGAAACCTATCAAATCGCATCCGATTGACTTCAAATTTTGCACACACGTCCAAAATGATATATCGAAGCTACAGAAACTTTCGGAATTCCATTTTGACCCTCGGATCAAAATCTCACCTATCAACCGAAATTCGCCAAAATACTAACTTTGCCAATTCAAGCTTAATTCTACACCGATCATCACAAAAATATTCCGGACACACTCCTAAGTCCCAAATCACCTAACGAAGCTATCCGAACCATAAGATTTGCATTTTGAGTCCGATATCAAAATTTCCACTTCCGGTCAAATTTTCTCAAAAACCTTCAATTTTCTATCTTTAGCCAAACGACTCCAAAATGACCCACGGACCTCCGAATTCACTTCCGATCGCGCTCCCAAATCCAGAATAACTATACGGAGCTACTCCCAATCTCGGAATCCCAAACGGACATCAATAACACTAAAATGCATTTTAAGCCAAATTGATGCAATTTCTTCTAAAATGCTATCTTCCATAATATGCGCCAAAACGCTCCCGGGTTATCCAAAACCCAATCCAGGCATACGCCCAAGTCCGAAATCATCATATGAACCTGTTGGAACCTTCAAATCTAAATTCCGAGGTCGTATACTCAAAATTCCAATCCTAGTTCATTTCTTCAATTTTAAGCTTTGGAAATGAGAATTTTCATTTAAATTTGACTCCAAACTTCTTGAATTTTAATTCTGACCATACACACAAGTCAATATACTTGAGATGAAGTTGCTCATGGCCTCAAACTGCTGAATGACGCGCCGTATCTCAAAACGACCGGTTGGGTCGTTACATTAAGGTTGCTCGAGGACGAGCAAAGGTTTAAGTGTGGGCTATTGATAATAGGTGAATTTGACTATATTTATACCCTAAATAATCACACTTTGTTGTTGAATTGATATTGTTTATGATGACAAAATGCTTTTATTAGTGTTTATTGGTGTGTTATAGGTACACATGGGCCATTGGATACTAAAGGAGATATTTTGGAGTCACAAGATAGTAAAAAGGCCAAGTGAAGAGTTGAAGTGAAGTTAGCTTGAAGAATTGAAGAAAGTATCCGGATTACTGTTCATCCGCGGTTCACTCGCGACCGCGGATGAACCGCGGAAAAACAAGCTCGCGGAGCTTCAAGAGATTTTGAGAACTGTTCTGTTCGCGGTTCGTCCGCGACCGCGGACGAACCGCGGAAGGCGCCGCAAATTTTAGTCCTAATTTTGTACAAACTCAATTTTTAAGCCATGAACCCTCTATATAAACCTCTAGTCCACCCAAAAGAGGCAAGCATTGTATTTTTGACTACTTTTGAAAGATTATTAGTAAGAGAGAACTCTCTCAACTTATTCCTTTATTTTATATCAATTATTTGTTTATGAATTTAATTATTATTCTTGTTTCTTTGATCATGAGTAGCTAATTCCTTTTCTAAGGTTTTGATGGAACCTATTGGGTGATAAACTTCTGGTTTATGTGATTACAAATTGTTAGCTAGATTTCTATTTGTTCAAATTTGTTCTTGTTGTAGTTAATTGGTAGAGCTCCCGATTAGCTGTGCCTATTTAGTGTGTATAACTTAGAAAAGAGTGCATATTTAGGTATATTATTGAACAACACCACACCTAGGTTATTGGAGGAATCTATAACCTTAGGCGTAGAGACGGGATTAGGAATAGGGATGTCTTGGGTGCAATCTTAAGTGAACTATTCAAATTAAAGCTAGCTAGGGTATCTCGGGAGAGTGCATTAGTAAATTATTATAATTGCTCGGGAGAGGGTTACGGTACAAATAGCATTCATGATTGATAGAATATATTGACAATTTGTATGAGCATAAACAGAAGGGATTCTATCAATAGGGGAAATCAATACCTTAGTCTTTCTCCATATTATTTACCCCAATATTCAATTCTTTCTTTTCAGTCTTTCAATTCTTGCAAAGTAGTTGTTCGAAAAACTCACAAAAATATACTCAAAGTTTGGGAACTTGATTCGGAAGTGTTCTTGGGTTGTGAAAGTTGCAATTGGTAGGTTAATTCTCTGTGGGATCGATTGTTGACTTATTAGACCAGGTTATATTGACTACGACCGTTGCTTGGACGTGAATCATTACTCATGGGCCTCAAAATTGCAATAAACCAACATCTCACACCAATCATCATTGAGACGGATGCTCATCCAATACTAGGTATATTATCTTCACTGGTTATAAAATTTACTAACATAATTAGTGACTGCAGGTTCTTGCTCCAACAGTTGGATTGTCCGCCCTTACACTATATCTTCAGAGAGCAAAATAGTGTGGCAGATAGATTAGTCTCATATGGACAGTTAAAGGAAAAATGCAATATTTTTGGACAACCACCACTTTTTGTCAACTCACTCTTCCACCAGGATCAAAAAGGCATTTACAAACGAAGGATGGTTAGGAATAGTACTAGGGTTTCTAAACTTTTGCTCTCTAGTTCAACTAATATATGTAATAGTACTACTTTCTCTTCTAGTTTGTTATCTCGTAGTAATAGTTTGTAACCTAGGTGTCATGACACGGATTTCCCACCATTGGGAGTCATGATGGCGCCTACTAATGGAAGCTAGGCAAGCCACTATTACTTACATTTCCATTGGTTATAACTCTCTTTTTAAAACTTAAAAAAAATTGTGTAATTACAGTGGAATAAATAAATTTAACGGAAGACTTAGAAAATTTTACTAGATACGATACAGAAACCCAAACATGATACACTACCCAAGAACTGGTGTCAGAATACTGACGAACTTTTAAGAATAATACACATAACCGTCTAAAAGAAATATAAATTGTATATCTCGAATACATGAGATGACAGACTAAAAAGTAAAGATAGAGGAGACAACGGGTCCTGCGGACGCCTGCAAGACTACCTCAAATCCTCGGTGACCGGAATAACAACAATCGCACTACTGTCGCTGCTTCTGTCTGAAACCTATATCTGTGCGAAAAGAGCACAGAGTGTAGCATCAGCATAACCGACTCCATGTGCTGGTAAGTGCCTGGCCTATCCCGGCGAAGTAGTGACAAGGCTAGGACCAGAAACCCACATAAACCTGTGCAGTTTAAAAATATATAAATATACGACAAAATAACAGTACACATTATTGAACATTTATAAGAAAAAGAACATGCTCTAGAGTAACAACCAAACATATATATCATCAGAAATAATATGAATAATGGAATAAAATTCTCTTTCATGTCTCGATTCATTTTTCATTTCGTATCTTATGGCAGGCGTACCACTCGCTCCTAAATTAATAAATAGGCTACCGGCATCTATGGCCAATGCCAACAATCATATAGCTTTGTGGTCGGCGTGCCACACGATCACATTTCATTATATATATAAATGGTTGGCATGCCACACGATCCCATTTTACTACATATAGGTGGTCGGCGAGCCACACGATCCCATTTTATTATATGTATATATTACCAGAATAAAACTAATAATTCTTCAATTCAACAACATTTTTATTATCGGTATAAAATAAATAATAATTCCTCTCATACAATCACATAAGATTAATAGGAATTTAATCATTTTAAAGACTCACGGTCATGCTCGACCCCAACGTATAGATACTCGTCACTATGCCTATACGTCGGACGCCATACATAACTATTTGCACAAAAACTCAACTCATATTCCCTCAAGCTAGGATAAATCAAACACTTACCTCGAAAGTTTACGATTAATTCAATCCGTAGCAATGTTTTTCCTTTCAAATGTGGCTCCAATTAAATCGTATCTATACACAATTTATTTGATATCATCAATACTACTTAACAAACTAGTTGAAATGGCTAAATATAATTTTTACAACATTCTTCCCGGAATAGTGAAAATCGACTCGGGATGTTAGAACAAAAATAAATTCACCCATCCTTCCACGAGTTGAATTATGTAATTTATTCTAAAGTCGGACCTCAGATTGATGTCAAAATCCCAGTTTTTGTGAAAACCTAAGTTCTACCTAAAACCCCTATTTTTCCCATGAAAAACCTTGAATTTAAGATGAAAATATGATAAATGATGTTAAAGTTTGAAGAAATTGAGTAAACGTTGTCTTACCAATGATTTGGAGAAGAGGGAATTCATGAAAAATCGCCAATGGATGTTTTGGGTTGTGAAAATGTGAAAAATGACGCTGAAAATCGTGATTTACAAGTCTCTGTGTTCGTATTTGCGAACAGGGGTTCGCAATTGCGGTCCCCGACCAAACGTGGGAATTGCAAACTAACTTCGCATTTGCGAAATTAGGCCAGAACTGGGGGTTTCACATTTGCGAAGATGGGTTGCCCGGCTTCACTTTGCATTTGCTAGCTTTTTATTCGCATTTGCGAACACTAGGCTAAAGGGGAGGTGTTGGCATTTGCGAACATTTCTTCACATTTGCGAACATTAGGCTAAAAGGGAGGTGTTCGCATTTGCAAACTTTTCTTCGCATTTGCGAAGTCTGAAGGAATTTGGCAGGCATCGCATTAGCGATGTATTCTTCGCATTTGTGAAGCCTGCAGGTCAGGTACTGACAGCAACATCCTAGCATGAAAAATTGAACTCATGGCCTATCCAAAATTCACCCGAGCCCTCGGGGCTCCCAACCAAATATGTACACTAACTTAAAAATATCATACAAACTTGCTCGTGCGATCAAATCGTCAAAATAACATCAAAATCAACGAAGTGAGCCTTAAAACTCAAGTATCTTTCAAATTTTCATAAACTTCCAAATTTTGAATTTAAGGTCGAAACACGTCAAACGTCATCCGTTTTCAACCAAACTTTACAGGAAGCGCTCAACCAAACTTGTACAGGGCATCGGAACCAAAATACGAGCCCGATACCATTACTTCTTAATCAAATTTTAGTTTCGTTTTCCTTAAACATTTTCAGAAAACAATTTAACAGAGAAATTCTTTTACCGGGGTTTTAGACCTCGAATTTTGATTCTGGGCATAAGCCCGAGTTCCATATTTTTTTACGGATTTTCAGAGACCGTCAAATCACAGGTCTGAGTCCATTTACCAAAAATGTTGACCAAAGTCAACCTTATCAATATTAATATCAAAATTCTTCAAATGTTTCACATAATTCATATATTTCAACATAAAAAATTTCCGGCTTCGCACCCGGTCTACACACGTAAATCGAGGAAACTATAAATGAAGTTTTCAAGTCCTCAGAAGCTTGACATGATTGAAAAAATAAGTGGTGATCCATTGGGCCATCACACTAGGATAAGTAATGCATCCCATGACTCCTGTCTGGGACACTTAAGTAATTTGATGTCTCTCATGCATTAACTATCTAGGTGTAATGTATAACTATATATTTAAGTAATATGCATTATCTTTCCCACCAAAACAAATATATGAATTTGAAAAATTAAATTAAAAAATCAAAATTTAAAATGGACTGACTAATTTCTAAATTGCAGTCCTTCAAAATGGCTACTTGGTGTCATTTCTACCAAATTCAAATATGCTTGTCCTTCTTCCATATTTTTTGTTGTGATTGCATGTTTAAGTAATTTATTGTTTATTAGTTTTTCACTCATGTTCGTGCCTATATCTCCTGTCACGACCCTAGTTCACCAATCGCGAACCTTCATGACGGCACCCAGTCTTCGCGACTAGGTAAGCCTAGCACAATTCGAAATTTACAGCTTTTACGAACAACAAGAAAATAAAAGCGAAATAACATAGAAAATATAATAGGTGCCGCTCGGCACATACACTTTACCAACATTTCTAGAATATATAACCACCAATGCCCATAAACGCACGGGCAAGCACAGGATAAAGAGAGTAAAACTGTGGCTCCATCCACCAAGAGTATCTACACAATCGAAACAAAAGGAAATAACTAGTGTCACTAGGGAAGAACAGAAGAAGACTTTCCGGATCTGTGGACGCAGCAGATGCATACCTTGAGTCTCCTGAAGTACTCCTCAATCATCGGTAATGTGCCTAATCAGAGAGACCTGGATCTGCACAACCAAAAATGTGCAGAAGAGTAGCAGAGTACACCACGACGGTACTCAGCAAGTGCCAAGCCTAACCTTGATGGAGTAGTGATGAGGAAGGTCAGGGGCCTATCGAGAATAATAATAATAAAGTATCAAACAGTGTGAAGCAGGAATAAATCTAAAATAACAGCAAAAGAAGGTAGAAACTTCAAATCATCTACGGTTAAACTAATAAGGAAAAATTAACACAACAAGTACAGAATCAATAGCACAGGATCTTTAGAAATTGAACCCGCAGTCCATAACTCAATAGCACAGGATCTCCGGGAATTGAACCTGCAGTCCATTTATATCAGTAACCAGGATCTCCGGGACTTGAACCCGCAGTCCTTTTATCAGTAACCAGGATCTCCGGGACTTGAACCCGCATTCCTTTTATCAGTAACCAGGATCTCCGGGATTTGAACCCGTCGTCCTTTTATCAGTAACCAGGATCTCCGGGACTTGAACCCGCAGTCCTTTTGGAGCTCCGGGAATTGAACTCGCAGTCCACATAACACAAACACAATCAAACAAGAGAATATGCAGAGAGAATTGAAATACACTGCTATGATTAAAAATTAAATCCATTCTCAACATGTTCCAGGGCATTCAGTTAAGACAAGTAGGCATTTAAACAGTTAATCCTATTAATCATGCTTCCCTAGCTAACACATGATAAATTTTGCAATTAAACCAATCAAATAACAGAGATAACACCGATTGAGCAATTCAAGTAAAGTGGGTTTTCAACAATTTGCGCAAGTACACACCCGTCACCTCTAGTACAGAGCATTTAAATTAACACATAATATATTCTAGGGGAGAAGATCACCCACACAAGGTTAGACAAACCACTTACCTCAATCCCGCTACAAAACCTCTAAGAAATAATGCCCTTGCCACGAGTACCCGACTACGAATGGCCCAAATCTTTTCAAACAAATTACATAGCGTAAATAACATCGCAAGTAACCAATTACACTATTACAATTAAAGCTTTTGCATGAAATGGGTAAAATGACAAAAATACCCTTCCAGCCATCGGCTCGGAATCGAAATATTTTTACGTTTTCAGAATACTCACACTCTCAAGAATCTAACCATATAATATTTATCGAAATCGGAGTTCATTTGCCCCTTCAAATCATCAAAATTTGCCCTAAGAATTTTACCCCAAGTTCCCCCCAAAATCCGAAATTAAAGAAAGAATTCGAGTTTAGATTAGTGAATAATAATCATAATGGAGTAAGAAATCGTTACCCAACAATTGCCTCTGAAAAATCCTCGAAACATCCCCCAAAATCGAGCTCCCTAGCTTGAGTTTGAGCAAAAATGGTAGAACCCTCGTTTTGTAATACTATATTCTGCCCAGGACTTTTTCCGCTTCTGAGAAGAAATTGTCGCTTATGCGGTATTTTTCCACTTATGTGTTTTTCCTTTATTTGCCTAGGACCGCTTCTGCGATGACCCCTTATGCGGAATTTGTCCGTTTCCTCGAAGAATTACCAAACGACCAAAATCGCTTCTGCGGGCGCCCGCTTCTGCGGGCTCACCTCAGCGAACATAGGTCCGCTTCTGCGGACTTAGCTGACCCCTACAAATCTTGCACATGCGCTTCCTTCGTCGCTTCTGCGAACTCTCTTCTGCCGCCAAATTCCGCCGAAGCGAAAACAACAGGAGACAGAAAACACATACCTGATGAAACTTTCAATTTCTTCCGTTTAATCACCCGAACTCATCGCGAGGGCCCCGTGACCTTAACCAAAAGTACAAACCTACCCTAAAACTTCATACGAACTTTTTCAAATCAAAAAAACATACCCTTAAACACAAGAATCATCAAATTAAGGCGGATTCAAGCCTAAGTTTCAACCAAAACTTTTGAAACCTATATTTCTTCAAAATCCCAACCAAACGATGTCCGAATGACCTAAAAATTTGTGGGCATGTCCAAAATCACCTAGCGAAGCTACTGAAATAGTCGGAATTCCATTCTGATCCCCGGATCAAAACTCTCACTGATCAATCAGATTTTTAAAATTTTCAAACTTGAGCATTTCAAGCCTAGATGAGCTACGAACCTCCAAAATACATTCCGAATATGCTCCCAAGCCCGAAATAACCTACCGGAGCTAACGGAACCATCAGATTTCCGTTCCTAGGTCGTCTTAACACTGTTCTAAATATGGGCCATTTTTCAACTACTAAGCTCTCATTTAGGGACTAAGTGTCCCAAAACACTCCAAATTCTAGAACCGAACATCCCAATAAACCAAAATAGCATAAATGAACTTACGGAAAGCAGTTAATTAGGGATCGGGGTGTAAATTTCAAAAACGACCGGCCGCGTCTTCACATCCTCCCACACTTAAACATTCGTTCGTCCTCGAACAAGCATTGAAAACATACCTGAAGTAGTGAAGAGATTAGGGTACTGGCTGCGCATATCCTGCTTGGTCTCCCAAGTCGCCTCCTCGGTCGGGTGACCCCACCACTGGACCTTCACTGAAGCAATGTTCTTTGACCTCAACTTTCTGATTTGCCTGTCCAAATTGGCCACTGGCTCCTCAACATAAGATAGATCCTTGTCCATCTAGACTGAACTAAAATCCAACACGTGTGATGGGTCACCATGATATCTCCGAAGCATAGAAATATGAAATACTGGATGGACTCCGGCTAGGCTGGGAGGCAAGGCCAGCTCATAACCAACCTCCCCAACTCGCCTCAAAATCTCAAATGGCCTAATAAATCTCGGACTCAGCTTCCTTTTCTTCCCAAATATCATGACGCCCTTCATGGGCGAGGCCCAAAGTAGAACCGGCTCGCCGATCATAAATGCCACATCGCAAACCTTTTTGTCCACGTAACTCTTTTGTCTGGGCTGGGCTGCATGTAGTCTATCTTGAATCACCATAACCTTGTCCATTGCATCCTGGACCATATCAGTACCTAATAACCTAGCCTCGCCCGGCTCGAACCAACCCACCGGGGACCTGCATCTCCTACCATATAGGACCTCATATGGCACAATTTGAATGCTGGACTGATAGCTGTTGTTATAAGCAAACTCCGCCAGTGGCAAGAAGTGATCCCATTAGCCTCCAAACTCAATCATGCACACTCGGAGCATATTCTCCAAAATCAGAATAGTGCACTCAGACTGTCCATCCATATGGGGGTTAAATGCTGTGCTCAGCTCCATCGGAGTTCCTAACTCCTGCTGCACGGCTCTCCAGAACCTCAAAGTAAACTTAGTGCCTCTGTCTGAAATGATGGAAACTGGAATACCATGCAACCAGACTATCTCCCTAATATAGATCTTCGCTAACCGCTCCGATGAGTAAGTAGTGCACACAGGTATAAAATAGGCGGACTTGGTCAGCCGATCCACAATGACCCAAATAGAATCAAACTTGCTCACAGTCTTGATACATCTTTGCGGCACTCGGATGGATGGAATATCGCGAGCTATGGGCCTCAGCTAGAATCAACTCTCAAAGATCACCCACATTGGGCATACAAATACGCCCATGCATCCTCATCACTCCATCATCCCCAATGGTAATATCTCTAGCATCACCACGCCGAACTCTATCCTGAAGAACAAGTAAATGAGGGTCATAAAACTGCCGCTCCTTGATGCGATCAAATAGAGAAGACCGAGAAACCACACAGGCTAGAACCTGGCTGGGCTCTGAAAGATCCAATCTAACAAACTGTCTGGCCAAGGCCTGAACATCCATCACTATAGGTCTCTCCGAGGCTGATAGATATGCCAAACTCCCCAAACTCTCCACCCGGCGACTCAAGGCATCGGCAACCACATTGGCCTTGCCCGGGTGATAAATAATAGTAATATCATAGTCCTTTAACAACTCTAACCATCTCCTATGACGCATTTTCAGGTCCTTCTGCTTAAGCAAGTGCTGCAAACTCCGTTGATCAGTGTAAATCTCACAAGGAACCCCATAAAAATAATGCCACAAAATCTTCAAGGCATGAACAATGGCAGCTAGCTCAATATCGTGGACATGGTTGTTCATTTCATGCACCTTTTGTTGTCGGGACGTGTAGGCAATCACCTTACCATCCTGCATCAATACTGCTCCAAGTCCAAACCACGAGGCATCACAATAAACTGTATAGGACCCCAAACAGTTAAGCAACATCAAGATAGGGCCTGAAGTCACAGCTGTCTTGAGCTTTTGGAAGCTTGCCTCACACTTCTCTATCCACTAAAAAGTGGCACCCTTTTGGGTCAATCTGGTCATAGGTGCTGCGATTGAAGAGAACACCTCTACAACGCGACGATAATGACACACCAAGCCAAGGAAACTATGAATCTTAGTAGCTGAGGAGGGCCTGGGCCAATCCTGCATGACCTCCACCTTCCTCGGATCCACTCGAATACCATCGCTCGACACCACGTGGCCTAGAAATGCCACCGAACTCATCCAAAACTCACATTTAGAGAACTTTGAAAATAATTGCTTCTCCCTTAGAGTCGGAAGCACTATCCTCAGGTGTTGCTCTTGCTCTTCTCGACTCCGGGAATATACCAAAATATCATCAATGAAAACAATCACGAACGAGTCAAGAGATGGCCTGAATACACGGTGCATCAAATTCATGAAAGCTGCTAGGGCATTAGTCAGCCCGAAAGACATAACAAGGAATTTGTAATGACCATACTGAGTCTTTAAGGCGGTCTTCGGGATATCTGGCTACCGAATCTTTAGCTAATGATAACCACAGCGCAAATCAATCTTGGAGAACACATGTGCACCCTGTAGATGATCAAATAAGTCATTAATACGTGGCAAGGAATACCGGTTCTTCACTGTAACTTTGTTTGACTGGCAATAGCCAATGCACAAACGCATAGAACCTTCCTTCTTCTTCACAAACAACACAAGAACACCCCAAGGTGAAACACTAGGTCAAATGAAACCCTTACCCAACAACTCCTGTAACTGATCCTTCAACTCCTTCAACTTAGGAGGAGCAATGTGGTATGGAGGAATAGAAATGGGCCGAGTGCCCGGCAACAAATCAATACCAAAATTAATATCTCTATCGGGCGGCATGCCCGGGAGACCAGCTGGAAACACATAAAAGAAATCACATACCACTGGGACTGAATCAATAGAAGGGATGCCAACACTGCTGTCCCTCACATAAGCTAGATACGCAGCACAATCCTTCTCAACCATACGTTGAGCTTTGAGAAAAGAAATGACACGGCTGGGGGTGTGATCTAGAGTACCACTCCACTCAATACGTGGAATGCCTGGCATAGCTAGCATCACGATCTTGGCGTGACAACCAAGAATAGCATTATGGGGCGACAACCAGTTCATGCATAGAATAATATCAAAATCAACCATACCGAGTAATAAAAGATCAGCTCTGGTCTCAAAAACACAAATAGTGACCAAGCACGACCGATACACACAGTCCACAACCACATAATCTCCCACCGGAGTAGAAACATAAACGGGGGCACTCAAAGAATCCCGAGGCACACCCAGGTGTTAAGCAAAATAAAAGGACACATGTGAAAAGGTAGAACCAGGATCGAATAGAACCGAAACACTTTAGTAACAAACCGTGACAATACCTGTGACGATAGAATCGAAGGCAACAGTTTCGGTACGGGTAGGTGGGGTGGCAACTGGAGCTGGAACGATGGCCTGCTGCCTCTGTGGAGCATGCTAAGGCTGTGAAATCTATGGAGGTGCGCCCATCCCAAGTCTAGGGCAACCCCTCACCATATGATGGGTGTCTCCACACTCAAAACAAACTCTGCGAGAGCGCGCCAGTGGGAACTGTGCAGTACGGGTGATCCATGACCCCTGAATACCTGAAACTCTGTGGGAACTCTGAGATGCAAACCGAGCTGGCTGACCCACAAAACCTCTACCATGATGCACCCTACCTCAAAAATAAGGACCAGTATTCCTCTCTAGTCCGTGAAGTCTACTCAATCTTTGATACTCTCCTTCTGGAACCCACCTGTCTTCTACTCGGCGAGCGGTCTTCACTACCCACTAAACTGGGAGCACAGGCTGGGTCGCCATGACACCTGGAAGCTGACCAATGGGACCTCGCTGATCTGGAGTGGGGGCGGCGGGAGTCTGGGTCCCTCGTCGACCTGTGTAGTAGTCGGTATAACCTGAATCAATCCGGCCTGAATTAATGTACCAACCATGCTTAGGAACTGTGCCAAAGTCTCCTGAAGGGATGGTGTAGTAGTAGTTGTAGGCGCGTAAGGCTTCTAAGCTCTGGCTAGATCTATTAGTGATACCTCAGCGACAGCTTGTGCGGGTTCTCTCGCTATACCACGTGCGCATCCTCGGCCTCTACCCCGACCCCGGCCTTTAATGGCTACAGTAGGGGGCGTGGATGCCTGATTATCTCGAGTAGCACATGTCCTCACCATCAGTAAGAGAATGGAAGATAGAAGTTTAGATTTGGTGTCAAAATATCGCACGACAAGGAATTCAAAAGAATGAAGAGTTTCATAAACAGTTACATAGCCCCTTGTAGATAAATACGGACGTCTCCATATCGATCAGCGAGACTCTAAATAACCGGCCTGTGTCTCATGACTCCTATGAATATAGAGCTCTGACACCAAATTGTCACGGCCCGAGTTCACCAATCGTGAACCTGTCATGACGACACCCAGTCTTCACGACTAGGTAAGCATAGTAAAGTGCGGAATTTACAGCTTTTACGAACAACAAGAAAATAACAACGGAATAACATAGAAAATGTAATAGGTGCCGCTTGGCACATACACTTTACTAAAATTTCTAGAATATAACCACAAAGACCCAAAAACTCCCGGGCAAGCACAGGCTAAAGAGAGTAAAACTGTGGCTCTATCCACCAAGAGTATCTACACAACCGAAACAAAAGGAAATAACTAGTGTCACCGGAGAAGAACAGAAGAAGACTCTCCTTATCTGCGGACGCAGCAGATGCATACCTCGAGTCTCCTCAAGTACTCCTCAATCATCGGTAATGTGCCTGATTAGAGGGACCTGGATCTACAGAACAAAAAGTGTGCAGAAAAGTAGCATGAGTACACCACGGCGGTACTCAGTAAATGTGAAGCCTAACCTCGATCGAGTAGTGACGAGGAAGGTCAGGGCCCTATCAAGAATAATAATAATAAAGTATCAAACAGTGTAAAGCATGAATAAATCTGAAATAACAGCAAAAGAAGGTAGAAACTACAAATCATCTACAGTTAAACTAACAAGGAAAAATTAACACAACAAGTACAGAATCAGTAGCACATGATCTCTGGGAATTGAACCCGCTGTCCATTTAACTCAGTACTATAAGATCTCCGGGAATTGAACCCGCAGTCCATTTATATCACTAACTAGGATCTCCAGGACTTGAACACGCAGTACTTTTATCAGTAACCAGGATCTCCGGGACTTAAACTTGCAGTCTTTTTATTAGTAACCAGGATCTACGGGACTTGAACCTGCAGTCCTTTTGGAGCTCCGGGATTTGAACCCGCAGTCCACAAAACACAAACACAATCAAACAAGAAATACGCAGAGAGAAATGAAATACACTGCTATGATTAACAATTAAATCCAATCTCAACATGTTCCAGGAAATTCAATTTAGACAAGTAGGCATTTAGGCAGTTAATCTTATCTAATCATGCTTCCCTAGCTAACACAAGATAAATCTTGTAATTAAACCAATCAAAAAACAGAGATAACACTGATTGAGTAATTCATATAAAGTGGGCTTTAAACAATTTTCACAAGTACACACCCGTCACCTCGCATGTAGGGCATTTAAATCAACACATAATTTAACCTAGGGGAGAAGATCCCCCACACAAGGTTAGAGAAACCACTTACCTCAATCCCAGTACAAAACCGCTAAGAAATAATGCCTCTGCCATGAGTATCTGACTCCGAGTGGCCCAAATCTATTCAAACCAATTACATAGTGTAAATAACATCACATGTAACTAATTACATTGTTAAAATTAAAGCTACGGCGCAAAAAATGGATAAAATGACCAAAATACCCCTCTATCCATCGGCTCGGAATCAAAATATTTGTATGTTTACAGAACCCTCGCACTCTCACGAGTCTAACCATATAAAATGTATCACAATCGGAGTTCGTTTGCCCATTCAAATCATCAAAATTTGTCCTAATTACCCCAAGTTCCACCCAAAATCCGAAATTAAAGAAAAAATTCGAGTTTAGATTAGTGAATAATAATCATAAGGGAGTAAGAAATCGTTACTCAACAATTGCTTATGAAAACCCTCAAAACAATGCCCCAAAACCGAGCTCCCTAGCTTGAGTTTGAGCAAAAATGGAAGAACCCTCGTTTTGAAATATTATATTCTGCCCAGGCCTTTTTTCGCTTCTGCGATGAAATTGTTACTTATGCGACTTCCGCTTCTGCGATGAAATTGTTACTTATGCGACTTCTGCTTCTGCGCTATTTGTCCGCTTCTAAATTTTTCCTTTATTTGCCCAGGACCGCTTATGCGGTCTATCACCGCTTCTGCGATGACCGCTTATGAAGAATTTGTCCGTTTCTGCGGAGAATTACCAAACGACTAAAATCGCTTCTGCGGGTGCCTGCCCGCTTCCGCGGGCTCGCCTCAGCGAACATAAGTCCGCTTCTGCGGACATAGATGACTGCCACAAATCTCGCACCTGCGCTTCTTTTGCCGGTTCTGCGGACTCGCTTCTGTGGTCCAAATTCCGCAGAAGCGAAAACAATAGGAAACAGAAAACACAAACATGATACAACTTCCATTTTCTTCCGTTTAATCACCCAAACTCATCCCGAGACCCCCGGGACCTCAACCAAAAGTACAAACATACTATAAAACTTCATAGAAACTTGTTCCAATCATAAAAAATACACTTCAACACAAGAATCATCAAATTAAGGCAAATTAGCCAAAGTTTCAACCAAAACTTCCGAAACCTATATTCCTTCAAAAACCCAACCAAACGATGTTCGAATGACCTGAAAATTTGTAGTTATATCGAAAATCATCTAATGAAACTACTGAAACTGTCAGAATTCCATTCCGACCCCCGGATCAAAATCTGACCTATCAACCGGATTTTCAAAATTTTTAAACATCGGCACTTCAAGCCTAGATGAGCTACGAAACTCCAAAATACATTCCGAACATGCTCCCAACCCTGAAATCACCTAACGGAGCTAACGGAACCATCGGATTTCCATTCCAAGGTCGTCTTAATATTGTTCCGAATACTGCCATTTTTCAACTATAAGCTCTCGTTTAGGAACTAAGTGTCCCAAAATACTCCAAATTCTAGAACTGAACATCCCGGCAAAACAAAATAGCAGAAATGAACTTAGGAAAAGCAGTTAATTGGGGATCGGGGCATAAATTTCAAAAATGACCGACCCGGTTGTTACATCTCCTTTTTAAATACATAATAGGAATAAATATCTTTTCTTCTTAAATCTAAACTATTTTGATTTTCTTATTTTATTACTCAAAAATTGCTTCATTATTAAAATTTATAAAATAAATAGTATTTCAACCACTACAAAAAATGTAAATCGACGGAGATTTCAACCGTTGTACTCTTGTTCTTTACTTGATTGTTTGAACTTTTCGTAACTTATAAACAAAAATTTGATTTGCTATTATTCCATAAATTATATGAATATTTTAAGATATTATATTAAAATCATATACATAATAAGATTTTCCTTCTAACTTTCCAGGTCCACGATCTTATAAAATATTTGGTATATTATTTTTCAGTTTAGCCTCTTAACACATTTTATATTAAATCATCTTTGGATTCCAAAAATTAAAAAATCAAATGGGTTAAAAGAAAACATTAATATAGAAAAGAAACTTTGCTCACGCATTTTATTTGTGCCAACACCATTACAATCTATTCAACAACGGATAGAGTTTAATGGACTAGACAAATCTTTTGGTACAACAAAGGATAGAATAAAGAACAAAGTTCTTTGCTAGTGTCTCTTCCGGAAAATAGCCATTAATAATCAATGTGCCATCTTTTTACGAATACAAAAAGAATGTAAAATTAAATTGATAAAAAGTAAAATTAAAAAGCTTATTTCTTCTAGTTATTTGTTAGCATATTCTAAATATAAAAGGGAAAAATGGTTATGCTGACAGTCATCAACAAATAAAGTGATACCATAATGATGTACTATTTGTTCATAAACTTCCAAAGCTAATTTGAGTTTTCCAGTCGTTGAATAATTACACAACCAACTTGAAAGGAAAAAGATGGAAAAATAACCATGGTATATGCTGATATTTTAAATGAACTAAATAAAGTACATAAAGAACTAAATTATTAATAGAGCAGGAAATCGAAGATACATGGGAGAAGGCAGAATATGTTTTCGCAGATAATTGATTCTTTAAAGATGGTTGTAAATGTAATTTCTTATAAACTATATTCAAGTAAGTTATAGCCCAGAGAAATCATCACAATGGAAAAAAATAAGCAAGAAAATCCATAATTACCATTAATTATAGTGTTCCTAATTGTTCCATGCTTCATTGTCCATGTATCAAGATAAACTCCTTCATATGCAATGTAGTAGATACAAATCTATATTCTATATATAATTAAAAGCCAAAGACAAAAGCATATTATTATGACAAGTGGCATAATCACAAAAAGCCAAGTGGCATTGTTAAGACAAAAATAACTACCTTTTAACTAATTGTTTTTTTAAATTTTAAATTAATTAGTTACTCTTTTTGAATTAATAAATATAAATATATTATAATAAGCTATATTAAAAAAAAATAACTACCCATTCAAATTAACGAGTAATTTATAGTTGATGTTTTAAAGTTATTTTAAAATAGAAAAAAAAACATAAATTAGCTATAGTAAAAACGAAAATATTAATTAAAAAACTACATATTCAAGTTGGGGAATAGTTTCAATTTAGAATTTTAAAATTATTTTAAAAAAATATTATTTAGACAAGTGACATAATCACAAAAACCCAAGTGGCATTGTTAGGACAATAAACTACCTTTTAATCTATCTATATATCTATATATTATTAATAGGAGAGAAAAAATTCCTCTGAGTAAGCTACGTGGTAGCTTCAGAAAAAGCCACGTGGCATAGTTAATTATTAAATTAATTATTTAGTTAATAATTCATTATTGGTTATTCTTTTTGAATTTAAATCTATATCTATATCTATATATTATTAAAAGCAAAGGAAAAAACCCTCTCATTAAGTCACGTGGCAGCTTAAAAAAAGGCCATGTGGCATAGCTAGTTATTAAATTAGTTATTTAGTTAATAATTAATTATTGGTTATTAGATGATATCGGAAAACGGACTGGCCCCATGCTTTGGTAATGGCTTCTAGTCTTCCATACAGTCGACCTAAATTAAAAGAATAAAGCTAGATTTAAATAACCAACTAAAATATTTTGATGAAATCAATACTTTGTATCCTAGTCTAGATGGCCGTGCGGACTACCGCCAGCCTTGTAGATCTTGGATCGAAATATGGTATCAGAGCCTAGGAATTTTCATGACACTTATTGAAGTTTACTGTGAAATTTCAACATAGATATGAACATAAACTACAAGATTTATGAATCTTGAAGAAGCTTCTAGTATTAAAAGTACTAGATTAGAAGAGGTTGATGTACCTCAAAACCTTGATTTGTTAAATAAATGGACGATTCCTAAAGTAGATACAAAAACCATTTATGATTACGGATTTTTTGATCGATTCTCAACCAAACAACTTGTTAAAACAACTGAACAATCTTTGGTGCTTAATTCTGATGAACAAACTATTTGTCTATTAAATAAAAATGATATTACTCATTATCGCTACAGGTATAATTTTATGCATATTGGTATGGTTCAAATTGCATTCAAGCCTTTAACTTTAAAGGGATTACTTGAAACTTTTCTTGCAGCTTTAAGAGATGCACGGAATTTAAATTTTCGACAATCTTTGATGGGTTCTATTGAATCTACAGTTGCTTATGGCCCTGTTTATTTTAACACTCAGCCTAACTTGCAACTATCTTTATCAGATGTTAATATTTTAGATGCGTTAACTTTGAATGTTAAAACGCATGGTTATAATTATATTCCTGGATCTGAACTAATATGTTTATCTTACAGGATTTATTATAAACTGCTTTCTACGCTGCATCCTAGATGTAAATTATATGATACATCCGACCAAACTATTTTGGTAGAAACTAATTTCACAAAGTCTAAGGTCACCACTCGGAGACCTATAAGATGGGATGAAATCAACTTTCCAACTACTTGGACTCTTGAGTCGGTGATAGCCCCTCACCAACTTACCAATGAAGTCACAAATAACGAGACTTCACATATAACTCAAGATCCTGATGGAAGAATTTGTATTCAATTTGCAGAAAAACCTTCTACTTCTTTACATTCTTTAAAGAATCCCGTTTATAATAGGAAATCATTCTCTGGTTATAGATCTCTTCCTGCTATTCAACATATTTCTCCTATAACTCCTGATGCCCCTATTTATGGACCAGCAAGAGATAGACCTCTTTCTGTCACGACCCTAGTTCACCAATCGTGAACATGTCGTGATGGCACCCAGTCCCCACGACTAGGTAAGCCTAACACGTTGCGGAATATACAAGCTATGAACACTTAAATAAGAAAACAGCGAAAAAATAGGGTAAAAGATATGTAATCCGTGCCACTTGGCACATACATCCGTCAACACCATGAATAAAACACTACCAAGATCCGGAATCCCACGGTAACACAGACTAAAAGAGAATATACAACTGTGGCTCTACGTGTAAAGAGTGTCTAACAACGAAATGAAGGAAAAATGCCAACTAGTACTATTAGAATAGAAGGAGAAGCCTCTGGATCCGCGGACGTAGCAGATCATACCTCGAGGTCTCCCAGAAAGCTGCGGAATCACCTAGCACGAGCCTGCTCTGATGTACCTGGATCTGCACAACAAAAGTGTGCAGAAGAGTAGCATGAGTACACCACGGCGGTACTCGGTAAGTGCCAAGCCTAACCTCGATGGAGTAGTGACGAGGAAGGTCAGGGCCCTACTGAGAAACAATAATAATATGATGATAACAAAATAAACAGTTTAACAGATAACAACAAAATTTCCAAAATAACAACATTTACTGAAACTGTCTACAACCAAGCTAATAACAAATAACCAACTCAAATAAACAAATCCAGGATCTGTGGGAATTACCAAAAAATGCTTCATACGGAGTGCTCAAACGGGCAAAAAATCGCTCGTATCCGCTCACTTGTCTTTGCACAGAAACTCTTCGTGTTTACGCGCAAAGAGGGGCAGCTGTGAGCACGTGATTTTTGCCCTATATGAGAATTACTCCCAAAAATTCAAAATAAAAGAGTTTTGTGTTGTTTGCAATTGTTGTGAATTTAGTGTCATTTTTAAAAAATAATGACAATATATATATATATATATATATATATATATATATATATATATATATATATATATATATATATATATATATATATATATATATATCGCATTTGCATTTAGGATTTAATTCTACAATTAGGAATAATTAATTTTATCTTACAAAAATGAAAATCACAAAAATAGGCATCTTTTGCATTTTAGCCTTTAATGTCCAAATTGTGTGATTGTATTTTAATTACCATTTAAAATTAGGTGACAATTATTATTATGAGATTAGTATTTCAAGATAATTTTAGTTTTTATAAATTAATCTTAGTATTTTGGGCTTTATTAATTAGGAAGTTGAATAATGGAGAAGAACAAAATAGAAAAAAATTGGATTGGGCCATCTTGCAAATTAAGTTACAAGCCCAATCCTAAGAAACCTTACCCAACCCAAAACCCCTTGGCCCAAGAAGAAAATTTCAGATTTTTTTAGCAAAAAATAATCATAATTACATGACATAAAGTAGTGGGGGGCAAAGAAATCAAGGAAGAAAACAAGGAGAGGAAAACATGGATTAGTGGGTTTTCTTTAAATTAAAAAAATATTTTCTTTTTAATAAAAAATCTGAAAATTTTCGAAATTCTTGCCTATAAATAGAAGAGAAGATTTATGAAAAAAGGGTGGAAAAAAGAGAGGAAAAATAGGAAGAGAAAAAAAAATAAAAAAATTCCCTGCTGTGGTATACACTCGATATACACTCTGGACACAGAAGTATACACGGCAAAAAATTCAATTTTTGAGAGTTTCTTTTGAGAATTGAAAAGAGTTCAAAGCTAGAAAGATAAAACAAAGAGAAAATCTGGAATATATTTTTCTTTTCTATTTTTTACTGGTTTTTTTTCGCATTTTTCTCTCCGTATTGCTGGAATTTTCGGGATTGAGGTGTTGAAGCTACTGCTGGTTGTTACTGTTGTTGTTGCTGTATTTTCACCGCCCTGTTGATTTTCCATCTTCCATTCCTTTCAAAACCAGGTACACTTCTCTTATGAATGATGTTGTATTGACGTTCCTGATGAAATAAAAATGGAGATCCAGTTTAAATTCATGTTGTTCTATAGTTTATAGTTTATAATTGTAATTTGTTTATTGTTGTAGTATGTAGTAGCTGAAAAACAAAAATCAAACAAACGATGCAATAGCTTAGTGATAGAGTAGGTAGTATAATAGTAGTAGTATAGTAGCAGTAGCTTATCACTTAGTTTAATTAGGTAAAAACTCCTAAAACATAAATTAGCATATCACTTTTCTACAAAAATCGCTAATTATTCATAGTAAGCTTCTTCATAAAAATGAACTCACATAGTTAACTACACTGGCTTGAATCTGTACATAAACGTAAGTATGATTTAAATCTTAGTAAAATCAATGGTTTAGTAATGCTTAAGTCGTGAAGACAGTTGGATTAGATATTAGGTTTGTGTATTTGAAAAACTGATTTATAAAGTCATCACTCGTATAGCTAGTTAATTTTGTGGATCTAAGTTAGAATCTGAGTAATTTGGGGAGGAAAGAGTTAAATAATGCATCAACCTCACCTGTAATATCTAATAGGATTGATTCAGTAAAACTAGTAGTGTGATTGTACAAACCTATGCATGATTCCCTTTAGCCTTAGATGATCAATAGGTAATTAACTTAACTGTTCTTCAAGCAACATATATAATCGAATTGTTCTTCCTTAGAATTTTCAACTAGTAGCTAATGTAGATGTTAGTATCAATTTATCAATAAAAGTCGAGATCATAAAAGAGTCTTTTAACTCAAGTCTGGGGTATAGTAGATAATTGATTCATGATTTGTTGATAGGTTGTATATTGATTTCTCTTTTAATGAATAAAACATTTTGAATTCATTCTATTTTACATCATTGTTTTGTTTACGTTTCAGCTTTTGGTTATTTCAATATAGTCTGAATCTGTTATATAAAAACGGGCTTAAACTGCGTCATGAACTCTGTCGAAGTGGTCAAGTGCAAGCTTGAAGACTGCCTGGGCTTTAAGGCCTGGGCTGGCCCAATGCTGATCCGGTTAATCGAATGAAGAGACCAGGCCCCCATTAAATATCAAAACCCGATGGGCCTGGAATACTTAGTGTAAAAATCGGTTAAGGGAAAAAACACGATTAGAAAAGCATAGTATATACTTCTTAGGATTGAACTTTAAAATTAACTTGGGATGAGCCTCGCCCGACTTTAAACAAGCGGGGCCCCCATTTAGTAATGTTTTAATACAATTAGACTCGGAAAGACTACTAGCTAATTCCATAGTCTTACCCAAAATAATTGAAAGCCGATAGACTATTTTAGGGCACAATTTTAATATACCTTCCATTGAACGAGTGTGCACTTGGTGCGACTCAAAATCCAAATCTCGGCAAAGCTGAAATACACCGAAAGTCATAGGCGTACTGGTTGCGGTATGACTCGAGGCGTGTTTTCGCGATGCCGCAAATTCTCTAAAAAATAATACTTAATGTAAAAAAGCACTATATGTTGTTAAAATCTGTAATTAAGTCAAACAAGAGTCGGGAACGACAATTGAGCGACCGTGCTAAAACCACGGAACCCGGGAATGCCTAACACCTTCTCCCGGGTTAACAGAGTTCCTTATCCGGATCTTTGCTTCGCAGACATTTTTATGAGTCAAAATTCCTCGGATTCGGGATTAACCGGTGACTTGGGACACCATTATCATTCCTAAGTGGCGACTCTGATTAATCTCAATAAAATCCCGAACCGATTGTCCTTTAATTGGAAAAACTCCTTCCCTTACGTTATTTTATTCGTTTCGGATATTTGAGCGTCGGGGTATACCCTACGAGTGTATTTGTATTTATGCTTATGTGGGGTAGTAAAAAGGGAGGTGTGACAGCTCTGGCGACCCTGCTGGGGACAAGTAACCCAGAACTTCGGTTCAGGGTTTAAGAATTCGAGCTCAGTGAAATTGCTATTTTTGCTTATATTTGATTTCATTATATGTTTTGATTAATGTGCTACATGTTTACCGCTTTGATATTGCGTGAATTGTATATATAAAACTGTGCAGAAAACCCTTCTCTTCTTTACCTCCGGGGATGTGCTTACTGGTTGAGACTCCCCTTTCTGTTAGTGTCAATACCAAAAATAAGAAAAAGAGGCCGGACAAGTTACAAAGCCGATTGACTCCGCGGGTCACCGGTACGTAGCCCCTCCTCGATCCGAGTTGTCCGCTCGGGTACACGGTCTAGTACCATTGAAAACATCAGGATATTGAGCCTAGATTTAGGACGTTTATTTGCATCATATCCTGACTTAGGGGACTCAACATAGGGGTTGGGTCCGTCTAGGACAGGTGACCCGGTAATTAAGACCGAGCATATTATGTGTTGCATTTTTAATTGTCCTTGATCATTATGCGGACCGGCAAAAATCCCAAGGGTAGAAAAATTGTTGAAAAAAAAAGAGAGAAATAAGAGTTAGTGAAAATGGGTATCAAAAAAAAAATTGAAAAAATGGTTTTGTTGTTGAAATAAATTGGTCAATTAATCTGACCGAACTACGCAGGTTTGATTCTCGCCATTAGGTGGGATACGTAGGCAACCCTCATCGGGTCCAACCACCTCTTTCAAAAAAATCAAAAAAAAATTGTCGAATTTTAGTTTTTAATAAAATCAAAGTGACGCCGTTTTTGAAAATAGCCGAATGTCCCGAAAGGACGCCGGAAGGCTGTTTTTGCAAAAATGGCCACTTTGAAGTTCTTTCTTTTTCTTTTTGAATAATGGCCTTGAAATATTCCATGTGGAAATGTTGAAAGGCCGTAACCGCAAAATCAAGTTTGGGTTACCACCCCTTTTAAAAAAAAAATCAAAAAATGTGTGTTTAATTTTGTCAATAAAATCAAAGTGACGCCGTTTTTGAAAATAGCCGAATGTTCCGAAAGGACGCCGGAAGGCTGCTTTTGCAAAAATGGCCACTTTGAAGTATTTTCTTTTTCTTTTTGAATAATGGCCTTGAAATATTCCATGTGGAAATGTTAAAAGGCCGTATTCGCAAAATCAAGTTCGGGTTCATACCCCTTTTGCAAAAATAACCAAAAAATGTCAAATTTTTGATTTTGTTATAAATAAGTCGGGTGATGCTATTCTTGCTTAAAATAAGCCGAATGTCCCTCAGAAGGACGTCGGAAGGCCGTTTTTGCAAGAATAGCGACTTTGAGTCATTTGTAAATAATTTTTGGACACAACCTTGAAATATTCCCTCGCGGAAATGTCGAAAGGCTGTATCCGCAAAATCAAGTTTGAGTCATCACTCAACTTTTTCAAAAAAAAACCACTTTATCAAACAAGCCATTACATGGCCGGTTTTGCTGAAATAGCTATATTTTTGCATTTTAACTTCCTCAGTCTTGTGTTGGCCTGTGTCGGTGCTGAACGATGCCCCATAGGCCCCCCCAGGATAAAAATTTTGAATTTTCATCTTCTTAAATAAAATTTTGCAAAAAGAGCCACTTTGTCTAAATAAGCCATTACATGGCCAATTTATGAAAAATAGTCTTGTGTTGGTTTATGGTGATGCCGAACGATGCCCCATGAGCCACAGGATAAATTTTTTTTTTTCATGTTTATCTTTCTTAAATAAATTTTGCAAAAATAGTCATTTTGTCAAATAAGCCATTATGTGGCCAATTTTGTAGAAATAGTCATAATTGACACCAAAAATATTCTTATTCTTGTAGAAATCTCCTACACAAGTTTGTAGTTGGAGTCGGCTTCTATAATTTTCCTTCAAAGAAAAAGAAAAAAAAATCAAAAAAAAATCGAATAAACATATCTTTATTTCTTGCATTAATTTGCAAGAACTACGCTCGGTCTGATTCATGCGGGGTCATGATACGTAGGCAATCCACATAGGATTCGACCATTTCCATAACCAAAAAGAAAAAAATTGAAAAAAAAAAAAACCACAAAAAGAAAAAAAAGAGAATAATCAATAAAGTGGAATACCTTAACGGTAACCCGGTGGTTTCGTTTTGTTAATCCAGAAAGTCAAGGTGGTTGGTTGTGGTAAATTGGAAAGCAAGATCCAAGGAAAATGATAACCGGCATCGAAGCTGTTACGGGTGCCCAAGAGACTCAGGGTCAGAAAATTCAACAAGGGTCTACTGTGGTTGAAGAAAACAGAGCATTGAACCAACAAATGACTCAAATGCGTCAAGCATGGGCCAATGGCCAAGGACAGCCTTCTCATGAGTCACAATCTGCTATACAGCAAGAACAGTACCACTCTCCCGAGTACTACTCATACTCAAACATTGAGAAGCCTACCCGAAAGAAGGTACAGGAAGAAATGGCCCAAAGATTGCAGAGATTAGAGCAATGGCTGAAAAACACGCAAGAAGTGGCTAGGATGCCATGCTTGTCAATTGGGAAGGCGCTCCGTCTCTTGGAGTTTTGGTGGTATATTTTGGTGTCATCTCTTTTGCCGGGGTTATTTCAGGGTTGTAATACGGACGTTGTCTTGATAGTCAAAACCCTTCTATCTTTCCACTTTGCTTTGTTTAGTAATAAATTTGTTTAGTGCCGTCTAGGTTTGTAATTCTAGTCTAGTCTGTTCGTTTTGTTGTCGTTTCAACCCATCAGTCTAGTACAACTCTTTGTTTCCCATCATTCCTAGTCAGTCCATTTCCGATCACTTTGCATTTTTTCTCATACTGACTTTAGCAACATGACATGCACATAATTCTAAGTCTGGTTTTTAAAAGTCAATGAAACAATGTTGAAGATGTAATGATACTCGGAAAAAATAAAAACATATTGGAATAATGTGAAGCCGGAATCAAGTGAACATTGGGGAAAGCGTAACACAAAGAAATGCCTTGGAAATGCATCATCAACTTAAAGCCAAAGGCAAAAATACCCCAAAGCTAAGGAACCATTCGTGGTATCGAGATCGTTGCCCAATGGCACTGAGAATCGTCAAATACCGAAGGCGAATATGTGAATCGGTCGAAAGGTGTTTAAATGTGTAGTTTGTACTTGGTAGGTCTCGAAGATTGGAATGACGAAGGCATTTTATTCGGCTATCCAAACACTTTATCCATTGTTATCCCTTCGAGCCTTATTATATTTTCTTTCATATCCCTCTTTTGGAATCGACAACAAAAATTGAGGATTGAGCGGGGAAATCAAATGGAGAAAAAAAATGGTCGAAAAAGAAAAGAAAAAGGAAAAAAAAAGAAAAGAAAAAAAAAGAAAAATCGGGAGAAGTCAAATCGCAACAAGGAAGCGATCTTATGATCTGAACTACGTCTGACTTGATCCCGAAAGGGTACGTAGGCAGCCTCACTGAGGTTCAGTCACAATAAATGAAAAATCCGAAAATCTAAAAAAAATCCCCCAAGAAGGAAACTGGGGCAGAAGTTATGGTTGTTGAAAGAATAAAGATTCCGAAAGTTGTAATTTTATCCTACGATGAAATATTTTGAGCCTTTATCCCAACCAAAAGCCTACATTACGGTCCAAAGGAAGACCTTCCGATCAATCTTCAAGAAATGCCGAGTCAAGCGAACAAAGGTCAATCACATCAGGGGCAACACTCCAGTCCGAACAAAGGAGAATGAAGAACTCAAACCACCACGAGACTCCAAGATGAGAGAAGTCAAAATGAGAGAGTCTTATCGGTGAAAACCCACACGGGCACCGTAAGGCGACGGTGAGTTGAGAGAAAGAAAGATCAAATGAGAGAGGCTTGTTAGCGAAAACCCTACGGGCGCTGCAAGTCGACTAAGGATCAGATCAAAGAAATGAAGTATTGAAGACCGGTTTCACAGTAGAACTTTGCAACAAGAGTTGAACATCAACTTTGCTATAGAGAGAAGGCCAAAAGTGCATGTCAAGGTCGCTAGAGTCGGTATTCAAAATCCGTTAGGTCATTCGTCTGTAGGTTTCTTGTTAGGAATTGTATTTTCCTTTTTCTTTATTCTTCAAACTTTGTTTTACTCTCCCTCTTATCGAGTCAGTCATGTCATAACAAGTATAGAAATGATTTCAAAATTTGCCACCAAGCTTTCCAATTGCACAAGATGGGATTTAGCCAACACAACAATTGTCGTAGGTCAGGGAATGACAAGGCCAGTGATTTAAGCCCAAAAGAGCAACATGTGCAATGAGGATCATGCAAGACACAAGGGTCGGCAAAGTGCCAACTCAGGGAAAATATAACAAATGGAAGTACGGGGTTTGAACAGAGAGGGGGCATATCTTCTGACAAAAGAAAGAGTCAGTCAAGAAACACCAAGGTTATCAAATGAAATCATGGAAAGAATCATAGACTCCAAGATCAGATTTTGTGAGATCCGTCAAGAAAGGAACAGTATACATGCAGTAAGGAAGACGAATTCTTGGATAGTCGGTGAACAGGAAAGGCATACAAGTGGAAAGCGGTCGCCACCAAAGTTCAAGGCCACAACCAACCACCGCATTTAAACTGACAGATTTTTTTCTTTGCTTTGAAACAGGGGCATAGATGTTATTGAACTGATAGAGCCAACAACTTCCAATGGGTATAGGCTCATTTTGGTTGCGATGGGTTACTTTACCGCATTGGGCCGAGGCGAAGGGCAAATTTGCGCCAAATTGGCAGGGACCATTTGTGGTATCGCGGGTGTTGTCCAATGGGGCATTATATTTAACAGATGTTGAAGGAAAGTGCGTAGAGATTGCTATCAATTCAGATGCAGTCAAAAGATACTATGTATGATTCCTTTTCAATTATGTGTTTTGTATTTTGTTGTGATTTTGGAATTGAAATGACGAAGGCGTTTTATTCTCTATCCAAACACTTTATCCATTGATAACCCCTTGAGCCTTAATGAATATATTCTTTCATATCCTCTCTCGGAATCGCTTTTAGCACAATAAGATCGAAATTGACAAAATGAAAAAATGACAAAAAAAAATGATGATGAAAAATGATGAAAAAAAAGAGAGAGAAAAAGACAAAGAAATCGGGAAAAGTCAAAACGAAATCCATCTAACTAATGAAGTTGGATGAACTACGTCTGACTTGATCCCGAAAGGGTACGTAGGCAGCCTCTCTGAGGTTCAGTCACAATAAAGAAAAAATCCAAAAATTCCCCACATATTGAAACTGGGGCAGAAGTTATGTTTAATAATTCCGAGAGTGGTAAATATTTTTAACCCTCGTTGAAATTTTGAGCCTTTATATCTTTCTTTCTTAACCCACCCAAAAGCCACGTTACAGTCCAAAGAAAGACCTTCTGATCAATTTTGAAATGATAACAAATACAGCGAAGGAGGAGCGAAGCATCGGATAATACCCGTGGTACAGAAAACAAAATACAAAAAGGAAAAATGGAAAAAATAATAAAAATGAGAGAGTCTCATCGGTGAAAACCTTAGCCGGCACTGTGAGACGATTGTGAGGTTGAGAGAAATAAAATGAGAGAGTCTCATCAGTGAAAACCTTAATCGGCACCGTGAGATGATTGTGAGGTTGAGAGAATAAATGAGAGAGTCTTATTGGTGAAAACCTTTCGAGGCACCGTAAGGCGATCGTGAGGACTATCAGCAGAAAAGAGAAAAGCAACAAAAAAGAGTATCGGTTTTGGGTCAAAGGCAATCCAGAGTGAGAATAATGATTGGAACGAGTTGGGTCAGAGTTTAAATACATGGCATGGTCAGCGGAATCAGCCAGCAAATACCCAGATAAGTTCTGTCATCTCTCCAAAATACCCTTACCTTTCTTTCATTTTTCTGCATTTCATTGTTTACCTTTTTGAGAGCTAACTACCGGCTCCTGATAACGGAAGTTGAAATAACACTGGATCAGAAAGGATGGAAGATTGGGGAAAGAAATAAAGAAGCTTGGCAAACATGGCCAAAGGAAAAGAAAACAAAACAAAAATGGAGAAATGAGAAAAATACAAAAAACGAGTCTGCAAGGGACGAGAAGTCAAAAGCCATGCAACATGAGAAAGCAAAAACAAAGGAAGCAATAAGAAGTGGGGACGGCAGATGCCAGTTGCCAGCAGCTTATATCTAATAAATTTTGTTTCATGCAGGAACAAATTGTCACTAATCACTTTAAAGTGAATGTGACCAATGTGGAAAATTTAAAATACCAAAAAGGGAAAGTCTGCCGAATAAGTGGAGAAATTCACAGGCGAGAGATAAGTTGGTAAAAGAAAATACCAAAAAGAGGAAGGTAACATCTTTTAAAATCTGCTCCCCAGTCCTCAGGCTGAGGGAATACTTTTCTGCATTGCACGTTTAAATTTCTGTTAGGCGCCCACCTTCAAATACGGGAATATTTTCTGCATTCGCATTGCACGTTTAAATTTCTGTTAGGCGCCCACCTTCAAATACGGGAATATTTTCTGCATTCGCATTGCACGTTTAAATTTCGTTAGGCGCCCACCTTCAAATACGGGAATATTTTCTGCATTCGCATTGCACGTTTAAATTCCGTTAGGCGCCCACCTTCAAATACGGGAATATTTTCTGCATCGCATTGCACGTTTAAATTATGTTAGGCGCCCACCTTCAAATACGGGAATATTTTCTGCATTCGCATTGCACGTTTAAATTCTGTTAGGCGCCCACCTTCAAATACGGGAATATTTTCTGCATTCGCATTGCACGTTTAAATTCGTTAGGCGCCCACCTTCAAATACGGGAATATTTTCTGCATTCGCATTGCACGTTTAAATTTCTGTTAGGCGCCCACCTTCAAATACGGGAATATTTTCCGCATCGCATTGCACGTTTAAATTTCTGTTAGGCGCCCACCTTCAAATACGGGAATACTTTTCTGCATCGCATTGCACGTTTCAATTCCGTTAGGCGCCCACCTTCAAATACGGGAATACTTTTCTGCATCGCATTGCACGTTTCAATTCCGTTAGGTGCCCACCTTCTAATACGGAATATTTTCTGCATCGCATTGCACGTTTCAATTCGTTAGGCGCCCACCTTCAAATACGAGAATACTTTTCGCATCGCATTCGCATTGCACGTTAGGCGCCCACCTTCAAATACGGGAATACTTTTCGCATCGCATTGCACGTTTCATTTACGTTAGGCGCCCACCTTCTAATACGAGAATATTTTTCCGCATTTCGCATTGCACGTTTCAATTACGTTAGGCGCCCACCTTCAAATACGGGAATGTTTTCTGCATCGCATTGCACGTTTAATTTCGTTAGGCGCCCACCTTCAAATACGGGAATATTTTTCGCATCGCATTGCACGTTTAAATTCCGTTAGGCGCCCACCTTCAAATACGGGAATATTTTCTGCATTCGCATTGCACGTTTAAATTCGTTAGGCGCCCACCTTCTAATACGGGAATATTTTCTGCATTCGCATTGCACGTTTAATTTCGTTAGGCGCCCACCTTCTAATACGGGAATGCTTTTCTGCATCACATTGCACGTTTAAATTCCGTTAGGTGCCCACCTTCGAATACGGGAATATTTTTCCGCATCGCATTGCACGTTTAAATTCTGTTAGGTGCCCACCTTCGAATACGGGAATACTTTTCTGCATCGCATTGCACGTCTAAATTCCGTTAGGTGCCCACCTTCAAATACGGGAATAATTTTCTGCATCGCATTGCACGTTTAATTTTTGTTAGGTGCCCACCTTCGAATACGGGAATACTTTTCTGCATCGCATTGCACGTTTAATTTCTGTTAGGTGCCCACCTTCGAATACGGGAATACTTTTCTGCATCGCATTGCACGTTTAAATTTTGTTAGGTGCCCACCTTCGAATACATGAATACTTTTCTGCATCGCATTGCACGTTTAATTTCTGTTAGGCGCCCACCTTCAAATACGGGAATATATTTCTGCACATCATGGTTTATATAGCTAAAAGCCCACACTGGGGCAGAAAAAGAAAAAAAGTAGTTTGTTGTTTTTGTTTTGATCAGGTTCAGCTCGAGGGCAAGAAGTACCATTGAAAATCAAAAAAAGAAGAAGAGGAAAACAAGAAAGAAAATCAACAAAAAAGGGAGAGTGAGCATCTCAAAAAAATCAAAGAAGAAGAGACAAGGAGAAGCAAACAAAAGCTAGGATAGGAATAATTGTAATTGTAGAATCATAGCTTAGAATAACTTCTTCATTTTACATTCCCCCGGTGTAATAAGGAGGTCAACAAGCAGTAACCGCAACAGCAGCAACAGTAACAGCAAAAAATCGCAGTTTCCTTGGTAGTCCCAGCTACCAAAATTTTCCGAACTACATTGACCTGATTCCCTTTTAGCCAGGGATATGTAAGAAACCTCTTGAAGCAAAGGTTCGGTCAAAATTTTGAAAATAAAATGCTTCTCACGGAGTGCTCAAATGGGCAAAAATCGCTCGTATCCGCTCACTTGTCTTTGCACAGAAACTCTTCGTGTTTACGCGCAAAGAGGGGCAGCTGTGAGCACGTGATTTTTGCCCTATATGAGAATTACTCCCAAAAATTCAAAATAAAAGAGTTTTGTGTTGTTTGCAATTGTTGTGAATTTAGTGTCATTTTTAAAAAATAATGACATATATATATATATATATATATATATATATATATATATATATATATATATATATATATATATATATATATATATATATATATATATATATATATATATATATATATATATATATATATATATATCGCATTTGCATTTAGGATTTAATTCTACAATTAGGAATAATTAATTTTATCTTACAAAAATGAAAATCACAAAAATAGGCATCTTTTGCATTTTAGCCTTTAATGTCCAAATTGTGTGATTGTATTTTAATTACCATTTAAAATTAGGTGACAATTATTATTATGAGATTAGTATTTCAAGATAATTTTAGTTTTTATAAATTAATCTTAGTATTTTGGGCTTTATTAATTAGGAAGTTGAATAATGGAGAAGAACAAAATAGAAAAAAATTGGATTGGGCCATCTTGCAAATTAAGTTACAAGCCCAATCCTAAGAAACCTTACCCAACCCAAAACCCCTTGGCCCAAGAAGAAAATTTCAGATTTTTTTAGCAAAAAATAATCATAATTACATGACATAAAGTAGTGGGGGGCAAGGAAATCAAGGAAGAAAACAAGGAGAGGAAAACATGGATTAGTGGGTTTTCTTTAAATTAAAAAAATATTTTCTTTTTAATAAAAAATCTGAAAATTTTCGAAATTCTTGCCTATAAATAGAAGAGAAGATTTATGAAAAAAGGGTGGAAAAAAGAGAGGAAAAATAGGAAGAGAAAAAAAATAAAAAAATTCCCTGCTGTGGTATACACTCGATATACACTCTGGACACAGAAGTATACACGGCAAAAAATTCAATTTTTGAGAGTTTCTTTTGAGAATTGAAAAGAGTTCAAAGCTAGAAAGACAAAACAAAGAGAAAATCTGGAATATATTTTTCTTTTCTATTTTTTACTGGTTTTTTTTCGCATTTTTCTCTCCGTATTGCTGGAATTTTCGGGATTGAGGTGTTGAAGCTACTGCTGGTTGTTACTGTTGTTGTTGCTGTATTTTCACCGCCCTGTTGATTTTCCATCTTCCATTCCTTTCAAAAGCAGGTACACTTCTCTTATGAATGATGCTGTATTGACGTTCCTGATGAAATAAAAATGGAGATCCAGTTTAAATTCATGTTGTTCTATAGTTTATAGTTTATAATTGTAATTTGTTTATTGTTGTAGTATGTAGTAGCTGAAAAACAAAAATCAAACAAACGATGCAATAGCTTAGTGATAGAGTAGGTAGTATAATAGTAGTAGTATAGTAGCAGTAGCTTATCACTTAGTTTAATTAGGTAAAAACTCCTAAAACATAAATTAGCATATCACTTTTCTACAAAAATCGCTAATTATTCATAGTAAGCTTCTTCATAAAAATGAACTCACATAGTTAACTACACTGGCTTGAATCTGTACATAAACGTAAGTATGATTTAAATCTTAGTAAAATCAATGGTTTAGTAATGCTTAAGTCGTGAAGACAGTTGGATTAGATATTAGGTTTGTGTATTTGAAAAACTGATTTATAAAGTCATCACTCGTATAGCTAGTTAATTTTGTGGATCTAAGTTAGAATCTGAGTAATTTGGGGAGGAAAGAGTTAAATAATGCATCAACCTCACCTGTAATATCTAATAGGATTGATTCAGTAAAACTAGTAGTGTGATTGTACAAACCTATGCATGATTCCCTTTAGCCTTAGATGATCAATAGGTAATTAACTTAACCGTTCTTCAAGCAGCATATATAATCGAATTGTTCTTCCTTAGAATTTTCAACTAGTAGCTAATGTAGATGTTAGTATCAATTTATCAATAAAAGTCGAGATCATAAAAGAGTCTTTTAACTCAAGTCTAGGGTATAGTAGATAATTGATTCATGATTTGTTGATAGGTTGTATACTGATTTCTCTTTTAATGAATAAAACATTTTGAATTCATTCTATTTTACATCATTGTTTTGTTTACGTTTCAGCTTTTGGTTATTTCAATATAGTCTGAATCGGTTATATAAAAACGGGCTTAAACTGCGTCACGAACTCTGTCGAAGTGGTCAAGTGCAAGCCTGAAGACTGCCTGGGCTTTAAGGCCTGGGCTGGCCCAATGCTGATCCGGTTAATCGAATGAAGAGACCAGGCCCCCATTAAATATCAAAACCCGATGGGCCTGGAATACTTAGTGTAAAAATCGGTTAAGGGAAAAAACACGATTAGAAAAGCATAGTATATACTTCTTAGGATTGAACTTTAAAATTAACTTGGGATGAGCCTCGCCCGACTTTAAACAAGCGGGGCCCCCATTTAGTAATGTTTTAATACAATTAGACTCGGAAAGACTACTAGCTAATTCCATAGTCTTACCCAAAATAATTGAAAGCCGATAGACTATTTTAGGGCACAATTTTAATATACCTTCCATTGAACGAGTGTGCACTTGGTGCGACTCAAAATCCAAATCTCAGCAAAGCTGAAATACACCGAAAGTCATAGGCGTACTGGTTGCGGTATGACTCGAGGCGTGTTTTCGCGATGCCGCAAATTCCCTAAAATAATACTTAATGAAAAAAGCACTATATGTTGTTAAAAATCTGTGATTAAGTCAAGCAAGAGTCGGGAACGACAATTGAGCGACCGTGCTAAAACCACGGAACCCGGGAATGCCTAACACCTTCTCCCGGGTTAACAGAGTTCCTTATCCGGATCTTTGCTTCGCAGACATTTTTATGAGTCAAAATTCCTCGGATTCGGGATTAACCGGTGACTTGGGACACCATTATCATTCCTAAGTGGCGACTCTGATTAATCTCAATAAAATCCCGAACCGATTGTCCTTTAATTGGAAAAACTCCTTCCCTTACGTTATTTTATCCATTTCGGATATTTGAGCATCGGGGTATACCCTACGAGCGTATTTATATGCTTATGTGGGGTGGTAAAAAGGGAGGTGTGACAACAACAATAAATGATTACTGCAATCGTCTATAATTAAGCTAACAACAAATAGTAAACTCAATAAAACCAGTCCAGGACCTGTGGGAATCGAACCCACAGTCCCATTGACAGTACCTCTGGGTCTCCCGGAATCGAACCCGCAGCCCATGTCTCAATAAATAATCAATAACTCAGGATCTCCGGGAATCGAACCCGTAGTCCCTACCAATAACTCAGGATCTCGGGAATCGAACCCGTAGTCCCTACCAATAACTCAGGATCTCGGGAATCGAACCCGTAGTCCCTACCAATAACTCAGGATCTCGGGAATCGAACCCGTAGTCCCTACCAATAACTCAGGATCTCGGGAATCGAACCCGTAGTCCCTACCAATAACTCGGGATCTCGGGAATCGAACCCGTAGTCCCTACCAATAACTCAGGATCTCGGGAATCGAACCCGTAGTCCCTACCAATAACTCAGGATCTCGGGAATCGAACCTGTAGTCCCTACCAATATCACGCCGGGTCTCTGGGAATCGAACCCACAGCCCCGGGTCTCCGGGAATCGAACCCGCAGTCCACAAGCACAGCCAATAAAGGAATCCACAGAGAGAATAATTATGCTTAACTATAACTTCACCGAAAAATAGTGCCAATAATTATCAAGGAGTTCAAATAAGGCAATTCGGCAACTAAACAGTTAAGTGCTACCTAATCATGCTTTTCTAACCACTACCGGGTAAAAATATCAAATTAACAGCCAAAGACAGGAATATCGCTCATCGAACATTTGAAATAAAGTACGTGTTCAACAACCAGCACATGTACACGCCCGTCACCTCGCGTACAAGGCATTTAAACTATCACATAATATCCTAGGGGTGAAAATTCCCCCACACGAGGTTAGACAAGCCACTTACCTCGACTTCGGTACAAAACCGCTATGAAACAACTCTCTTGCCGCGAATGTCGGCCTCCACAGGTGTAGTATCTGATAAAAAAATCAATAGAATCATATCAAAATAGGTCAATTGGGCATTACCCAATCAAAACAACTCAAAATACGCCAAAAACCCACAAGTTGCCAAAACCCGACTTTCGGTACGCTTATCGAAAAATCACGAAAATTATATATTCGGGTTCCTTATCTCAATAGGGTTCCTTATCTCAATACGAGTCTAGGCATATAAAATTTACCAAAATCGGACTCCATTTGCCCACTAAAATCAGAGATTTTCTAACATTTAGGCCTAGGGCTCAAACCCACCTTTAATCTTCCAACTTCAGTGAAATAATCACGGATTTCATGATAAACCAATGAATTAAGGTCAAGAAACTTACCCCCGATGATTTCCCGATGATATCCCAGCGTTTCCCCTTCAAAATCCTCTCTTGGAGCTCAACAATGGCGGTTTTGGTGTGTTAGGCCGCGACCGAAATGTTCTGGACTTAAAGTCACTGCCAGGCCATTTTACTCTACGCGATCGCAACACTGGGCTTGCGATCGCGATGCACAAAATATGGGCGGCCTAATTTTCCTCTACGCGATCGCGAAGAACAAACTCGTCCGGCTCCCCAAACTACCCTACGCGATCGCATACTCACTCACGCGATCGCACTGTTTCCGACCAATACCCTACGCGATCGCATGAAACCTCACGCGATCGCACTGGTTCAACCTCCAGACTTACGCGATCGCAGGCTTTACTTCGCGATCGCAGAGCTTAGGATTTCTCCCTTACGCGATCGCATCCCTCGCGTCGCGTTCGCGAAGAACAACTCCCAGTTCTCACTCCGCTACCCTACGCGATCGCAGACTCAACCTCGCGATCGCAGAGCTTCCCAAATTCACCCTACGCGATCGCAAACTCCCCCTCGCGATCGCAGAGCCCAATAATTTCCTCTTACGCGATCGCATGAGCAGCTTCGCGATCGCGAAGCACAAAAATTCTCTGCAATATTGCAGCAGAACCAGCGGTGCAATTGGCACCAAAATGGTCCGTTTGGACCCCCGAATTCATCCCGAGGCCCCCGGGACCCCAACGAAAACCACCAACCTACTCCAAAACATGATACGAACTTATTCCAATCATAAAAACACGTCTAACAACATCAAAACCCATAATTCACATCGAATTCAAGCCTAAATTTCTTAAAACTTTCCGAATTGCACATCCGATCTAAAACCCAACCAAACGACGTCCGAATGACCTGAAAATTTGCGGACATATCCAAAATCACATAACGAAACTACAGGAATTGTCGGAATTCCATTCCGACCCCGGATCAAAATCTCACCTATCGTTCGGATTCGCCAAAATTTCAACCTTCGGCATTTCAAGCCTAATTGAGCTACGGACCTCCAAAATACATTCCGAACGCGCTCCCAACCCCGAAATCACCTAACGGAGCTAATGGAACCATCGAATTTCTGTTCCGAGATCGTCTTAACACTGTTTCGGCTACGGGCCATTTTCTAACTTTAAAGCTCTCATTTAGGGACTAAGTGTCCCAAAATACTCCAAATTTCAGAACCGACTCTCCCGACAAACCACAATAGCATAAATGAACTTAGGGGAACAGTTAAATTGGGGATTGTGGCGTAATTATTTATGGACCAGCAAGAGATAGACCTCTTTCTTTGCACACCCTTAGTGATACTAAGAGTAAGGTTAAAATTGATTCTAAGACTAATGTAGTTCATGCAGTTGATAACTTGTCTGACTTAGAACCCACACCATCTGATATGGGTGTAGACCAAGACTCACTCTGATTTTATGGATTGTGTCCAAATCGATTTTAGTCCGGGATCTCCGGCACGTAAATATATTCAAAAACGATTTTATAAAAAACGATGGAATACGTTTCGAATTTGGTTTTTTGAAACTTATAGCCGAACTGATTTAAAGAAGATTTCAAAAGAATTCTATGAGCTATGTGCTTTGCATAACGAAATGATAGATTTCGTTCCTTGGTTTATAACCACTTATTTGCCTTTGTATGTTAAGGTAATAGAAAGATGTTTTGTAACTACTGAAGGATCGGTAAAAGCTATCTATCCTCCAACTTCTCAAAAGACTTTCAAATTGCAAAACAATACAGAAATTGCTTTTTTGGCTTGTCAAAAATTGATTAACGATGAAGTTGCGGCTGTTACCATTAATGAAATCAATGGATTAATTTTACAGCATAATTACCAAAATCTTTATTCAAAAATTTTGGGAGAACAAATTAGTTCTTTAGATAAAAAATTAGATGAATTAACGAAGCTTGTCAAATCTTTAAGTTCTTCAGATGTAGCTTCAACTTCTACCAATTCTTCTGAAAAGGTTTCAACGAAAAAGGATGTTTTGAAAGAAACTCATTTGAAGAGACCCCTTGATGTTTCAGATTTCAAATTTAGAAAAAATTCTTCTATAACGGATCTAGCTGATTTGCTTAATGAAAAATTTTCGGGTTTTAAAAGCTCAGGTATTCATAAACAACCTGATAACTGGTTAGATGAAGACCAACCCCTATTTTCTGAGGTTCAAGCTAGGATGTCTCGAGGAGGACTAGAAAGACCTAGTAGAAAGAGGCCTAGTTACAACAAAAAGAAGACTTACGCTTCTGTCCCGCCTCTTATGACTTATTATTACCCCAGACCAACGCCTCAGGATGTCTTAATTGAAGAAAGAGATTGGAACCAAACTAACACTTCTTACAACGGAGATTCCGTTTATGAATGGTGTATTGACGGTCTTTCTGAAAGACAAATTTCTATTATGTGCCATCGTATGATGATGTATGCTTCTATTTGCGCAGATTCTAATAATGATTTAGCTGTTGCAAAAATGATTATTAATGGATTCACAGGTCAACTTAAAGGCTGGTGGGATAATTGCCTGAGTATTGATGCTAAGAATCATATTCTTACTGCCACCAAAATAATTCAGGATGAGACTAAAACTGATGTTTTAGTGCATGATTCAGTCTTTACTTTGATTCTCACTATTTTAGAACATTTTAATGGTAGAATTACCAATGGTTATGAGAACCTTCGAACTCTCTTAAATGGTTTAAGATGTAAACATCTCGGAGAATTTCGTTGGTATAAGGATACTTTCCTTAGCCGTGTTATGGATCTACCTGACAGCGGCCAATCTCATTGGAAAGCCAGATTAGTTGATGGCCTTCCCCCTCTGTTTGCTGAACGTATTAGACATACGCTTCGAGGAGCAAATAATTCTATTCCTTATGACAATCTAACTTATGGCCATATCATTGGGACTTGTACACAAGAAGGTTTAAAATTGTGTAACGAGTTAAAGTTGAACCAACAACTTAAGCGCCAAAAGGCCACAGAAAAATCTCAATTAGGAGATTTTTGTACTCAATTCGGTATTGAAGGACCTTCTAGGTCTAAACATTATTCTGATGATAGACCTCATCGTAAGAAATATCGTAGACGTTCCGAACACTATAGGAAAAAAGGGAAGCTAAAAAGGCGCACCGTAAGTCTACAAGATTCGCAAAGAATTTCTCTAAACGAGAACTTCGCAAAATTAAGTGTTACAAATGTGGTCAATATGGTCACATTGCTCCGAATTGTAAAGCTGATAAGCTTAAAGGTTTAGGACTTGATGAAGAAGTCCAAGACAAGATTTCAACCATGATCTATGAAGCCTATGCTGAAAATACAGATCAGTCTGATGATTACCCCTCTTCAACTAGTAATCAGGAAGATAGTCCTGATTATGATACTGATTTAGACGATCAAAATAATTGTTTAAATTGTGCAGGGGATACATGTACTTGTGAAAACGATGAGTTTTATAAACTTCAATCTCAATTTGATAATCTTGATTTCAACATGATTAATTCTGAAAATGTTATAGAACTTTTGAAAGAGATTAAAGACGATGATATTCGTAACAAAATTTTAGAAATGACTTCAAAAGCTTCTTCTTCTTCTCCTTCAAAGTCTTTTCAAAAGAATAAGCCGAAAAACTTTATTCCTGAAATTTATTCTATGAAAGAAGTTTTTGACAGATTACAAAAGAAGCATGAAATTGTCGAAATTCGCGATTCTTCACTCGATGATTTAAAATTCGAAGTTGAAAAACTGAAGCAAGAGATTAAATCTCTGAAACAGAATCAGGCAGTTCACCATCACAGGATTTCTCAGTTAGAGAGAAATGACAGCTCATCATCCGATTCTGAAGCTTCAACTTTTGTTCCTAATAAAGGAAAAGAAAAAATTCTTTTTGAAGAAAATAATTCTTCTGACACAGATTTTTTAAATAAAAAACTATATTTTTCTAAAAAAGATATTTTTTTAGGAATGATGCAGGTTGTAACTGCGCATAAATGGCATGTTCAGTGTACAATTTTAGTTAATAGAGAATTTACTATAACTGGTATTGCTTTAATTGATAGTGGTGCTGATGTTAGTTGTATTCAAGAAGGATTAATTCCTTCTAGATTATTTGAAAAAACTACTCATGTAGTTAAATCTGCTTCTAATCACTCTTTGTCTATTCGTTATAAATTAAGTAAAGCCCATATTTGCCTGAACAAAGTTTGTATTCCTCATTTCTTTTTTCTGGTAAAAGATTGCATGAGTCCTCAAATTATTTTAGGAACACCTTTTATAAATGCAATTTATCCTTTTACTCACCTTGATGAAAAGAGTTTTACAGCTACTTTTAATGGTAACCCAATTTCATTTCAGTTTGTAACTGATCCCATTACTAGAGATATAAACTCTATTATTTTAAATAAAGAAAGATTTGTAAATTCTTTACAACTCAAAATTTATAGTCTTAATATTAAAAATTCTCTTCAATCGGCAAAAGTTCAAGAAAAAATTAAATTGATTTCTGAAAAAATGACTGTTGATATTTGTGCTGATCATCCAAGTGCATTTTGGAATAGAAAGAAACATATTGTCACTCTTCCTTATGAAGACGATTTTTCAGAAGAAAAGATTCCTACTAAATCACGACCCTGTCAAATGAATGCAGAGTTAGTTGAATTTTGTAAAAAAGAGATTGATAATCTTTTACAAAAGAATTTGATTAAACCTTCTAAATCACCTTGGTCTTGTATTGCTTTTTATGTGAATAATGCAGCTGAGAAAGAACGTGGTCATCCCCGTCTGGTGATTAATTACAAACCTTTAAACAAAGTTTTGAAATGGATTAGATATCCAATCCCCAACAAGAGAGATTTGCTTTCAAGACTTTATGATTCAAACATATTTTCAAAATTTGATTTAAAATCTGGTTATTGGCAAATTCAGATTTTCAAAGAACATTCTTATAAAACTGCATTTAATGTTCCGTTTGGTCAATACGAATGGAATGTGATGCCTTTTGGTTTGAAAAATGCACCTTCTGAATTTCAGAAAATTATGAATGATATATTCAACCCTTATTTAGATTTTATTATAGTCTATATCGACGATATTTTGGTATTCTCAAAAACTCTTGAACATCATATCCAACATTTGGATATTTTTAAGAAAATAGTTATTCAAAATGGTTTAGTAATCTCAAAACCAAAAATGAACCTTTTTCAAACTGAAGTAAGATTTCTTGGTCATAATATCTGTCAAGGAAAAATTACTCCTATTCAAAGATCCATTGATTTTGCTTCTAAGTTCCCTGATGTTATTACTGACAAGACTATGTTACAAAGATTTTTAGGAAGTTTGAATTATATTTCCCCTTTCTACAAAAATCTTTCTCGAGATTTAGCTCCTCTTTATGATAGGCTAAAAAAGGATTCTAAATCTCCTTGGACTGATAATCTGACAAATTTAGTTAAACAGGTAAAACAACGTGTTCATTCACTGCCCTGCTTAACTCTTGCCAATCCTAACTGGCAAAAAATTATTGAAACTGATGCTTCCAACATTGGCTTTGGTGGGATTCTTAAACAAATTAATCCTAACGATAAGCATGAGTATTTGATTCGTTTCCATTCTGGAAAATGGAATGAAGCCCAAAGGAAATACCCTACTGTGGCTCATGAAATGCTTTGTATTGTCAAATGTGTTCTAAAATTTCAAGATGATTTATATAATCAGAAGTTTTTAATAAAAACTGATGCTCATTCTGTTAAATTTATGTTTAACAAAGATTATAAGCATGATGCTTCTAAAATGAATTTTGCTAGGTGGCAAGCACATCTGGCACCCTTTGATTTCGAAATTCTTTATAAAAAGGGAATTGATAATTCTCTACCAGATTTCTTATCAAGAGAATTTCTAAGTTAAAATATGAATCTTAGTGCATATTTTTGTGATGACAAAATAATTTCTATTCTTCTTGCCATTCCCCTTGGACAAGATATCCAAGAAATAATTTTGAAGAAACTCATTGATGAAATTCTAGAACAAGATCTAGAAGATGACTTCTCATGTTCAATATTCGATTATGAAGATGAACATATTCCATGGTATGACTTACATAATTATTTTTATGAATACTACTAATCCTCTTTTTATCTTATTCAAGGATGGGTGGAAACGGAGAACCACTATGGTCTCCACCAGTCCGCGGCAAAGGCGGAGGACAGAGTAATCGGGGAAAGGGAAGATATGTCCCTCAAACTTCCCCAAATTCATCTTATTCATCATCCAGAGATTTCCCAGCATTAAGAAAAATAGCGGGAAAAACCTTGGTCAATTCAAAGGTTGGAGAATCTTCTTCAACTCCAGCAATTTCACTGGACAATATTCCGGAAAGTCATCCATTATATGGACAATTAAAAGCTTTCCTTGATTCTCAGAAGCAAAGTGATACATTCGCTTCAATGATGAAAGAAGGAGATACGCCTTCAAAGGAATTCAATAAAGGATCAAAAGAAATGATATTTCTTATTGAGCCTTCTGATATGAAAAGGGATCCGTGGGAAATATGCCAACGGTACCTTACATCGGGATTGTATTTTCCGGGTGAATCATACAAACAACGTAGTTACTACGAGAACCTGTTAATCGCTACGGGCACTGTTGATATTCAACACTTCACCGGTAACGATAACAAAACTTACCAGTATTCCAAATTGATTGTTAAAAGAATTTTAACAATTGAAGCTTGGGGAATTTCTACGATTTCTGAAAAGAAAGTTTTAATAAATAAAACTCCTACAAGCTTTACTTATTGGGATTATATCCAGGCTTTTTCAAAAGTATTTTATTACAATAATGAAAAGCATAAACATTCTTGGTGGATAAAAATCTGCTCAAATGTTTTTAATGAACCAATTCCTACTTGGTTTATTAAATGGTGGACATATTTTGGTCCTACCACAAAAATTTTACCAGAATCATTCCTAAATCTTTATAAAGATTGGACTGCAGTTTTGCTATTTTTAACGGATTTATATTTATCCGAACACATCTGCAAAGTAGATACTATTGACCAGATGTATTTCTTTATTGAATATTCTATTCCATGGATTTGTAAATGGATACCAGAAGTGGGATATACTTCCCCTGAAGAACAAATTCCATGCCTATACCGAGTCTATTATACCAATTTCTGGGACAAGTTGATGAAGACAGATCCCCAGACAAAAACGCTTTATGGCACCGAATTAATTAATCAGATTAAAAATTCAGTTGCTGAATACAAGATAAAGCCGAAGAAATTGGTAGCTGACAATTCAGTAACTCATATTGCCAGGAGAATCTCCGTACAAGAAGGCGATAGGGAGGAAATGATCAGAAATTATTTAAAAGAGGTAGAGCAAAGTCTGTTAAAAAACCTCTCCCAAATTGATAAATCAGATTCTTCAATGAGAAGTAATTCCAGTACTGGAGATATGCCAGATACGGATTTAGAGGAGTCGCAAAGACCAGAAACACCTCCTCTATAACAGAAGAAAAAATTCTTCAAATAGAACAATACCTACAAGCACAGAAAGGGAAGGACAAGATGTAATAATAATCTTGTTGAAAAATTGTCCGCTTTATTTGTTTTATTCTTATCAGCAGACAAAATAATTTGCTGCTTTTTGTAAGGGCCCGGATGTGAGACCCATAGAGATTCCTTTTGTTCCCCAGGTCCGTCTATATAAGGACCACTCACTTATTCATTTGGAGCAAGCCAAGTTTTTGGCAATCTCTCTAATCTCTCTCTTCTCTCTCATCTCTCTCTTGTAACATATTCTCTCAAATAAATAAAAGTTTGTGTTTATATTATCCGGCGTCTTCTGGTAACGTCGTCGGCATTTCCGATCAGGTACTATTCCGATCTCCCTTCTTCTTCATCTTTTTCTGATGATAGTCGGAACTATTTCCGGCTAAGTTTGTTCATATCTATGTTGAAACTTTTTTTAGTAATAATAGAATAGTACAATATCTTCAATTTGAGTAGGTTATCATAAATCTCAGCCTTATATCCTTTAATTTAAGAGTTGACTTGGTTCAAAGGTGGTGGAACAATCGATTCCGGCACCATCTACAGTATAACGAGCAGTGGTGTATTGTAAGTCCCCGCTTAGCTGTGTTGCATTTAGGGGCAATAAATACCACAGTTAGAACTGTTATTACTGTAGATGATATCGGAAAACGGACTGGCCCCATGCTTTGGTATATATATATATATATATATATATATATATATATTACTTTAATTACATTAATAAATATAGATATCTTATATTAATTAACTATAATAAAAAACTATATGAAAATGAAAATATAAAAATATATCTATATCTATGTATTATTAAAAGGAGAAAAAATATCCCTCTCATTAAGCTTTGTGGCAGCTTCAGAAAAAACCACATGGCATAGTTAGTTATTAAATTATTTATTTAGTTAATAATTAATTATTGGTTATTCTTTTTGAATTTGAATATCTCTAAAAACAAAAATAAAAAACTACTATATATATATATATATATATATATATATATATATATATATATATATATATATATATAGTTTACTTTAATTACATTAATAAATATAGATAAAAACTATATAAAATAAAAATTTAAAATTTTAAAAAAAAATAACATCTCATTCAAATTGGGTGAGAGTAGTTCCAAGTTAGAGTTTTAAAAATTATTTTAAAATAAAAAGGCAAACAAAGTCTATAAAAAACGAAAAAAAGAGAAGAAAAACTAGCCATTCAAATTGGGGAAGTAGTTTCAAGTTGGAGTTTTAAAATAAACGAAAAAAGAGAAGGAAAACTACCTATTTAAATCGGGGAGTAGTTTCAAGTTGGAGTTTTAAAATAAAAATAGATATCATATAATTAACTATAAAAAAATATTTATAAATATATATAAAAAAAAATAACTACCCATTCATTAAATTTAAATATATCTATATATATATATATATATATATATATATATATATATATATATATATATATATACTTTAATTACATTAATAAATATAGATATCTTATATTAATTAACTATAATAAAAAACTATATAAAAATAAAAATATAAAAATATATTTATATCTATATTCTATTAAAAGGAGAGAACTATAAAAAGAAGAAGAAAAACTACCCATTCAAATCGGTGAGTAGTTTCAAATTGGAGTTTTAAAATGAAAAAATAAAAATTACCATTTCAAATTGGGGAATAGTTTCAAGTTGGAGTTTATAATTGTTTTAAAATAAAAAAATAAAATAAATCAATAAAAAGAATTGATTCAAATAGTGGAGTAGTATCTTTCTAATATTCTATATTCTATATATCTTCTATATATTATTAAAAGGAGAAAATAAAAGCCTCTCCTTATGCCAAGTGGTAGCCTAAAAAAACCTTTTGGAATAATTAGTCAATAACAAATAAATTATCTATTGAAAATTTTAAAAAAATTAACTACCTAAATTAACTACTAAAATATGGGGGAGAGTTGGTTTAGGTTAGTTAATTTCTTTATTTTATTTTTTAAATTCTTTTTTTATTTTAAGAAAAAAAAGTATCTATTCCTTAAAAGGGATGATAATATAATAAAATTTAAAATAAAAATAAATATTTTCAAGGGTAATAAAATATATATCTCTTATTATATTATAAAAAAATAGCAGACAAAAATATTAAACAAGTAATATGCTAATAATCTATCCATATATTATTAAAAGCCAAAGAAAAAGGCACCGCATTACAAGTGGTAGCCTAGATAAAAACCATATGACATAAATAGTTAATAACAAAAAATTATTTATTAAAAATTAAAAAAGAAATTAATTACTAAAATATCGATAAGGGTTGGGTATATCGTATTGACAAATAAAATGACAATTGAAATTTATTAAAGCAATACGATCTAATAGTATCAAACGAGAATAATTATAATTAATTTTTTTTAATATTGACCGCGCATCGCGCAGGTACGATTACTAGTATGAAATAAATAGCAGAGAATGAATATGAATATTCCACATATTACAATGAAGAGCAAAAAATAGAAAAAATTATCACCAAATAGGAAAAAACCGTAGGAAACCGTCATTGTTGGAACACAACAGTTGACAAAACTTAGTTCCTTCCGTTGGTAAACATTTAAAAGCCAATAATTAACAAAAAAATGTAATAAAATAATAATAAATAAGCAATCAAAAAGGGGAAAAATAACTGATTTTGATTTTGAATTTAAAAATAACTAAATAACTTACTATAACTAATCTGACTAAATTTATCTTAAACTATCAGATGTCTCTTTCCTATGTTTCTACTTGTCATAATTCTAGGATAGACTTTCTTCCTTTTAAATATATAAATATATATATATATATATTAGGTCTAGTGCTGTCTCTTTCCACCACACTCATACTCTGCCATTAGGTGCTTCAGAATAGTTATCTATCACTTTCCATTCTCTTCCAACCTTCATCTGAATCTTTTGTGCACTTCTTTGTTTCACTCTGGTTTCTAAACATCTGACCAAGTCTATTTTATTCTTAGTCAGAAGGTCTTTAAACTCTCTCTATTTAAAGGACTTATTAAGTCCTCTAATATTCCAAGTGCTGAATATCATATTGGTGGGATGGTATTTGGAGTAGGCCCTTTTGTAACTCCAACTATGCGATCGCAATGCACTGTGTGTGATTGCATTGTTCAAAGTTCTAAGTCTATGCGATTGCACTGCCCTCTATGCGATCGCATAGAGCATTTTCCCGGGCTCCTTAATTCCCTTTTATGCGATCACATTAACACCCCTTACGATCGCACAGTTCAATTTCCTCCACCTATGAAATCACACTTGCCTCTATGCGATCGCATAGAGTAAAATTTCACCCCTCTCCATGTCTTCTATGCGATCGCAGACCTATCTATGCGATCGCATAGAACAAAAACTGACTGCAATATTTCTACTGCAATATCTTGTTCAAGATTTGCCCGTTGGCCATTCGAATTCACCTCGAGACCCTCGGGACCCCAACCAAATGCACAAATATGTTATATTACTTCATTCAAACATGATTGCAACATAAAAACACCATCATAAACATCAAAATCATCAAATTCTCACGGATTCAAACCTAAGTTTCACTAAAACTTCCGAAACTAACATTTGATCTAAAACCCAACCTAAACACCTCCGAATGATCTGAAATTTTGCACGCATATCCAAAATCACCTAACAGAGCTACCACAACTCTCGGAATTACATTCCGAGCTCCAGATCAAAATCTCCCCTACCATCCGGAATTCGCCAAAATTCAACCTTAGCCAATTCAAGCCTAAATCTACACTGGACCTCCAAATTTGATTCCGATTGCTCTCCTGTGTCATAAATCATCCCCCGAAATTAGTCAAATCATCAAAATTCCATTTCAAGCTGTCTAACTCATCAGTCAACATCCGGTTGACTTTTCCAAACTAACATTCCCATAAGGAGGTTTATTACCTCGTTTCTAACCAGATTATATCCGATTTACTTCTAACTCGCCAAACATATATAGATGAACATATTAAAGTATAAAATGGAGAAAAAGGGGCGGTAACTCCCACAACGACGGGTCGGGTCATTACATTTTCCCCAACTTAAACAAACGCTCATTCACGAGCGGGTTAAGAAACATACCTGGAGTCTCAAATAAGTGTGGATATTTGCTCCGCATCTTCTGCTCGGTCTCCCAAGTACTTTCCTCCATGGGACGACCTCTCCACTACTTATTCACCGACGCTATATCTTTGGATCTCAACTTACGAACCTATCGACCCAAAATGGCTATCGGTTCCATATCATAGGTCAAGTCCTCATCCAGTTGTATCGTGTTGAAGTCTAATACATGAGACGGATCTCCAACGTACTTTCGGAGCATAGATACATGGAACACCGGGTGAACTCCTGACAAGATAGGTGGCAAAGCAAGCATATATGCCACCTCCCCAACTTTCCTAAGCACCTCAAAAGGTCCAATGAACCTTGGGCTCAACTTTAATTTCTTTCCAAACCTCATAACGCCCTTCATAGGTGACACTTTTAGCAACACCTTCTCGCCCACTGAATAAGACACATCTCGTACCTTCCGGTCCGCACAACTCTTCTGACGCGACTGAGCTGTGCGAAGTCTCTCCTGAATCACCTTCACCTTGTCTAAGGCATCCTGAACTAACTCTATACCAACAATTTATCTTCGCCAGACTCAAACTAACCGACTTGAGACCTACACCGTCTCCCATATAAGGCTTCATACGGTGCCATCTAAATGCTATAGCTATTGCTATAAGAAAACTATGCAAGAGGCAAGTAATCAGCCCAAGAACCTCCGAAATCAAAAATGCAAGCATGCAACATGTCCTCCAGTATCTGAATCGTACGCTAGGACTTCCCATCCGTCTGTGGGTGAAATGATATACTTAACTCTACCTGTGAACCCAACTCTCGCTGAAATGTCCTCCAGAACTACAAAGTAAATTGAGTACCTTTGTTTGATATGATATAAACTAGAACTCCATACAATCTCACTGTGAGCACGTGATTTTTGCCCCAAGAAAATAAGTCCAAAATAAATATAAAAAAGGATTTTTGTTTGAAATGTGTTGATTATTGTGTAGAAATATCAGTGTTTGTTTTTATTTGTTGAAAATAAAGTAAAGAAAATTAAAACAAAAACACAATTTGAATTAATTATAAAATACCAAAAAATATAAGATAATTACTAGAAAAATTAGAAAATCAAAAGAAAAATACAAAATACAAGAGATAATATACACATTGCTAATAAATATAGAAGAAAACAAAATACATACAATACAAGAAAAATACAGGAAAAAGGTAATAAATAAAATACAAAATACAAAAATACAAAAATATAAGGTACAATACATAGTATAAAATATAAAATATGTGGGTCAAATCACAAAATTCTAGCCCAATTAATACATTATAAAGACCATGCCCAAAAATAAGCCGGCCAGCCCTATACGCAAGACCAAATGACGTCAATTCAATTAAACAAATCTGGACCGTTAATAAATTGAATCAAACGGACCAAACAAACGGTTGTCTAATAATTAAAATGACACTGTTAAGTGGAAGCAATCAGGACCATTCAATTAATTGATCTAACAGATTAGAGGGAAGCCTCACTTATACCAAACGACCGTTAAGACAAAATAATCACAACCGTCCATCTAATTGATCTTACGGACGAAAGGAAGACTTTATTTAAGTCATACGACATCGTTCAAATAGCCAGTGACTCCTGGCCATTAGTTTAAACTAATATAACAGCTGAGGGACATTGTCACACGTTTAATATATCTATACCCTTCTGTTACATTCAGTCATTATACATTTCACACCATCAGACCCCCAAACCCTAGCCGACACACTTCCCCTTCCCCCTCTCCACCTGGCCACCGGAACCCTACCGGTGGTCCACTTTTGCTCATCTTCTTCGGCCAGTTCTCATACCACTGAACCTTCCCCTTTTCCTCTATCGCCCCATCTCACCAGTTTCGTCCAAAACCCCCTCTTTTTTCTCAAATTTTGAATAACAGGTCGCCGGAACCCTAGCCGGTGACCACCAACCTATGAACCAGCCTCAAGCCTTAACACCCTATAAACACCTTGAACCCCTCTTTCACCTTATCCAAACCCCTTCACTCAAATCTTAGCCTAGCCCATCGACTATCAAAAAGACATCCTGCCGGAATCCTATTCCGGCGAATACCCCCCTAACCAAAAGCCACCCAAATCGAACCCTAGTACTTAAAAATGAGTATTTCACAAACAAATAAGACTCCAAGACTCTAACTAGAAGACCAAATATCAAAAGAGACTCAATGTCTCTGAACAACCAGAAAAATCAAGAAATCATAAAGAAAAGATGAAGAAAAGAAGGAAAAAGAAGAAGGAAGGAAAAGAAAAACCATCAAAAAGCTAAGTAACCATAAATCCCATTTTTTCTCTACTATGCTTTGTGTTATTCGTTTATCTTTACTATTTTATAGACTGACTCTAATGCATGCTCAATATTTTTCTGTGTATATTTGAAATCGACTCTGTGCTCTCATTTTCTGACTTAAGTCACTTGATTAAATCGTATGCCTTATAGTCATTTAATGTTCTTGCTTGATAGGTCTTTTTCGATTAAATGTTCTGATGTGGATTCAACCATTATAAAATTGTTTCTCTGAGTCCTGATTAATCAAGTGTTTAGTCATAATTAGGGTTATATTTGCAAGTTTGTTTAATATTGGCTATTGTTGCAATACAGTTTAATGCTTGACTCTTCTGAATTTCTGAGTAACTAGTCGTATTAGGGCTATGTGTGTAAAATGCTTAATGTTGGCTATCATTGCAATACAGTTTGACTTTTGATTTGTATGGGTCCCTGATTAATTAAAAGGCTATTTGTGGCTATGTTTGTAAAGTGGTTATTTCTGAAAAGGGGTTAATTAGTTATGAACTGGCTATAATATAAAGTCTATGTATTAGGGGTTATTTGTTAAATACTGTTTCGATTTTTGACTGCTCAAGGTATTAATTAAACCTAAGGGTGGTCGGGTAAATAAACATAAGACGCATGGGTAAAAGGGGAATAGGTAAAGGGTATTCGGAGAATAACTTAGCAAGAATAAGGGTACAAAAGACAAATAGCCATGGTTTTGATGTAATTAGCTGAACAATAAAGGGCATTCTATGTATAACAAAATGGTAAATATGTAATAAACCTTAGCAAGTGAGGGTAATAAAGGCAGTTATGCCTAAATATAATGATAGAGAATACCCTAGAACCTTCTAGCAGGGGTTCAAGTGTATTCCTGTTAAATTCACTTAGACTAAACTGAAATAATTCTAAAAGAGTAGGGGTGAAAATCTGAATATCTAATTCAAATTTCACTCCCATTCTACTCTGTAAATAGGCCCTTTAGGCCTTATTAAAAAGGTTCAGAAGATTTAATACACTAAATATACACTGAAATACTGGTACTGTTTCATTGCTACTAGTTCGAGTGATATTATGGACTTCTGTTCGTTGTTCTTCATCTGTTTGATTGAATTCGTTGGGTTTTCTACTTGTTTGGTTGAATTTGCTGGGTTTTTTCTATTCTGAAGTCGTACCTGTTGCTGTGTTAATCTGCCTCAATTGTTGTTGATACTTGATTGCTGCTTATCGCTGATTTTCTTCTCATTCATCCCTTAAAACTCATTGATTTATATCAATTTGATCAGGTACACAACTACCTCTCATGGATGTAATTGAAGTTTGAAGAAATGGAATGAGCAGTAGTTTCCTTTTGTAATTATATTTTGTCTTATAGATTGATAATTATAGTTCATGTAATTCATTAGGACTTTGGGTTGTAATAAGCACTAGACTGTACGAACTTAATTCAGATTTATAGTAGTAGTAGATAATAATGTAGGAAATACATTAAGTAGATCAGTCAACATGATCACCTAGATCTAAATTAAAAACTGGTAAACTTAGTTAATTTTCTTATAGATTTACAACTACTCTGAAATCTGACGTGCAATACACAAGTGCTCGGATATTTTGTTAATTAAATTTTGAATCAGTAGCTGTTAGTTTGAAAATATGACTTAGTTAAAGTTTGAATCGTGTTAATGGCTTAGTATCATTTAAACTTGTTTAGTTATTAATTGGCGTTAAAATTCAGTAGTATGGTGAATAACAGAAGTTTCAGTATGAATGAAATCTTCATTGCTATTTGAATATGTTTTAGTTGAAGATTTATGTTAATGCTTCTAGAAATAAAAACAACAAGGTAACTCTGCAAGTAGTGTCTCAACTGATAAATAATATGTAGATTAGACTTAGTTAATCTAATTAAACAGTAATATTCAAAAATGTAAATCAGTGCTAGTAGATATAGCTAATTTTTGATACTAAGTAATAGTTGCTTATATCTCTATTAGTTTTATATTAAAATGACTGAACATGCTTTAGATAATAATAATTTGGGCCTAGTCACGAGAAGAGGCCCAAGTCCAATCGATATGGCTTTTATGCCTATGAGAACAGATACAAAATTTTGACTGGGCTTTAATTAGCCAATTGCACCTTGGTGCAGCACTGTTAAGCTAACCTAGATTCCAGGACCAATAATGTGTAATGGCCTTGATCCAAATAAATAATGACATAAAAATTATTTATAAACATTTCTATTAAGGGAAAAACAAAATTAGAAAATATAGTCCACAAATAGGCTCTCATTACAAGATAAATATGCACGGGGCCCCCAAATAATAACTATAAATTTTTAGACCCGGAATGATCGTTTGGATAATTTCACGATCTTTGCCAAAATAATAAGAATAGACATCACTAGGCACAATTTTAATATACATTCATTTGAATGGGTGCACATTTATGTGACCCAAATCCTACTCTCAATGAAGTCGAAATATATTCAAAGCCACAGGCGTACTAGTGCGATGTGGTCATGGATGTATTTTCACGACGTTGCAAATTCTTAAAACTCAAAAAGCGGTACACTTACACATGATTAAAATATATAAATTGAAATCAGATAAAATCAAAACAACAGTTGATCGACTGTGCTAGAACCACATAATCCGTAAGTGCCTAACACCTTCTCTCGGGTTAACAGAATTACTTATCCGGATTTCTAGTTCGCGGATTGTAACTGTCACGACCCGAATCACAGTCGTGATGGCACCCATCACAACTTCTAGGCAAGCCCGACCAATTACACTCTCATCCCGAGCATGAAGCTCAAAATGATTACTTGAATATTATTATCGACAATAAAGTTAAATGCTTAACTGATAGATAGAAGCTAAACTGTATAGTCTCCCAAAGACCTGGGGTCACAAGTCTACATCCTCTAAACAAAAAATGGCACTAAAATATATGAACGAAATTCTCAAGTCTAAAAATGTATATATAAATATAAACTGGAATAAGAAGAGAAGCCAGGTCCTGCGAACGTCAAGCAGCTACCTCATCAACTCTGATAACTCTGGAAATGAGACTGTCCAGCTAACCTCTGGTGTACCTGAATCTGCACACAAAGGTGCAGGGAGTAGGGGTGAGTACTAAGTACTCAGTGAATAATAATCAAATAAAATGTCTGAAGATAAGAAATCCACGAAATGCCACAAGGCAAAGCTAAAAGTAACAGTCTGATATCTTGGTACAAACCAACAACAACAGCTAATAACAGCTAGCAGAAGTAAATAAAAATGCATGAACGCAATGCAATGCACATGACCGCTGAGGCACGTAGCCCGATCCATTTAACGATGATGGCGCTCACTAGGGGTGTGTACAGACTCCGGAGGGGCTCCTTCATCCCAAGTGCAATATACTCATATCATTCGTTGTTGCATGCAGCCCAATCCATACTCACTCCACAATATGCATATGAGTCACATAACAGTTTCAATTTAATTATTTCCAATTTCCAATTCATTAATAAGGAAATACTATAGTTATTTAATTTTCAGGAAAAAAGTGACTTAGCAGTTTATAATAGTGATTAAACCGAGGACTGAGATCAATGATTTTACAAATCATGCCATAACAATGATATTCATCCTCTAAGGATACTACACGTCGGCACAAGGCCCCAAATATGGATAAGCCTAGATATATTCAACATATAGTGCATTTCAATCGCCAATATAGTATTATTCTTGTTCGGGATGGACCAAGTCACAAATCCCCAGTCATAACCAATCTCGCACCTTCTAAGAGATGCGAGTAACGCCCCAAATAGCATTACAATGTGATAAGCCGGGGTTTCAAACCCTCAGGCCATCATAAATACCAACTACTCACCTCTAACCGGCCGTAGACTGGTCCGCAACGACTTTTCCTTTCGTTTAGACCTCCTCACACATCGAATCTAGTCAAAACCACAGCGAATACATAAATATGGGTTAAAGAAACATAACCCAATCAAAAATACTCGAAAAGTATAATAATTCACGAAGTTGGTAAAACCCGAGCCCCGAACCCACTTCTCGAAAAATTCTGGAAATAACACCAACGGATTCCTCGTCTCGCCACGAGTCCGTGCATATAAAGTACACCAAAATCGGAGTCTGTTTGACCTATCAAATTCTAACTTTACACCTTCTTAGGTTTCAAGCCCTAACCTCCATTTTTTACCCCTTAAATCCTTGGTTTTTCAGTGTTTAATCTATATTGTACATAATAACAACATAATCTGAGTCTAAGAACTCTTACCTGATGAAATCCCATGAATTCTCTCTTAGAAATTACCTCAGAAGCTTCTTCCCGTTCCAAATTTGGAGGAAAACTCGACATGCTCATTATAGGTATACTGTTCACGCGTTTTACTGCTCCCAATGGATTCCTTGTGAAATTCTAATGAATTTAGGCTTTTTAATCACTCAATTTGGCCTTATAATGAAGGAGATATGTAGGTTTTAAGATTTGCAAATAGTGCAGGTTTTTAATACGCCGTCAGGGGCAATTTCGTCATTAACCTAAACATTTGGGCACACTTGGTAAAATTGCCATAAAATCCTCATACGATTTCCAAATTTGATGATTCTTTGTGCTACGGATCCGTAATTACGATACGGATCTAATGCTTCATTCAAAATAGTAATCGAAAATCATTTGTTCAATATCGTACCCCTTTATGTCCAAAGATACAACGTTGAAACATCAAATAAGAGCGTGATCACAACCCGAAACATACCCGATGCCCCCGGGACCTCAACCAAAGGCACCAAAATATCCCAAAACATCATCCAAACTTGTTCCAAACATCAAAACACACCTAACAACACTGAAATCATCAATTCACATTGGATTCAAGCCTAAGTTCCTCAAAACCTTCCGAAACACGCGTTCGATCAAAACCCAACTAAACGACGTTCGAATGACCTCAAATTTTGCACACACATCACGAATAACATATCGAAGCTACAGAAACTCTCAAAATTCCATTCCGACTCTCGGATCAAAATCTCACCTACCAATTGGAATTCGTCACAATCCAACCTTAGCCAATTCAAGCCTAATTCTACACCGGACCTTCAAATTCAACTCCGATTGTGCTTCTAAGTCACAAATCATCCCCCGAAACTAGTAGAATCATCAAAAATCTATTTCGAGCATTCTAACTCATAAGTCAATATTCGGTTGACTTTTCCAAACTTACATTCTCATAAAGAGACTTATTGTGTCATTTCTTCCCGAACTTTATCCGAATTACTTCGAATTGTCCAAACATTTATAATGAAACCTATAGATGCATAAAACGGGTAAAATGGGGTGGTAACTCTTGTGACGACGGGTCGGGTCGTTACATCCTCCCCAACTGAAACAAACGCTCGTCCTCGAGCATATCGAGAGTTGTTCTAGAAGTCAACCAGTAGCTGAATAATCTTACCAACCATACACCCGGGGTGATCCCTCATCACCCTATCACGCATAATACCGATAACACAATACAGCCGAACTTATACTGTTCATTTAATCTATAAACCAAACCATACAACCACGTCCCACTTTCTAAAAATAATACACAAGATCACAATTTCACATCTGTACTCAGCGTAAGCCCGAACCAGCTGTAATAACCCATAGTTGCACCCTCAGGTGAAAACATATGATAACCGCCTAAACCAAATACTTGGAATCATAAATTCTATTCACAGCAGTTGTCCTCAGCAACCAATTACCGGCAGAGAACCTCTTATTAGCAAAAGTCTTATTCCCACACTTTCTTATACTGCCAACGAAGAATGAAACACGCTATAAATCGTAATCATATTTTAGATCAACCATTCATGAAACCACTTCCCTTGACTGATATCACAACAGATTTTCGGGTCAAATCTCGATATTATCTTCCCGACAAGCTAAGATCAAATCTGTCCGTATTCATTAATGAACCCAAAGATCACCTCGAATCCAACACCACTCTGATGATATGATACCTCAATACAAGTCTAACCCACATCTTGCATAATACACGCACCAGTAAGAAACAATCTGAAAGCACTCAAATCATAACAAATGACTCAATCGAAAGAGATGTACCTCAGGCTCATCAATGCCATTATAATACAAGACTGAGACCCCGTCTCACATCATAGAAATAGAATGCCTGAATTTACTCCGAAAGTTCATTACTCCCGTAGCCTCGCTACAATGCGCGATCATATCCCAACACCGTTACACCTGAAGCACCTCAATCCGCTATGCTCAAAATCTACAACCACGCACATTTGATGTCTGAAACCAACGTAATTCATTACACCCATGGTGAAATAGGGAACACACAACATACAACCCGATAGACCATAAATAATGCTCCACACACCGAGCAACACTCAATTACTCTTCCCGCTCGACTTTCTCTATGAATTCTCAATAGAACCGCACCACAAGGGCCCATAAATAACAAATAACAATGTCTCAAAGCATGGAAAAACAACTCAGGGTCAACCAATCTAACTCAAGCTAAATGCGCAATCATATCTACCTGCCAACGAACTCGGTACCAAGAAGCCTGAAAATGTTTCTCCCACTTCTATAACTCCGGTCGAAGGCACCAAATAAATACTGAAATCCACAATCTCACCCAGTTACATGCCCTGCCACACAAAACAAATCCGAAAAATCCCTGAATAACGGAATGGAATCAATGGTAGCAACCTCAACACTTATATCTATCACAAATGCCCAATTAAGAAAGTACTCCTACCCAGCTACCCGCTAATTCTTTGAAATATAATCACTCTGCTAAAATATATTCTAACTCCCTTCACCACTTAACCCGTGGCATTCCTGGTGTAGCCCCTAATGCAATAGTTCAAAATTACCCAACATTACGACAACCAGTCTGAAGTCCAACATCACATCCACAATATAACCTACCAGCAAATAAAAAATATCCACCACTACAACATAGCCTGTGCATCAGAACTCCCTATAACACATGAATTGTCATACCTGATCCTAATTTCCACCGTGCGAATACATGCACCCATCAAGTATCCATTCATTTAATGAGAGATATTCAAAAAATTTCCCTAATCATCTGAAGCCCCCTTATCTAATCGCTTAGAAGGAATCACTACACATCCCATGCTCTACATGACATACACATGCATTATGCAAATTCTTACAATATTGACACGACGGATGAGATCTGTATACATTCTTAGCCACTGTCCAAACAACAATTCATTAGTTCTATACTCTTAGCTAAGACTATCACCTTATTCTGAACACAATAATGGTCTTATCTTTTTACCTTACTTCATGTACTCAGATTGCACCGATCTCGAATTCAATGATCTCGTCTCACTCAGTACGAACAGCTAGGGTAATAAGCCACTCCAGACATAATTAAATGTCGCATATGATGCCCCAATGTGCCAATAATCTACCAATTTGAATGCGGTACTAAAGAAAATGAGCTCTGGAAGAAATTATCAAATCCTACGCACTAATACAGACTTTCCTTGGATAATAGGAAGCAAGGCATACAAAGAAGGCATATAGAAAACTATACTCGATATCACACTGTTGCGGCATGCAACCTGACCCAGATAACATACCCATGGCGGCGTGCCACCCGATCCACACATAGATCTCACATAAGGAGATGCACATCGAGCCAAATTTGGTCATTATAACATAATACCGAGTATTGATCGTACGCATTCTACGTGCATAATAATATCTCTCAGGGACATATATCATTATAAGCTACAAAACTCAAACACAACTGAGGTGCGATGTGCAATCGGAATTTCAACAGTCAGTTGCTCATATAACCTCATTCCTACGCGTATTCTTAACATGTAAGCACTTTTTCGAGTTTTCTCACAACTCATACGACGCAATGCATCACTACGCGAGATATCTGACAATGAAGCATCATCCTAACTACTCCTCCATGAGGACTGCGTTACAAAAAAGCACACATCTGGCCTAATATAGAGCAATTAATCAAATTAAATCTATCCATCAACTTCAAGCCGATTCTGATCACACTAAACTAGTCTAATAACCTTTCAAGGGTCCATAATAACTTCCATTTTGTTCATAGAACATAAGAACAACCCCAATCCCAGTCGTGATGGCGCCCAACACAACTGCTAGGCAAGCCCGACCATTTACACTCTCATCCCGAGCATGAAGCTCAAACCAATTACTTGAACATTATTATCAACAATAAAGTTAAATGTTTAACTGATAAATAGAAGCTAAAGTGTATAGTCTCCCAAAGACCTGGGGTCACGAGTCTAGAGACTCAAAACAAAAAACCGGATAAAAATATATGAATGATTCTCAAGTCTGAAAATGTATATATAAATAAAAACTAGAATAAGAAGAGAAGCCAGGTCCTGCGAACGTCAAGCAGCTACCTCAACAACTCTGATAACTCTGGAAATGAGACTATCCAGCTTACCTCTGGTATACCTGAATCTGCACACAAAGGTGCAGGGAGTAGGGGTGAGTACTAAGTACTCAATGAGTAAAAAGCATATAAAATGTCTGAAGATAAGAAATCCACGAAATGCCACAAGGCAAAGCTAAAACTAACATTCTGATATCTTGCTACAAACCTTCAACAACAGCTAATAACAGCTAGCACAAGTAAATAAAAATGCATGAATGCAATGCAATGTACATGACCGCTACGGTGCATAGCCCGATCCATTTAACGTTGATGGCGCTCACTAGTGGTGTGTACAGACTCCGGATGGGCTCCTTTAGCCCAAGTGCAATATATTCATATCATTCGCTGCGACATGCAGCCCGATCCATACTCATTCCACAATATGCATATGAGTCACATAACAGTTTTAATTTAATTATTTCCAATTTCCAATTCATTAATAAGGATATACTTTAGTTATTTAATTTTATGGAAAAAGTAATGTAGCAGTTCATAATAGTGATTAAACCTAGGATTGCGATCAATGATTTTACAAACCATGCCATAACAATGATATTCATCCTCTAAGGATACTACAGGTCAGCACAAGGCCCCAAACATGACATTAAGCCCAGATATATTCAACATAGAGTGTGTTTTAATCGCTAATATAGTAGTCTTCTTGTTCAGGATGGACCAAGTCACAAATCCCCAGTCATAACCAATCTCGCACCTGCCATGGGATGCGAGTCACGCCCTAAATAGCGTCACAATGTGATAAGTCAGGGTTTCAAACCCTTGGGCCATCATATATACCAACTACTCACCTCTAACCGGCCGTAGACTGGTCCGCAATATCTTTTCCTTCCGTATCGACCTCCTCGTGCGTCGAATCTAGTCAAAACCACAGCGAATACATAAATATGGGTCAAAGAAACAAAACCCTATCAAAAATACTCGAAAAGTATAAAAATTCACAAAGTTGGTAGAACCCGAGCCCCAGGCCCACTTCTCGGAAAATTCTGGAAATAACACCAACGGATTCCTCGTCTCGCCATGAGTCCGTAAATATAAAAAAACACCAAAATCGGAGTAAGTTTGACCCCTCAAATTCTAACTTTACACCTTCATAGGTTTCAAGCCCTAACCTCCATTTTTTTACCCCTTAAATCCTTGGTTTTTCAGTGTTTAATCTATATTTTTACATCATAACAACATAATCTGAGTCTAAGAACTCTTACCTGATAAAATCCCATGAATTCTCTCTTAAAAATCACCTCAGAAGCTTCTTCCCGCTCCAAATTTAGAAGAAAACTCGACCTGATCATTATACATATACTTTTCACGCGTTTTACTGCTCCTAATGGATTCCTTGTGAAATTCAAATTAATTTAGGCTTTTGAATCACTCGATTTGACCTTGTAATGAAAGAGATATGTAGGTTTTAAGATTTGCAAATTGTGAAGGTTTTTAATACGCCGTCAGGGGTAATTTCGTTATTAACCTAAAAATCTGGGCAGACTTGGTAAAATGGCCATAAAATCCTCATACGATGTCCAAATTCGATGATTCTTAGTGCTATGGGTCCGTAATTATGATACAGATCTAATGCTTAATTCAAAATAGTAATCGGTGTTCATTTTTTCAATATGGTACCCCTTTATGTCCAACGATACGACGTTGAAACATCAAATAAGAGCGTGATCACAAACCGAAACATACCCGAGCCCCAGGGACCTCAACCAAAAGCACCAACATATCCCAAAACATTATCCAATCTTGTTCCAAACATCAAAACACACCTAACAATACTGAAATCATCAATTCACATCGGATTCAAGACTAAGTTCTTCAAAAACTTCCGGAACACGCATTCGATCAAAACCAACCCAAACGACGTCCGAATGACCTGAAATTTTGCACACACATCACAAATAACATATTGAAGCTACAGAAACTCTCAGAATTCCATTCCGACCCTCGAATAATAATCTCACCTACCAATCGAAATTCGCCAAAATCCAACCTTAGCCAATTCAACCCTAATTCTACACCAGACCTTCAAATTCAACTCTGATTGCGCTTCTAAGTCTCAAATCATCCCCCGAAACTAGTTGAATCATCAAAAATCTATTCCGAGCCTTCTAACTTATAAGTCAACATTCGGTTGACTTTTCCAAACTTACCTTCTCATAAAGAGACTTATTGTCTCATTTCTTCCCGAACTCTATCCGAATTACTTCAAATTCTCCAAACATTTATAATGAAACCTATAGAAGCATAAAACGGGGAAAATTGGTTGGTAACTCCCGTGACGACGGGTAGGGTCGTTACAGTAACAGAGTCAAACTTTCCTCAGCTCGGGATTAAATCGGTGACTTGGGACACCATTATATTCTCAAGTGGCGACTCTGAAAACTTAATAACTAATCCCGTTCTGACAGTCCTTAAATTGGAAAAACTCCTTCTACGCCCTCACGGGGTATAGTGTATAATACATTTTGTAGAAAAAGGAGGTGTGACACTCATAATCTCATGGATGAATATCTCAGCTAACCGCTCCGAGGAGTATGTAGTACTCACACGAATGAAATGAGATGACTTGGTCAGCCTATCCACAATCACCCAAATTGAATCATACTTCTGCACTGTCTGAGTGAGTCCACTAACAAAGTCCAAAGTGATCCTTTCCCACTTCAACTCGGGAATATCCATACGCTGAAACATGCCACCGGGCCTCTGATGCTCATACTTGACCTGCTGACAGTTTAGGCACCATGTTACATGACACACAATATCTCTCTTCATCTTTCTCCACCAATAATGATGCCTCAAATCCTGATATATCTTTGCGACACCTGGATGGATAGAATATCGCGGGCTATGGGCCTCCTCCAATATCATCGCACGAAGGCCATTAACATTGGGCACGCATATCCGGCCCTGCATCCTCAACACACCATCACTATCAATAGTGACATCTCTGACATCATCATTCTGAACTCTATCCTTAAGGACAAGCAAATGTGGATCGACATACTGGAGCTCCCGAATATGGTCATACAAGGAAGACTGAGATACCACGCAAGCCATCACCCGACTAGGCTCCGAAATATCCAACCCCACCATCATATTGGCTAACGCCTGAACATCAACTACAAGGGGCCTCTCCCCAACTGGAATGCACGCCAAGCTGCTCATACTAATAGCCTTCCGGCTTAAAGCATCGTCCACTACATTGGCCTTCCCAGGATGATACAAGATAGTAATATCATAGTCTTTGAGTAATTCAAGCCATCTCTGCTGCCTTAAATTGAGATCTTTCTGCTAAAACAAGTGCTGAAGGCTGCGGTGGTCAGTATATACGTCACAAGATACACCATATAAGTAATGCCTCCAGATCCTCAAGGCATGAATAATAGCAGCTAACTCTAAGTCATGAACAGGGTAATTCTTCTCATGGGGCTTTAACTGACGAGAAGCATATGCAATAACCCTACCCTCCTGCATTAATACACAACTGATCCCAACTCTCGAAGCATCGCAATACACCGTATAAGACCCTGAAGCTGATGGAAATACAAGTACCGAAGCTGTGGTCAAGGCTGACTTGAGCTTCTGGAAGCTCTCCTCGCATTGATCGGACCATACAAATGGAGCATTCTTCTGTGTCAACGTCGTCAAAGGTAAAGCAATAAACGAAAAGTCGAGGACACAATTGCCGCTTTAGAAGAAAGATTGATGTTTCTATTCGAATACAAGGCCCTACGCCTTATGGCTTGAGGAGATTAATATAGTTGAGCTGCAAGCATCCTGAGATTTAACTGCTAGGAAGTTTTAAGCAACATCTCTTTTTTCGTTCCTATCCTAGCTGAAGGAGGGTAAATTTAAGAATAATTTTTTTCTCACTTAGTTGTTGTCGTATTTCTTTTCTTCCCGGAACCGTGAAGAGAGATTAGGCTCATGCCCGAGGTTTAGGAAAAAGGGGTTGATAACACCGTGATAACTTCCCTTTGGTACGGTACCTTAAAACTTGTACTTTATCTTTCATTAGGAACACGGGATGGTGTTTCTACCCCAGACTCTGGAAAACCCTGAAGAAACCTGCGGTAATGGCCTGCCAAACCGAGGAAGCTCCGGATCTCAGTAGCTGAGGACGGCCTGGGCCAATTTTGCACCACCTCTACTTTCTGTGGATCAATCTGAATACCATCGCTGGACACTACATGCCCTAGAAAAGTCACAGTATCAAACCAAAACTCATACTTAGAAAATTTTGCATAAAGCTTTTCCTCTCTCAATCTCTGCAATACCACCCTCAAGTGTTGTGCATACTCCTCCAGGCTGCGCGAGTACACCAGGATATCATCGATAAATATGATCACAAAAGAATCAAGATACGGCCGAAATACATTGTTCATCAAGTGCATGGATGCGGCTGGGGCATTAGTTAGCCTAAAAGACATCACCAGAAATTCATTGTGCCCATATATCATCCTGAAAGCCGTCTTCATAATGTCTAAATCCCTAATCTTCAGATGGTGATAACCCAATCGAAGGTCAATCTTAGAGAATACACTTGCTCCCTGAAGCTAATTAAAAAGTCCTCAATACGAGGTAATGGGTACTTATTCTTTACTATCACCTTGTTCAACTGCCTGTAATCAATACACATTCTTATTGTGCCATCTTTTTTCTTTCCGAATAATACCGGTGCACCACAAGGTGACACACTAGGGCGAATGAACCCCTTATCTAAGAGTTCCTGAAGCTGTTCTTTTAACTCCTTTAACTCACTTGGTGCCATGCAGTAGGGAGGAATAGAAATGGGTTGAGTGCCCGACACCAAGTCAATACCGAAATCGATGTCCCTGTCCGGCGGCATGCCCGATAGGTTTGCTGGAAAAGCATCTGGGAAATCCCTCACAACGGGGACCGAATCAACACTGGGAGCCTTAGCCTCTACATCTCCAACGAAAGCCAAGTAAGATAAGTAACCCTTCCCAGTCATTCATTGAGCTTTTAGGAAGGAAATCACCCTGTCGGATACATAATTAGTCACGCCTCGCCACTCGATCCTCGGATTACCAGGAATAGCTAATGTAACTGTCTTGGCATGACACTCCAGAATTGCATGGTAAGGAGATAACCAATCCATGCCTAGAATCACGTCGAAATCCACCATGCCCAATAATAATAAGTCACTCGGGTCTCCAGACCCCCAATAGTAATAAGGCAAGATCGGTATACATGATCCACAATAACTGTATCACCCACCGGGGTAGACACATGCACGGGAAAGGCAAGAGTACCATGGCTCGTACCCAAATAATGCACAAAATATGAAAATACATAGGAATAGGTAGATCCGAGATCAAATAAGACAGAAGCATCCCTGTGGCAGATTGAGATAATACATGCAATGACTGCATCCGATGCACTAGCGTCCCTCATATTTGGAAGAGCATAAAAACGAGCCTGACCTCTGCCAGTAAGATCCTCACCCCTAGGGCGACATATGGCTACCCGACCACCACTCCTAGCTGACTGAGCGGGTGTTGAAGAAACAGGAGCAAAAGACGAAGGCTGATCCCTCTACTGAGAGCGCTTACAGAGCAACATGGGACACTCCCTCCTAATATGGCCTAACTCACCACACTCAAAACAACATCCTGAAGTTGGAGATAGGGACTGTTGAGAACCCCTCGCTATAGTTGAACCTTGAGTTGAAGGAGCAGGAGCAGAGCTCTGAGCTGGAAGGCGCTTTGTGCGGGCTGGCTCTACTGATGACCCTGCTGGCCATGATGACCCTGTTAACCCTGATGACCACGGTCTGACAAAGGCCAGCTAGACTCTGCACGGCCTGACTAAGGGGATTAAGGAACAGCCTCAGCAGTGGTGAAACTTGACCCTAAATGGAGCACCACTGTAACTACCTGCACCACAAGGCCTCTTAGCCTTCCTCTCCTTATGCTCTCAATGGCAGTCTGTCTCCATCTGACGAGCCGCATCAACCACCTCTTCAAAAATAACTGCTACAGACCTCTCTCTAATCATCAATATGCGAATAGGATAATTGAGACCATCCACAAATCTCCTAATCTTCTCACGATCTGTCGAAATCATCCACATGGCATGCCGAGCCAGATGTTTAATCGTCAACTTGTACTGAGTCACTGTTATATCTCCATGCTTCAACCACTTGAACTGACGACGCAGCTCCTCCCTTTGAGACTGGGGCACATATTTCTCTAGAAATTCCATGGAAAACTGCTGCCAAGTGAGGGGCGCTGCACCAATAGGCCTACGCCTCTCTAAATCCTCTCACCAATGAAATGCTGGTCTTGTGAACTAGAAGGTAGTGAAAGCAACACCGCTGGACTCCAGAATACCCGTAATATGAAGCATACGCCGGCACTTATCCAAAACATCTTGGGCATCCTCGCCCTCAACACCGCTGAATGCCGGAGGCTGTAGTCTCATGAACCTCTCCAACCGATACTGCTCGTCATCAGGCATAGTTGGGACCGCATGAGTTGTGGATGGTGCGACTGGTGCAGCCGGCTGAACTGGCTGAGCTGGAGCTGCCTCAGGTGCCTGTAAGCCCTGAACTACCAGCTCTAGTGTGCGAGCAACGGGGGTTTGATTCCCTCTCCCTGCCTCTGAAGAAGCTGCTGCGTAGAGGTCGCAACCACCTGGGCTAAGCTAGTACATACTGATAGGATTTGTGCTAAGGTCTCCTGAAGACAAAGTATCTCAATAGGCAATGTCGGTGCCTGAACCTGAGCTGCTGGAATGCCTGCAGCTGGAGCCCGATCCTGAACCTGATCCGCTAGCGCTGGGATTTGACCCTGAGACTGTTCAGCTAGTGGGTCAGTAGGTGCTGTCACTATTGCCCTGCCTTTACCACCACCACGACCTTTAGGTGCCACTGGTGGTCGTCCAGCACGTCCGTTAGCATGGGTTCTCGCCATCTGCGAGAGAATAGAATACCGAAAAATTTAGTTTCACGCTAACACAAACCGCACGATATGAATCCAAGAAAGTGAAGTGTTTCCTATGGTTGTATAGCCTCCCGAGGATAGATACGGACGTCTATGTACCGATCCGCGAGAGCCTACTAAACCGGCTCATGACTTGCGAGGCCTAGTAACCTGGCTCTGATACCATTTTCTCACGACCCAAACCCAGTTGTGATGGCGCGTAACCCTAAAGTTAGGCAAGCCAGACCAACAACTGTTTCCACATTTAATGACAAGTTCCAAAGGACAAATTCGATAAGAATATGAGAGTTAATAATAATACTCCAATAATAATAGTAGAATAAAATACTGAGAAGTGCGAACACCGAAAAATAACACTCCTAGAAGATCTGGGGTCACGAGTCTAGAGCCTCTAAGAAAAAGATGAATAGTAATAGGAATTCTGAAAAAAATACTCAAGTCTGGAAGTATATGGATAATAAACTGATATAAAGAGAGAAGCTAGGTCCTGCAAATGCCTGTAGCTACCTCAGCAACTCGAGTACTCTAAAATAAGCTGGACTGCTCGTCTAACCCTCATGCATACCTGAATCTGCACACAGAGTTGCAGGTAGTAGGGGTGACTACTAAGTACTCAGTGAGTAAAAAGTATATAAAATAGCCGAAAGCAGGAAATCCAAAGAATACCACAGAGCAAAGCTAAAACTACAGTCCGATAACTACCACGAACTAACAACAACAACAAACCCCAAATAACAAGGGCAACGTTCATATCATTCGATGCGGCGTGCAGCCCAATCCGTACTCAGTCCACAACATGCATATGAGTCACACAACAGTTCAATTTATTTATTTCTAGGTTCCAGTTCATTAACAATGAGAAATACTTTAATTTTATTTAATTTTCCAAGAACAGGTGACTTAGCATTTTATAACAGTGATTTCAAACCAGGACTGAGATCAATAATTTTACAAATCATGCTATCACATAGATATCTATCCCCTAAGGATACTACAGGTCAGCGCAAGGCCTCAAACATTGCTTATAGCCCATATATATACTTAACATAGTGTGCGTTTCAACCGCCCATATAATATTATTCTTGTTCGGGATGGACTAAGTGACAATCCCCAGTCATAACCAATCCCGCACCTTCCATGGGGTGCGAGTCACGCCCTAAATAGCATCACAATGTGATAAGCCCAGGGTTTCAAAACCTCAGGATATCATATACACTAACTACTCACCTCTAATCGGCCATGGACTCGTCCGCGATGCCTTGTCCCTTCGAATTTGCCACCTCGTGCGTCGAATCTAGTCAAAACCACAAAAATTACATAAATATGGGTCAAAGAAACATAACCCAATCAAAATTACTCGAAAAATGTATTAAATCACTTCTCTAAAAATTCCAAAAATCATACTAATAGATTTCTCGTCTCGCCATGATACCGTGCATATAAAATTTATAGAAATTAGAGTTCGAATGGCCTTCCAAAATCCAAAAATTTGTTTTCATAATCTAAGCCCTAATTCTTCACAAATTCTACCCAATTTCATGAATTTTGTTGTTGATTCTAGCATAAAATCATGTTTTTGAGTTAAGAAACTTACCTCCAAGTGATACCCGTTGAATTCTCTCTTCAAATCACTCAAAACCGTTCCTTCGCGTAGTAGAAGTGGTGTAAAATTATGAGGGTTCGAGTCTGAAATTTTAACTTAATTGTTCTGTCACTGATGCTTCCTTCTATGCGATCGCATAGAGTAATTTATTCCAGGCCCATTTTCCTTCTATGAGATCGCAATGCACTGTATGCGATCACAGTGTTCAAAGTTCTAAATCTATGCGATCACACTGCCCTCTATACGATCGCATAGAGCATTTTCCCGGGCTCCTTAATTCCCTTCTACGCGATCGCATTAACACCCCTTATGATCGCACAGTTTAATTTCCTCCACCTACGCGATCGCACTTGCCTCTATGCTATCACATAGAGTAAAATTCAACCCCTCTCCAGGTCTTCTATGTGATCGTAGACCTATCTATGCGATCGTATAGAACAACAACTAACTGTAATATATCTGCTGCAGTGTCATGTTCAAGATTTGCCCGTTGGCCATCCGAATTCACCCCGAGACCCTTGGACCCCAACCAAATGCACAGATATGTTATATTACTTCATTCAAACTTTTTTGCAACATAAAAACACCATCAAAAACATCAAAATCATCAAATTCTCACAGATTCAAGGCTAAGTTTCACTAAAACTTCCGAAACTAACATTTGATCTAAAACCCGACCTAAACACCTTCGAATGATCTGAAATATTGCACGCATATCTTAAATCACCTAACAGAGCTACCGCAACTCTCGGAATTCCATTTCGAGCCCCGGATCAAAATCTCGCCTACCGTCAGGAATTCGCCAAAATTCAACCTTAGCCAATTCAAGCCTAAATCTACACCAGACCTCCGAATTCGATTCCAATTGCTCTCCTGAGTCATAAATCATACCCTAAAACTAGTTGAATCATCATAATTCCATTCCGAGATGTCTAACTCATCGGTCAATATTCGGTTGACTTTTCCTAACTAACCTTCCCAAAAGGAGGTTTATTGCCTCGTTTCTAACCGGATTCTACCCGATTTACTTCTAACTCTCAAAACACATATAAATGAACATATTAAAGTATAAAATGGAGAAAACAGGGCGGTAACTCCCGTAAAGACTGTCACAACCCTAGTTCACGAATCGTGAATATGTCATGACGGCACCCATTCTTCGCGACTAGGTAAGCCTAACACAATGCGGAATATACACTTTTATGAACAAAAGACAAGATAACAGTGGAATAATATAAAAGAAATGTAATAAGTGCCGCTCGGCCCATACACTTTGCCAAATACCAGAAGAAATACAACCACTAAGACCCAGAAACTCACGGGCAACACAGACTAAGAGAGTACAATATGGCTCTATACATCAGGAGTGTCTACACAACGAAAGTAAAGGAATGACTGACATCACTAAGAAGAGTCGAAGAAGACCCTCCGGATCTGTGGATGTGGAAGATTCATACCTCGAGTCTCCTGAAAGTGCTCCTAAGTAACATGTAGTGCGTCTGACCAGATGTACCTGGATCTGCATAACAAAAGTGTGCAAAAGAGTAGCGTGAGTACACCACGGCGGTACTCAGTTAGTGTCAATCCAAACCTCGATGGAGTAGTGACGATTAAGGTCAGGGCCCTATCGAGAAATAAAATGAGATAATGGAAATACTAATACCGAACAGCTCAAGATAAGAACAAGTCTGAAATAACAGCAAATGAAATAAATACTACAAGACGTCTACAATTAAGCTAACAAAAGAAATTAACACAACAAGTACAAATCAACAATCCAGGATCTCCGGGAATTGAAGCCACAATACGTATATAAGTATCTCAGGATCTCCGGGAATTGAACATGCAGTCCGTATTAGTATCTCTGGATCTCCGGGAATTGAACCCGCAATCCGTATATCAGTATCTCTGGATCTCCGGGAATTTAACCTGCAGTCCATATATCAGTATCTCTGGATCTTCGGGAATTGAACCCGCAGTCCTTTACCTTAGTAGCATCGAATCTCCGGCAGTCCACAAAAAACACAAAGAAATATGAAGTACACAGCTACAATTAACACCAGATCCAGTCTCAACAGGTTCCGGGAGTTCAATTAAGACAAGTAGGCACTTAGACAGATAGTCCTATCTAATCACGCTTCCCTAGCTAACACCAGATAAGTCGTGCAATTTAACCAATTAAATAAAAACGATAACACGATTTGAGTAGTTCAAGTAAGGTGGTTTTCAACAATTTGACCAAGTACACGCCCGTCACCTCGCGTACAAGGCATTTAAAATATCACATATATATCCTAGGAGAGAAAATCCCCCATGCAAGGTTAGAAAAGCCACTTACCTCAATCCCGGTACAAAACCTCTAAGAAATGACTCCCTTGCCACGAGTATCTGACTCCGAGTGGCCTAAATCTATTCAAACCAATTACACAGTGTAGATAACATCGCAAGTAACTAATTATAGTGATAAAATTAAAGCTACAGTGCGAAAATGGGTGAAATGACCAAAATACCCTTGCAGCCACCGTCTTGGAATCAAAATATTTTTTATATTTTTAGAACCCTCATACTCTCATGAGTCTAACCATATAAAATTTTTCAAAATCGAACTTTGTTTGCCTATACAAATTAATGATTTTCAATAACCTAGGCTTGGAGCAAAATCCTCCATTAACACACCTTCAATCATATATATTCAGAGGTTTAATCTGTGTTTTAATAGTATATTAACATAAATTTAGTCCATGAGTGATTACCTGATTATTCCCCTTGATTTCCTCCTCAAAATCGCTAAAATCCTCTCCTAGTTCGAAGCCTCCAATATTTTAAATGTTCTAAAATTTTCGAACTATACTGACCTTAAACCCTCCAAGAGTTTCGCTTCTGCGACTCCACTGTCGCTTCAGCGGTTCCGCTTCTGCAGAAACATGGTCGCTTTTGTGACCCTTGCCTTAAAATTGAGTTTCGCTTCTGCGGACTCTCAGTCGCTTCTGCGGCACCGCTTATGCAGATATTCATCCACTTCTGCGGAAGGCTACCAAACGACCAAGCTCGCTTCTGCGGCTCCTGCCCGCTTCTGCGGGCTCGCATCAGCGATTACTGGCCCGCTTCTGCAGACTTGGCTGGTCTCCCTAAAACTCGCACCTGAACTTCATCCTCCACTTCTACGGACTCGCTTCTGCGGTCCAAGCTCCACAGAAGCAGAAATAACAGAAGACAAGAAAATCTACTGCAACTTCAAATTTTTCTTTCGTTTCGCCTTCCGAACACATCCCGATGTCTCTGGTACCTCAACCAAAAATACACATCCACTCTAAATCACGATACGAACTTGTTCCAATCATAAAAACATATCGTTACACAGAAAAATCATTCAATTATAGCGGATTCAAGCCTAAGTTTCAACCAAAACTTCCGAAACCTACATGCTATCAAAAACCCGACCAAACGACGTCCGAAGGACTTGAAATTTGCAGCCATATTCAAAATCACCTAAAAAAGCTACTGCAATTATCAGAATTCCATTTTGACCCCCGGATCAAAATATCACCTATAGATCAGATTTCCAAAAATTCCAAACTTCGGCATTTCAAGCCTAATTGAGCTACAGACCTCCAAAATACATTCTGTGTGTGCTCCTAACCCCGAAATTACCCAATGGAGCTAACGGAACCATCAGATTTCCGTTCTAAGGTCATCTTAATACTGTTCTGAATATGGACCATTTTTCAACTATAAGGTTCTCATTTAGGGACTAACTGTCCCAAAACACTCCAATTTCTAAAACCGACATACCGGCAAACCACAATAGCAGAAATGAACTTAGGGGAACGATTAATTGGGGATCGGGGCATAAATTTCAAAAAAGACCGGCTGGGTCATTACATTTTCCCACACTTACCCATTCGTTCATCCTCGAACGAGCATAAAAAGCATACCTGAAGTGGTGAAGAGATGAGGTTACTAGTTGCGCATATCCTATTCGGTCTCCCAAGTCGCCTTCTCGGCCGGCTGACCCCGCTACTGGACCTTCACTGAAGCGATGTTCTTTGACCTCAGCTTCCTGATTCGCCTGTCCAAAATTTCCACTGGATCCTCAACATAAGACAAATCGTCGTCTAGCTGAACAGACCATGGTATCTCTGGAGCATAGAGACATTAAATACGGGATAGACTTAGGCTAGGCTGGGAGGTAAGGCCAGCTCATAAGCAACCTCCCCAACACACCTCAAAATCTCAAAAGGCCCAATGAATCTCGGACTCACCTTCCCTTTCTTCCCAAAATTCATGACGCCCTTCATGGGCGAGACCCGAAGTAGAACCCGCTCGCCAACAATAAAAGCCACACCGCAAACCTTCTTGTCCGCATAACTCTTCTGTCTAGACTAGGCTACACGGAGTCTGTCCTGAATAACCTTGACCTTGTCCATTGCATCCTGGACCTTCTCAGTACCTAGAAGCCTTGCCTCGCCCGGCTCAAACCAACCCACGGGGAACCTGCACCTCCCACCATATAGGGCCTCATACGGCGCCATCTGAATGCTGGACTGATAGCTGTTATTATAAGCAAACTCGGCCAGTGGCAAGAAATGATCCAATGAACCTCCAAACTCAATCACGCACGTACGGAGCATATCCTCCAAAATCTGAATTGTGCGTTCGAACTGTCCATCCGTCTGGGAGTGAAATGTTGTGCTCAACTCCACCCGGGTACCTAACTCCTGCCTGCTGCATGACTCTCCATAACCATGAAGTGAACTGAGTACCCCTATCTGAAATGATGGAAACTGGAATACCATGCAACCGAACTATCCCCTTGATGTAGATCTCCGCCAACCACTCCGATGGGTTAGTGGTGCACACAGGTATGAAATGGGCAGACTTGGTCAGCCGATCCACAATGACCCAAATGGAAGAAAACTTCCTCACAGTATGTGGAAGTCCAAATACGAAGTCCATGGTGATGCGCTCCTATTTCCACTCTGGGATTTCCATCTGCTGCATTAACCCACCCGGACACTGAATGCTTATACTTCACCTGCTGGCAGTTGAGGCATCTAGAAACATAGTCAACTATATCCTTCTTTATCTGCCTCCACCAATAATGCTGCCTCAAGTCCTGATACATCTTCACGACACCCGGATGGATGGAATACCGCGAGCTATAGGCCTCAACTAGAATCAACTCTCGAAGATCATCTACATTGGGCACAAAAATACCCCTCTGCATCCTCATCGCTCCATCATCCTCGATGGTAACATTTCGAGCATCACAACACCGAAGTATATCCTTAAGGACAAGCAAATGAGGGTCATCAAAATGTCGCTCTCTGATGCGATCAATTATAGAAGACCGAGAAACTATATAGGCCAGAACCCGGCAGGGCTCCGAAAGATCCAATCTAACAAACTGCCTGGCCAAAGCCATAGGTCTCTCCGAAGCTGGTAGATATGCCAAACTCCCCAAACTCTCCGTCAGGCGATTCAAGTCATCGGCAACCACATTGGCCTTGTCCGAATCTATATAGAATAGGAGAAGTAAATTCATTAAATTAAGCCAAGTGTCAAAAGGAAATATCAACACATGTCATATTTTAGGACAAAAGTTCATTATTTTTGGAGATTCAAAAGATTTTAAAATAGAAAACAAATTACAAATTTAATAATAATTCAGTTATTAACATGGAGTCCCACGTTTTTTGGTAAATACTTTTTAATATTGAAAACTAAAAAAATTATTCCAATTCCAGATTCCCACATTTTTCATTAGTTTTTTATTTAATTTATTGTTATTATAAACCTAAAAATTCATCAAAAAACTTTTTACATAGAAATAGTAATAAAGCAAAAAAACAAAAAACAAAATACTCCACCATTTGATCGTGGTAAAAAACGTGGGGAACAAACTATTCATACGGAATAATAGATATTGTCTTCCATGTTGGTCAGTTATTTTATTTATTTTAGAACTGGAAATTAGATTTTTTTTAGTCAAGAAAAATCAATCAATTATCTTAAATGTTTACGTTTAATTATTATAGTTACAACTCCTAATAATAAGGAGATAGACAAGGCAACGATTATAATTCTCTTGAAATACTGTTTCAAGTCAAAGTCTTTATGTTTTTACTTTAATTATACTTATAATTTTTTATCTATTATTAAAAAGAAAGAATTCGCCATGTGTCTGTGAAGAAACTCCATGTGGTATTGAATTCGAATTTGAATTTCAAAATAATAACATATCAATTTTTTTTATTTTAAAAATAATAATTTACGAACAAGGAATAATATATGAGGAGGTTACCGAGAAGGAATAGAATTCAGGAATTGGAAGTCGTGATTGTGGTGATTTAAAAATAATATCAAGTTTTTTTATATTCATTAAAAATAAATTTACTAACAAGGAATAAAACTGTGAAAGTTACCAATAAGGAATCAACTTCATTCACACGTGACTTTTCATCTAAAATTCTAAACTCTAAGGGAGTTGCGCTTCAAATAACCTACCCATGTTGCCCCTTGATCTCAATTTTTAACCCACTAATCCTTTTTCGTCGGAGTTCGAGTAATATAATTTTTCAAGTCAGATTCACACTTTTACAATCTAGCCTCCAGTTCGTTCTCCTTTGTCTGCATACCACTCAACAATTTTGCAGGAGGTAAGTTCAATGATTTATAATTCTAAAACATTAATTGAATTTCTAGAAAGAGAAACGACTTTTTAGTTCTTTCTTCCTTTCACTCCTTGCTTCTCTAGATTATGAACAGATATTTAAAAAGAATATAGAAAAGCAATAAAAATTTTCAGTTCTTTCTTCCTTTCACTCCTTACTTTTCTTTTCTGTCGTTATTACTTATATAATTTGTTCAATAAAGAAAGTAACAGGCTACTAATTGCATTACAAAATCAAAAGTTTGATCTTGTAATGCAATTCATAGTGATCTGAATTTTTTTTAATTTGGTATCAAATTGGACATTGGTTATTTCTTGAAATCCAGTTCCAAGCGTAATCGCTCCTACATTCATGTTAGTGTCAATGATTTTAAAGAATATTGAAATATTAATTTAATTCTAATAACTTTCTCTATAAACATATGCCTGTTAAATGTTAAAAATTTAATCGGCCATTTTTTTAAGGTTGGAGATCAGTGAAAGATCATATAAATATTGGACAAGGCCAGAGAACGTGAAAACACCACAAATTGTACTACTGATAGATCAACATATTTTTGTGGAACAGAAATTGTTGTTGAGACTTTTATACCAAGGAATGCTACTTGTGTTGTATTTCGTGCAACCACTCGTAACTATGCCCGTCAACTTCTCACAAAGCTATACCGGTACTAACTCTATCCTTATTGTGTGATATTTATTTTATTTGGCTTCTAAATAAATACTCATACTATTGTCTTAGTTTGTGGCACAATCGTTTCATTTTGCCAAAGACTATAAAGGAACCTATTATGGGTAAGACTAAAAGTTATGCTCTTCATTATTGTTATGCTCCCTACGGTCCAAAATAAGTGATTTTTTAGCCTTTTTTTGTGGTTGAAAATAAGTGATTTTTTTGGATTTCAAGAATGACTTAATGATGTTTTCCTACATTGTCCTTGGAGTAAATAGTGTTGGAATATGTGTTAGGAGTGTTTATGTGAGATAGTAAGGTTAAAATGGTCAATTTTATTGTTAATTAATTCTAAAAGGTGACTTTCTTATTATGTGTGAAAACATCCAAAAAAATCACTTATTTTGGACCGGAGGGAGTAGTTTTTAAGGTCTAACTTTTGGATCTAATGGGTTTCTATTCCAGATATATACAACATTAAAGACCGATTTCCATCCTCGACTATCAAATTCTACACCCTCAGTGTTATAGAAAAGTTATGTTTAAATTAATAAGGTTATCAACAAGCTCATGCTCACTTAACTTTAATATCTACTATCAATTTTTTAGAATAAATTTAATTTAACCTCTATACATGGGCGGAGCCATAGTGTTATTCATGGCTTCGATCGAAATCAATAGCTTTTGTTCAAACTTTATATTTGTATTTGTATTGAGAAATTCAATAAATATATATAAATTATTAATTTAGAACCCAGTAGCTTAAAAACATTATAATCTCGAACCTATAAGGTTCAAATTGTAGCTCCGCCTCTACCTCTAAATATTTGGGAGGAATTGATGTCTGGTTCGTTTATATAAGGTGGACTTGACTACTTATATTGAGAAGCATGAGTTCTATTCCTATGATGTTCTACATGCCCATGTTCCAAATGATCAGGTATCTTTTCATCAGATACACTAAAGATTTAGCTACAAATATTGAGGCTTTATACAAAGGTTGTTCAGAAAAAAAATTATAAGTGATTTTGTCTACTTTTACTTTTTCTCAATACAAAATTTAGTTACAACGACCTTTGCTATATATAAAAGTTTTGTAGAAAATTTTCATAATTGATTTTGACTAACGTTTTTTTCTTTTCGATACAAGATGTTTACGACATATTGCTTTGCAACTTAATCTTATATGCACTATTTTATGGGTTTATAGAGCCACTATAAAAATAATTATTCCAAACATCTTTTAGCGCACAAACACTGTATAATTTGCATATGGCACGACATGTGTGCTGCATTTCTTCACATGCTTGATTCACTTTTTCTCCGGAAGCTACTTACTATTACTCTTCAAAATTGACAGTACTTGATTTTTAGCTTAGGGTGCATGATGACATTGCTATAAATTGTAACAAAAGGAATGAAAACACTAATTTGGAGCTAAGCACATATAAAATGAAATTATTTTCAAGGCTGATAATGCACGTAGTAAAATAAGGCTTTCACACACATTTGGACTTCTTTATGATTGTTGTTCCTTTTTCAATTATGTTCTTATTGTATTTAAAATCATAGTTTTTTCATTCCTCTACAACGTCTGTGGTTAATCTAATGAACTATAGAATACCTCCAGTATTTAGTTGATGACCGGTTTGGCATCACATGCCAAATTGAAAACTATGAACTTTGACATCCCTAATAAGGTATGACTAAATAGAGTGGAGCTATGATAATTCTGTAACATGCTTTTCATTTATATTTTTTTGTACTCGCGACTTATAAGATATCTGACAATGAAACATTGGTAATTTATAGTTTAATCAATAATCAATATTTCTTAGTTTGATATCTTTTATGCAGAAATATTTTTCTATCACAATGAGAAGTAAACAGCCTCATGGCCCTCAAATTTTGGCTAATCATCCTCTTCTTCAAACAATTATTTTCTTTGGTCAAAGTATGCATTAACTTATTTCCTTTATTTCTGTATTGCCGCAGAACATGGAAGATTAAGAAGAAGATCGGTACAACTGGTAAAACAACAACTCCTTCCCCCGAGGAGATAGATTTAAATATTGCCAAATCTTATGTTCAAGAACAGAGCAAGAGTGCATCAAGATATGTTGTGGAAGAAGCTGCTAAAGTTAAAGATATTACCATATAAACATGGAAACTTGGAATGGAAGATGCAGGGAAAGTAACTGAAACATTGAAGAAAAAGGCAATAGTTGCTGGCATGGGAGCTGCACAAGTATAATACCATGTGCGAGATGTATCATCTTATATAAAAGTTAATGGGTATATTGGGTCTTGCTAGCAGTAGCAAAAACGATGATTGATTATACTTCAGATGAAATGGTATTGAAATATTTGATGCATAAGCTTTTACTGTCCTTATTTTGTGAAGGAAATAAACTTCAATCACTCCAAAGGAAAGTGTAACTACTTTTTTCTTGATTATCTATATTGATTTTACTGTGAATTTGAGATAAGTTTTATCCTTGATCTTCACGTAAGGTGCATAAATATTGGTGGTCTCTGGCATAGATACAATTCAATAAAATTCATATTTTTTTTTATTTAGTTCTTTTTAATATGATCACTAAATTTAGTCTGTAATAAAGACCCGTTTCTACTATTTTTTTATTTTTATGAAACAATTCACACATTGTGCGGGTACGTATACTAGTGATAAAGAATAGTAATATCATAGTCCTTCAACAGCTCCAACCACCTTCTCTAGCACATGTTCAGGTCCTTCTGCTTAAGCAAGTGCTGCAAGCTCCGATGATCAGTGTAAATCTCATAAGGAACCCCATACAAATAATGACGCCAAATTTTCAAGGCTTGAACAATGGCTGCTAGCTCCAGGTCGTGGACATGGTAGTTCTTTTCATGCACCTTCAGTTGTCGGGACACATAGGCAATCACCCTACCGTCATGCATCAACACTGCTCCGAGTCCAACCCGTGAGGCATCACAATATATCGTATAGGACCCCGAACCGGTATGCTACATCAAGATAGGGGCCGAAGTTAGAGATGTTTTTAGCTTTTGAAAGCTCGCCTCACACTCCCCTGGCCACTGAAAAGGGGCACCCTTTTGGGTCAATCTGGTCATAGGTGCTGCGATGGAAGTGAACCCCTCTAAAAATCGACGATAATAACCTGCTAGACCAAGGAAGCTACGAATCTCAATAGTTAAGGAGGGCCTGGGCCAACCCTGTACGGCCTCCACCTTCTTCGGATCCACTCGAATACCCTCGCTCGACACCACGTAGCCTAGAAATGCCACCAAACTCAGCCAAAACTCACATTTAGAGAACTTGGAATATAATTGCTTCTCCCTCAGAGTGTGAAGCACTATCCTCAAGTGCTGCTCATGCTCTTCCTAACTCCGGGAATATACCAAAATATCATCAATGAAAACAATCACGAACGAGTCAAGATATGGCCTGAATATATTGTGCATCAAATGCATGAAAGCTGCTAGGGCATTAGTCAGCCCGAAAGACATAACGAGGAACTCGTAGTGACCATACCGAGTCCTGAAGGAAGTCTTCGGGATATCAGGCTCCCGGATCTTCAATTGATGATAACTAGAGTGCAAATCAATCTTGGAGGACACCTATGCGCCCTGTAACTGGTAAAATAAGTCATCAATACATGGCAAAGGATACCAGTTCTTCACTGTGACTTTGTTCAACTGGCGATAGTCAATGCATACACGCATAGAACCATCCTTCTTCTTCACAAACAACACAGGAGCACCCTAAGGCAAAACACTTAGTCGAATGAAACCCTTACCTAACAACTCCTCTAACTTATTCTTCAACTCTTTCAACTCAGGAGGAGCCATTTGGTACGGAGGAATAGAAATGGGCTGAGTGCCAGGCAATAAGTCAATACCAAAATCGATATCTCTGTCGGGCGGCATGCCCGGGAGATTAGCTGGAAATACATTAGAGAAATCACGTACCAGTGGGACGGAATCAATAGAAGGAGTGTCAACACTGACATCCCTCACATAAGCTAGATAAGCAGCACACCCCTTCTCAACTATACCCTGAGCTTTGAGAAAGGAAATAACACGGCTGGGGTGTGATCTATATTACCACTCCACTCAATACTTGGAATGCATGGCATAGCATGCGTCACGGTCTTGGCATGACAATAAAGAATAGCATAGTGGGGAGACAACTAGTCCATGCCCAGAATAAAATCGAAATCAACCATGCCGAGAAATAAAAGATTAGCTCTAGTCTTAAAACCACAAATAGTGACCAAACACGACTGATACACACGGTCCACAACCAAAGAATCTCCCACTGGAGTAGAAACATAAATGGTGGCCCTCAAAGAATCCCGAGGCACATGCAGATGTGAAGCAAAATAAGAGGACACATATGAAAAAGTAGAACCAGGATCGAATAGAACCGATGCCTCTCTATGACTAACCAAGATAACACCTGTGATAACAGAATCGGAGGCAACAGCTGAGGCGCGATCAGGAATAGCATAAAATCTGGCCTGACCCCTCTCTCGAGGGGGGCCTCTAGCACCCTAATCCCCGCCCATGGCTGGCTGGGCAGGTGGGGCTAGGAGCTGGGGCTGGAACGATGGCCTACTGACTCTGGAAATCACGCTGAGGCTGCAAAGTCTGTGGAGGTACTCCTCTCCTACACCTAGGGCACTCCCTAACCAGATGGTGAGTATCCCCGCACTCAAAATAGGCCCTGGGAGGACACGGTGGTTGTGACTGACCTGCCCCGCTCTCGCAAGACTGGCCCGTGGAGGTACCCTACGTAGGAGGCACACTGGAAACTTGGGGAGTATAGTAAGGCTCCTGAGGTGATGGAGGAGCTGGAGTACTATCGGCTGCTAGCAATGCCGAATGAACTGGACGACCAGAATAACCCCTACAAAAATGACCGGCTGCTGAAGTACGGGCACCAGAGAAATGACCCGACTCCCGAGACCTCTTGGCCTCCCTATCTCCTTGCTCTTTAGTGAGCATACCCTCGATCCGTCTGGCAATGCTCACTGCCTGTTGATACGACACATCCGTCTCCAACTCTCTAGCCATGCTGGACCGGATAGGCGGACTAAGGCCCTCAATAAACCTCTGCACTCTCTCCCAGACCGTGGCTACCAAGGCCGGTGCATGTCTGGCTAACCGGGTGAAACTGATGGCATACTCCGATACTGTCATGGCGCCCTGACGCAACCACTCAAACTCAGATCGCCAAGCATCCCTAAGGCTCTAGGGAACAAACTCCCTCAAAAACATATCAAAAAACTATGCCTAGGTCAACGAGGCAGACTCGTCTGGACTATCCAACTCAAAGGTGCACCACCAATAATAAGCGACCCCTCGAAGCTGAAAAGTAGTAAAGAAAACCCCAGTGGTCTCCATTATACCCATAGTACGGAGGATACGATGACATTCCTCTAGAAATCCCAATACATCATTTGAGGCCAAGCCACTGAACACTAGGGGATCATATTTCTTGAACCTCTCCAACCTACATTACTCGTCCTCGGAGGCAGCTAGCCTACCTCCGGACTGTACTGGTACGACAGGAGGTATAGCAATAATCTTTGGAACCTGCTCCACGGGCACTAGCTGCTCAGACCGGCTGCGGGAGTCTAGGCCCTTCCCCCGGCCTGAGATGTAGTTGCAGCGAGAGGAAGCAACCCCGCCTGAGCTAGAGTAGTGTACATGCTCATAAACTGGGCTAGGGTCTCCTAGAGTGCTGGAGTCGTAGCAGATGCAATAGGTGTATCAGGTGCCTACACTCCAACCTGATCCACCGGTGGTGCCTCAGCGGCAGCGCGCGCGAGTGCTGTGGCTTCACCTCAGACGCGTCTTCGACCTCTACCCCGGCCTCGACCTGTGGCGGGTGCAGCAGGGGGCACGTGTGCCCGATCCTCACGAGTAGCACGTGTCCTCACCATCTATGAGAGAATGGAATATAGAAGTTTAGATTCTGTGTCAAAATATCACACGACAAGGCATCTAAAACATCACATATATATCCTAGGGGAGAAAATCCCCTACGCAAGGTTAAACAAGCCACTTACCTCAATCCCGGTACAAAACCGCTAAGAAATGACTCCCTTGCCACGCGTATCCGACTTCGAGTGGCCCAAATCTATTCAAATAAATTACACAATGTAAATACCATCGCAAGTATCTAATTACAGTGATTAAATTAAAGCTACAGCGCAAAATGGGTGAAATGACCAAAATACCCTTGCATCCACCAGCTTGGAATCAAAATATTTTTTATGTTTTTAGAACCCTCGTACTCTAACGATTCTAACCATATAAAATTTATCAAAATTGGACTCCGTTTGCCTATACAAATCAATGATTTTCAATAACCTAGACTTGGAGCAAAATCGTCCATTAACACACCTTCAATCATCTATTTTCAGAGGTTTAATCCATATTTTAACAATATATTGACATAAATTTAGTCCATGAGTGATTACCTAATTATTCCCCTTGATTTCCTCCTCAAAATCGATAAAATTCTCTCCTAGTTCGAAGCCTCCAATATTTTAAATGTTCTGAAATTTTCGAACTATACTGACCTTAAACCCTCCAAGAGTTTCGCTTTTGCGACTCCATTGTCGCTTCAGCGGTTCCGCTTTTGCGGAAACATGGTCACTTCTGCGACCCTTGCCTTAAAATTGAGTTCCGCTTCTGCGGAGTCTCAGTCACTTCTGGGACACCGCTTACGCGGATATTCGTCCGCTTCTGCGGAAGGTTACCAGACGACCAAGCTCACTTCTGCGGCTCCTGCCCGCTTCTGTGGGCTCGCATCAGCGATCACTGGTCCGCTTCTGCTGACTTGGATGGCCCCCCTACAACTCGCACTTGTGCTTCATCCTCCGCTTCTGCGGACTCGTTCGGCGGTCCAAGCTCCGCAGAAGCGGAAAAAATAGAAGACAGAAGAAAATCTGCTGCAACTTCAAATTTTTCTTCCGTTTTGCCTTCCGAAAACATCCCGAGGTCCCCAGGACTTCAACAAAAAATAAACATCCACTATAAATCACGATTCGAACTTGTTCCAGTCATAAAAACATATCATTACACACAACAATCATCGAATTATGGTGGATTCAAGCCTAAGTTTCAACCAAAACTTTCGAAACCTACATGCTATCAATAACCCGACCAAACAACGTCCAAATGACCTGAAAATCTGCAAAAATATCCAAAATCACCTAAGGAAGCTACTGCAACTGTCACAATTCCATCCCGACTCCGGGATCAAAATCTCACCTATCGATCGGAATTCCAAAAATTCTAAACTTCGGCATTTCAAGCCTAATTGAGCCACAGACCTCCAAAATACATTCCGAGCGCGTTCCCAACCCCGAAGTCACCTAACGGAACCATCAAATTTTCATTCTGAGGTTGTCTTAACACTGTTCTGAATACGGGCCATTTTCCAACTATAAGGTTCTCATTTAGGGACTAAGTGTCCCAAACACTCCAATTTCTAAAACCGAACATCCTGGCAAACCACAATAGCAGAAATGAACTTAGGGGGGACAGTTAATTGGAGATCAGGGGATAAATTTCAAAAACGACCGGCCGGGTCTTTACAACAATGGGTCGGATCATTACAACGGGCTTCCCTAAAAAGCTAGCAATTCTTCCTAAGTCCTTCTCCGCCCAACATTGGGTAGGTAGTCCAGGAAAATTGACCCACAATGGCATCACATGCATAGGCTCCTTGTTAATTTCATAATTCAGCTCCAGTTCTTCAACACCAATGGTCTATTATTGAAAATAAAAGGCCCCTTTTCCATAATAAATTTTTTTTCCTCAATTGATTCAAATCTTAAAATGAAATAGCCATCATCATGCATGAGAACCGTAGGAGTAGTTACAGAATTCCTTACTCCATAGGCGAATTTTAATATTTCCTTGAAGGTAGGGTTACCTCGCATAACATAGCCTATAAGAGCTGATTCCCATTTCTTACATTGCGTTTCAATTTCTTCCTGATTCAGTTTTACAACTTTAACTCCATCTCGCACTTCTGGTGGATAGAATTTCAATTGTAATCCTTGTTGTACTATTCTATTGCCTTTAATCACTTCCGCAGAATAGGTCAATTTTCGTGATGTTGTGGTCATATTGTTCTCCACTTCAGTTATTGTTTCAGTATCCTTCGATTATGGTCTCTGCATGATCGTTGGTGCACTTCCCATTAGGGTCATCTATTGTACTTAATTGGAGCTAACTACTGTATAGTTCCTGAATCTGGTGTGACTAGTCGATTCGATGGTTCCTTCGTATTCTCCTCCATTTGTGGTTACGAAGATTGTCCTCTCAGATTAGCTTTCCGGTGAGTCATCATTATCAGCGTTCATTAGCTATTCCTTGCTAACGCGCGCCTCTAGAGTGATGTCTAGCTCATTAGTTGATTTGGTAAATTATCCAAACGAATATCTTATACGTATAGATTACTACAACTTTTAGATATAATGTGATCAAATAATTAAGAAAATATTTTTTATGATTAATATTCGAATTGACTGCAGTTAGTTTAAATTTGAAAGAGATACTTTTTTAAAAAAATGCGGTCCAAAATAGAAAATAGAATGACAAAAATTATTTGAATTTGAGATGAGAAAGTTTAAATTTTTTATTTAATATTAGAATGAGTGTGATAGAAATAGATATTAAATTCAAACAAGCTAATAAAAATCCACATGACAATGTTATAATATTAGTTATTGAATAATATAATATTAATACTAAATAATAAATAGAGAAAAAATAAAAATTCAAATTTTTCATCATAGAAAAAAGGGTAAAACTTATTTAAATTTGAGATGAGAAAGTTTTCTATATTATGATAAGAAAAGGCATAGTATGGAAAAATCCACATAATTAAAGTCTAATTGATAAAAACAAAAACTAAAATATTGAATAATAAAAATAAACTAGAGATAATGTGAGGGAATTTGTAAATTATAAGTTTAGAAAATAAAATAAATGTAAATATACAATACTTAAAAATATTATTAAAAACTTTTGAGAAATATTTTTAAAACAAAATAAATATTTATTTTATGATTGTAGATAATAAATTTGCGTCGAGAAAATAAAATTAAGACCAAGAAATATTGCAACAATCGTGGTATTTTGTTTCGTATAGTTGAGAGTACAATCTTTATGATTCCTCTGATTCTACTTTTCTAATATTAATTCAAGGGCTTTTGAGCTTGATCTTGAATTTGAATTTGATTTATCCGCCGCATACTCTTTGATTGTTGCCACGAATTTTATCACGAACAAGTAGCATTGATCTTGAACGTCTTGTATTTGATTTGACTTCGTTCTTAATCTTGAGTTCGATTACATGTACTTGAACTTGCTTGGTTCCTCGTTCTTGAGCCCGAACTTGATTTGTTATCCGTTCTTGATCTTAAACTTGATTGCTTGAAGCTTGAAACTTGTGGAGGAATTTGCAGTGTTTGATCCACGAGCTCTTTCTTACTTCTTGTTATATCTTCTGGTCCCTTTTCTAGGTTATGAAGACTCCAATTTATAGTTGTGGAAGGGAAGAGTTATGATAAGAATAAATTCTTTCCGACCAATCAAATTGAAGTGTGACATGGTCGCAAATAAATAAATTAAATAATTGAGTTATATTTAAAAATATTACTCATAAATTAAAATGATTAAAAATTCTGAATAAGAGGCTACAAGCATATAAATGTCCAAACTTTTAATAAAAAAATACCTATATTTATTAAAGACTATCTAAAGGATAATAAGTAAGATATTAATTTAATTATTGAGATAATAAAAATTATATGATAGTAATAATAATATTAATAATAAATAATACAATAACTACAATAAAAGAACAAAAATAAAAAAGAATTCGTAAAACGATATGAAGAATAAGACATATTTGACTTTAAGTCAAAAATTGTAATGACCTGACCCGTCGTCACTGGAGTTACTATCCTATTTTCCCCTTTTTTGATTCTATATGTTTCACTATATGTGTTTGGAGAATTTGAAGTAATTCGGATAGAGTTCGGTTAGAAATGATACAATTAATCTCTTTATGAGAAGGATAGTTTGGGAAAAGTCAACCGAATATCGACTTATGAGTTAGAAGGCTCAGAATGGGCTTCTGCTGATTCAACTAGTTTTGGGGGATGATTTGTGACTTAAGAGCGCAATCGGAACTGAATTTGGAGGTCTGGTATAGAATTATGCTTGAATTAGCTAAGGTTGGATTTTGGCGAATTCCGGTTGGTGGGTGAGATTTTGATCTGAGTGTCGAATGGAATTCCGAGAGTTGCAGTAGCTCCGTAGATAATTTTGGATATGCGTGCAAAATTTCAGATTATTCAGAGGTATTTAGGTCGAGTTTTAGATCAAATGCAAGTTTCGAAAGTTTTAGTTTAACTTAGACTTGAATGCGGGGTAATACGATGATGTTGATGTTTATGATATTGTTTTTATGTTACACGCAAGTTTTAATGAAGTCGTAGATCATATCTGCACACTTGGTTGAGGTCCCGAGGGCTTCAAGATGATTTCGGATGGCTAACAGGGAGTTTTGAACATGAAAAGTGCAGTAGAAATTGCAGAAGAATTTTCCCCTATGCGATCGCGTAGATATGCCTACGATTACATAGAATGTTCTGAGGGGGATGAAGATTTGCTCTATATGATCACATAAAGGGGTCCACGATCGTGATCGCATGGGGACTCATGTGATAGCGTAGAAGGGGAAAGCAGTGTTATGCGATCGCATGGCCTATCCTGTGATTGCGTAAGAGGAAATTAAGGGCCTGGATTTTTTGCCTATGCTATCGCAGGGGTAGTGATGCGATCACATAGGGGTCGCTACAATAGTCGGACATAATGTTTAAAACCCTTTTGTCCGCGACCCACATTATTTTTCCACAATTTTTACTCTGTGAGAGAGCTTTTTGAGCGATTTGAAGTGGGTTTTTAACGGGTATTGATCGGAGGTAAGTCTCTTGACTAGAAAATATCATTTTATGGAAGAATCAACACTTAAATTCATGAAAATGGGTAGAAATTGTGAAGAACTAGGGCTTGGATTTTGAAAATGAATTTTTAGAATTTGAAGCCATTTGAGCTCCGTTTTCGATAAACTTTATATGTACGAACTCGTGGCGAGATGAGGAATCCGTTGGTGTGATTTTCAGAATATTTCGAGAAGTGGGATCGGGGCTCGGGTTTTACCAACTTCGTGAATTTTAGTACTTTTCTAGTATTTTTTATTGAGTTATGTTTCTTTAAACCATATTTATGTATTCGTTGTGATTTTGACTAGATTCAACGCGCGAGGAGATCGATACGAAAGGAGAAGGCATTGTGGACCAGTCTACGGACGGTTAGAGGTGAGTAGTTTGTATAGATGATGGCCTGAGGGTTTGAAACCCCGTTTTATCACAATGTGATGCGATATTAGGGCGTGACTCACACCCCATGGTAGGTGAGGAATTGTTTATGACTAGGGATTTGTGGCTTGGTCCATCTCGAACAAGAATGTTTCTATATTAGCGACTGATACGCACCCTATAGTGAATATATCTGAGCTTATTACAATGTTTGGGGCATTGTGCCGATCTGTAGCATCCTAGAGGATGAATATCATTGTGATAGTATGTTTTGTATAATCAGTTATCTCAGTCATGTGTTTAATCAATATTAGGAAATGCTAAGTCACTTTTCCTGAAGTTAAATATCTAAAGTATACTCTTGTTAATAAATTGGAAATTGGGAAATTTATTGAATCTGTTACGTGACTCATATGCATATTGTGGACTAAGTATAGATCGGGCTGCACACTACGGTAATGATATGATGATTTTGCGCTTGGGCTGTAAGAGCCCCTCTGAAGTCTGTACACACTCATAGTGAGCGTCGTCGACGTTAAATGGATTGGACTGTATGCCACAACAAGTTCATGTGCATTGCATTGCATCCTTGCATTATACTTCACTGATATATTTAAAAATGTTTTGATGTTGGTTCGCAGTAAGGTGTCGGACTATTAGTTTTAGCTTTACTTTGTGGCATTTTGTGGATTTCTTATCTTTAGACATTTTATATACTTATTACTCACTGAGTCGGTAGTACTCAACCCTACTCCGTGCACCTTGTGTGCAGATTCAGGCGCACCGAAGGCTTAGTAGAGCAGTCTTTGTCTCTAGAGCTTGTCAGAGTTGTTGAGGTAGCTGCTTAAGGTTCGTAGGACCTGACTACTCTTCCTATTTCAGTTTTAGTTATATATACATTCCCAGACTTGTATATTTTCGTTAAGATATTGTTATCCAGTTTGTTATAGAGGCTCTAGACTCATGACCCCAGGTCTTTGGGAGTTACAGTTTATGTTACAGTTTCGTATTGTTATCATTTGAGTATTTCAAATGTGAGTATTGATGTTTAATTTAAGTATTTAATTAATTGGTTTTGAGCTTCATGCTCGAGTTGAGAGAGTGAATGGCTGGGCTTGCCTAGCATTAATGTTGGGCGCCATCAAAATCGGATTTGGGTCGTGACAAGTTGGTATCAAACCCTAGGTTACTATGCCTCATGAGTCATGAGTCTGTTTAGTAGAGTCTCGTGGAACGATACGGGGACGCCTGTATTTCTCCACGAGAGGCTGCAGAACCTTTAGGAAAACTTCATTTTCTTGGAATTCTTATCGTGCGTACTCGATTTAGCTTGAGATGTAACTCTTGAAATTCCTTCCACGCATCTATGTGCACACGCGAGCACTCAGTAACATATTTGTCTTGATGAATTATGATTCCCCGATCGAAGGGCGAGATGTAATCTCCATGAGTTCATGTTGGGCCAGTCAAAAGGACTTAAGGCCGGATCTTTACATATGGCTTGAGCACCGAGATGCTGATTATGTGAATTAGTGATTTGAATTTATATTTTCAGAATTGTCCCTAATTGTGGGAATGGCAGATGGATATCCATGTGATGAGTATGTTAGTACTGTGAGATATATATACGTGATCTTGGTAGTGACGAGGGAGTCTGCAGGATAATAGATGAACTGTTAGGTGTTCGATTCCAATTGTGATATGTTGTGTAGCCTCGAGTTATGGGTGCGTGAAGAATATTTTCGTATCACCTAGTTGGAAAGTTAAGTGCAATACTTTGCGACGGTATGAGTTCAGACTCAGGAAGACTAAATTGGATGTATTATGTGTATGTCGGTCAAAAGGTATATTTTATGTGTTATGATTCGAATAGGTGCAACACATGTCCATGTATCATTTTTATAATATAATACCTGTAGTATTGAGATTAATGTTGTTGATATACGTTTTGATGATCTGTCAAGTTGTGGATGTGTTATTAGGATGGTTTTGGTGATTCTCTAGCAGGTGGATAGGCCCAATTACAAAGGAAAATCTACTGAAAGTTTTGAAAATTTTGGAACTTAGGCAAAAACAAATTGTTGCCTAAAGAGTGGGCTTAACAGTTAGGTGAGTGAATACAATAAAATGCAGAAGAGTTAAAAATTCAGATGAATTGTGTTTCCACAAGCTTATGAAAGAGTGAGTTTAATCTCACTATGGTATTACGACAGTAATGGAGCATATGCATCATGAATATAGTATGTTGTGATAAGTGGCTTCAAGCCAGGTTGGGGAGTTTGCTATTGGTTAGCAGATTGTGTGGTTATGTACTATGTTAGTTCTAATTTGACGCATGCTGGTGAATCAATTCTGGTTGTGGAAATTGGGTCAAGAATGACAGGAGTGAAGGAAATTTTTTGACATGATGATATGAGCTCGGATGAGCAGGAGATAAGTTTCCATGTTTATGGTAAGTTGGCATTGTCTTCAGAGTTAGTGTGACCGGTGGTTTGGAGTTACGTCCCAAATATCATTACGGTAGGTTGTGGGGGTGTGTCCCACTAGAAGATTATATAAGTGTGGCAGGTAGTCACTTGACTGATCAAAGATGTGAACCAAGTATGAATGTTCTGATAGTGTCGTTAAATTGAGGAATCCATGCCTGGAGGGCACTTGGCCTATTGGTTGTGACCTAGGGAGGATTACTCTGATTATGATGGTTGTTCTTGTGTGTTATGAGAAAAAGGGAGTTATTATGGACCCTTGAAAGGTTGTCAAACTAGTTCATTGTGATCAGAATCAGCTTGAAGTCGGTGGATGGACTTAAGGTGATTAATGGATCTATATTGTAATGACCCGAATGGTCATTTTTGGAATTTATGCCCCATTTCCCCATTTACTACTTTCCCTAAGTTCATTTCTGCTATTTTGGTTTGCCGGGACGATAGGTTCTAGGATTTTGAGTGTTTTGGGACACTTAGTCCCTAAACGAGAACTTAAAAGTTAAAAAAATGGTCCATATTCGGAGTAGTACGAATACGACCTCATAATGGAAATCTGATGGTTTTGTTAGCTCCGTTAGGTGATTTCAGGGTTGGGAGCATGTTCGAAATATAATTTGGAGGTCCGTAGATTATTTAGTCTTGAAATGCCGAAGTTTAAAATTTTTGAAGTTTCGGTTCGATAGTGAGTTTTTGATTTGAGGGTCAGTTTGGGATTCCCGGAGTTGTTGAAGCTTCGTCTTGTCATTTTGGAGGTGCATGCAAAATTTCAGGTCATTCAGACGAGTTTTGGATAGGTTTTTGATCGAAAGTGTATTTGGTTAGAATTTGAAGTTCATAGGCTTGAATCTTTGATTAATTCGTGTTTCCGGCATTGTTTTAGGTGGTTTAAGGATTTGAACAAGTTTGAATGATGTCATGGGTCATGTCTGTAGGTTTGGCTGAGGTCTTGGGGGCCTCGGGTGTGTTGCAGGTTCTCAACGGAGCAATTTGAAGTTAAATTCATAGCAGAAAAATTGCAGGTCTAATATCCTTCTACGCGTTAGAAGGTATTGCATTCGCAATGCATCAATTTGCTCCTCATCGCGTTCGCGTCCCCAGTTATGTATTTGCGTAGTTCATTTCTGGAAGGTGTTCAATCCCCTCTTCGCGTACGCAGTCAGTTCTTCGAGTTCGCGTGACCTCACCTTATTACTCATTGCGTTCGCATCCCCTGTTCCCGCGTTCGCGTAGGCCAAAGACCCCAGGACTTCGCGTTCGCGTCTCTGCCTTAGCGATCGCGTAGGCCAAATTTTGATCCCTATATTTTTATTCATCGCGAACGCATGAGTGTGTCCGCGTTCCCGATGGTTTAAATGCTTGGGCAGATTATATCTTTTCAAAAACAAGGGTTCTTCCACTTTTACAAAAACTCAAGCTAGGGAGCTCATTTTTGGAAGATTTTTCGAGGGATTTTCAGAGGAAACTATTGGGTAACGATTCATTACTCTCTTATGATTAATACCCACTAATCTATCCTCGAATTCAACATTTAATTTCGGATTTTGAATGAAACTTGGGGTAAAATCGTTTGATGTAATTTTGATTTTTTGTGGGGGCATTTGACCACCGATTTGGGAAATGTTTATATGGTTAGACTCGTGAGAGTACGAGAGTTCTGAAAATGTAAAAAAATATTTCGATTCCCAGACGTTGGCTGGAGGGGCATTTTTGTTATTTTACCTATTTTCGCGCCTTAGCTTTAATTTTAACAGTGTAATTAGTTACTTGCGATGTTATTTACATTATGTAACTGGTTTGAATAGATTTGGGCCACTCGGAGTCGGATACTCGTGGCAAGGGCATTGTTTCTTAGCAGTTTTTGTACCGGTTCGAGGTAAGTGGCTTGTCTAACATTGTGTGGGGGACTTCTCCCCTTAGGATATCTTATGTGTTGATTTAAACGCCTTTTACGTGAGGTGACAAGCGTGTACTTGTGCAAATTGTTGAAAATCCGCTTTACTTGAATTTCTCAAACTGTGTTATCTTTGTTATTTGATTGTATTGAATGCTAGATTTATCTTGTGTTAGTCAGAGAAGTATGACTAGATAGAATTAACTGTCTAAATGTTTAATTGACTTAATTGAAATACGCAGAACATGTTGGGATAGAACTTAACAGTTAATTGTAGTTGTGTATTCCATTCTCTGAGTATTTCCCTTGTTTTTTATTGTGTTTTTTTGTATTGTGGACTGCGGGTTCAATTCCCGGAGATCCTTGTTACTGATATAAATGGACTGTAGGTTCAATTCCCAGAGATCCTTGTTACTGATATAAATGGACTCCGAGTTCAATTCCCGGAGATCCTTGTTACTAACATAAATGGACTGTGGGTTCGATTCCCGGAGATCCTTGTTACTGATATATATGGACTGGTGGTTCAATTCTCGGAGATCGTTGTTACTGATGTAAATGGACTGCAGGTTAAATTCCCGGAGATCCTTGTTACTGATATAATGGACTGCGGGTTCGATTCTCGGAGATCCTTTTGCTACTAAGATAATGAACTACGGGTTCAATTCCTGAGAGATCCATGAATAGTCGAGGAACACTTGTTATGTTATTTTCCTTGTTTAGCTTAAATTGCTAATGACATGTAGCTTTTATCTTATTTTTGCCGTCATTTTAGATTATTTCTTGCTTTACAATGTTCGATACCGTTATTATATTATTCTCGGTAGGGCCCTGACCTTCCTCGTCACTACTCCATCGAGATTAGGCTTGTCACTTATTGAGTACTGTTGTGGTGTACTCATACTACTTTTCTACACACTTTTGTTGTGCAGATCCAGATACATCTGATCAAGTGCATTATCGGTGATCGCAGAGCCACATTGGGAGACTTGAGTTATGCATCTGCCGCGTCTGCAGATCCGAAAAGTCTCCTTCTACTCTTCCTTATAGATAGTAGCCCATTTCATTTTATTCGGTTGTATAGATATTTCTGGATGATAGAGCCATAGTTTAAATTCTTTAGCCTGTGTTTGCCCGTGAGTTTCTGGGTCTTGGAGGTCTTATTTCAATATTTGAGTTAAAGGGTATGTGCCAGGCGGCACTCATTATATTTTCCTATGTTATTCAGTATTTGTTTTCTTATTTCGTTAAGGTTGATAAATTTTGCAATTGTGTTAGGCTTACCTAGTCACGAAGACTGGGTGCCATCTTGACAGGTTCATGATTGGTGAACTAGGGTCGTGACAAGTTGGTATCAGAGCCCTTAGTCCATAGGAGTCACGGAAACACAGGCCGGTTTATTAGAGTCATTGATCGGTACAGAGACGTCTGTACTTATCTATGAGAGGTTATGTAACCTTTAGGAAAATTCCACTTCATTTCATTCCTTATCGTGCGCTATTTATTCAGCTGAAACCTATATCATATGTTCTTTTACATCTACTCGTGCATTGAAAAATTGCGCATTCGGTATCAATTATGCGCTAACGGTTCGTGATGCTATAGAATAATTTCAAGGGAGTGAAGAATTTGCTCAACCATTGTTACTGCATGTCATCCATATCGATAATGCAAAAGTATTGAGAGGTCCGTTCAATTGTGCACATGGGTGCACTAGGTTCTGACATTTGGTTGATATGTACGGTCTTAAGAAGGTTCACTTAACTACCTAATCATTGCAGTAATGGTAGAATCACGAGGTTGATGTAAATCTGAGAATAGTTGGTGGTAGTAGAGACTATGTGGTTCATGTGAGATGATTATTTGGCGAAGGGTACAACTAGAAACCGAGATACTAGAGGAAGTAAGTCTAACTGTCCTAGGAAGGACATGTGTTAAACAAATGGCTTGAGGTGTCTTATGATGGTGACATACGAGCGATAAATGTTAGTATTGTGGAGTATCAAGATGTATTTTATGGCCTTGCACCAAGTGAAGGGATTCCACTAGCAACGATCAAATTGTCAGGTCATGTGTCGTATCAGATTTGTATGTGAGTAAGACCTGAGATATGTATGATATGATGTTGGGGCTTCGACACCTCTATGTCCATAATAATCCTACATTTCAATATCAGCGGGGAAATGGAAACAATTTCAGAATACTAGCGGTACCCCAGTTAATCAGGGCATTCTCATGGGAAAATCATCTAATAATGCGCCACTAGCATGTGACTCCTTAAATGGTTATTCTAGTTATCTGTCTCAGACTTATTATGAGTGATCGAACTGTGGATGAGTTGTTACGAATGTGGTAATAGTAGAAACATCATGAAAAGTTGTCTCTGACTTAGGAGAAATCTATTTCATCATAATGCACAGTCAACACACCCCATTATAATTACTAATCTACATACGCTAGAAGTTAGAGGTGGAGAACGAATGGGTAGATGGTGCCAAAGAGGTGGATGCTCGAGCCACTGATATAATTGCTATAGTGTGGCTGAGTCTACTACACCAGATGGTGTCATTACAACTATAATTTTGATTATTATAAAAAGAATATTATTCCTTAATTTGATTGATTTTGAGGTGAGTCCTCTTAATATGCTCCACTCATGAGTGAGCTTCGTAATCTTGAGATCTACTTATTTGAATACTCACGTTAGGCTATTATATGGAGATAGCTATCCCTATCATTATGTGTTGGTCACTAAAAATATCAATGTGGCTAAAAGTGACTTTCTATTACTTACTACAATGGATTTTGATGTGATTTCAGGATAATTAGTTTCAACTATAAATTATATGCCCTATCGGTTTGAGGGTTCATTATATGTTTTGATTTTCATTGACATAAATTATTGAAAAAAAGAAAGAAAGGAAATGAAAAAAAAAACTCAGTTGGCACAATGTGCAAATACTTGTGATTACCGAGCTAGAAGCTGCGGTGGATGTTATATAAGGACAAGGTCTTGGCGGTGAAAGTTATATGTTTAAAATTCTTATATTATAAAATTTCAAATTTTGTACTATATTTTAAATGGGGGTCATGCCTGTTAGGCTTTTCTGACAATTCTTGTGTATTTTGTGTTCATATTCAGTCATTTCTTTTTGTGTTTTGTGTTGTAAGTATTGAGTTTTAGCCTATGAGATGGGTGCTAGGGTGGCGTTAAATGTTACTTGTCAGTTCGGGTAAGTAATTATGAGATCTTCATGCCTCGTTGTGCGTAAAGCGGAGGTTCAAAATGAGATGTTTGTTAACATAAATATAATTGGAAATATTGTGATTTATGAACAACTATTATGGTTAGAGAAGAGATTATGGTCATATAGATGACGTGTTTCATGTCCAGATATCATTATGATAATATGATACTTGTAATCCAGAGATTAGTATTATTGGTATATACATTGTGGTGTTTCATTGGGTTGTGGATGTGTTGCTAGGAGTTATTTTGTTGTTACTCTAACAGGTGGATAGGCCCAAGTACAGGGGAGACTCTGTCGAAATTTCAAAAAGGAATTGGAAGTTTGAAAGTTTGAGACATTTAGATGTGCGAAGGAAGAAGTAAGCTACATAGTGTATCTGAAGATGAATGACCCTAAGTGTGGGAGGATGTAACATCCCGAAGAAAAACAATTTTGAAGTAATTATGCGCTATTAAAAGTTGAAGAATGATGAGATAAGACTAATGTAGTGTAACAATATGGAATTCAGGCCCTATGATGAATGTTAGATGTTGAAGTTTGGGTCTTGCCCTAAAGTTATCGACTAAGGAGGAGGTGAAAACTTCAGTTAAACTGAAGAATAGATTACAGGGATTTTCTTGATAAGGGTTTTATTTGGCCTAGTGTATCACCTTGGGGGTGCTCCTATCTTGTTCGTGAAGAGAAAAGGGTGGTACTATGCATATGTGTATTGATTACCGCCAGTTGAATTAGGCTATAGTGAAGAACTGATATCCTTTACCTCATATTAATGATCTATTTGATCAACTTCAGGGCGCTCAAGTGTTTTCCAAGATTGATTTGCACTCAGGTTTCCATCAGATGAAGATTTGAGAGCCGGATATCCCGAAGACTGCCTTCGGGACTCTGTATGGTCATTATGAGTTCCTTGTTATGTCTTTTGGGTTGACTAATGCCCCGGCAGCTTTTATGCATTTGATGCACAACGTATTCTGGCCATATCTTGATTTATTCGTGATTGATTTTATTGATGATATTTGGGTATATTCCCGGAGTGAGGAAGATCATGAGCAGCGCTTGAGGTAGTGCTTCAGACTCTGGGGGAGAAGAAATTATATATAAAGTTGTGCAAAAAGTGAGTTCTAGCTGAGCTCTGTGGCATTTCTAGGACACGTAGTGTTGTGTGAGCGCATTCGAGGGGATCCGAGCAAGGTGGAGGCTGTGCAAGGTTGGCCCAGGCCCTCTTCAGCTACTGAGGTTCGCAGATTCATTGGTTTGGCGGGTTATTATCGTCGCTTTGTGGAAGGGTACTACCCGTAGTTCTTCACAGCTCTTCTTATTAGGGAGAGCTTCCTTATTTGTTGATCCCAGTTATGGGTGCATTTCATGAATTGCACTATCTTTATGTAACTATCCCATTGGTAGGTTTCATGATTGATAGCCGGGTTTATTGTCCATTTCTATCTGTGTGTCAAGGGTTATAAGGCTAGTCGTATATTCATGTTGTCCGTTTCAGCAGGTTTGATGTGATCACTGAGTATCTTTGGTTACGAGCTGTGATTTCTATGCTCCCCCAGCGGGGGAGCCAGCCTATATCATAATTTATAGACGGAACTGATCTAGTGAGAGTCTCTGGATGGGATGATGTTTGCCCTACTTCTAATTCAGTATTGAGGGCGGGACCCTTATGATTCAAGGTTATTTGATATGTTGAGACCGGGCTGCGTTCTACGGTGAGAGTTATCAGTATAAGATCTTTGTGACTCTTTTATATGCTTTCATTTCTTGTTAGATGTTTTTGTCGATTTGTGTGTTAGGAAAATTTGTGCTAGTTTGATTTGTTTGTTAGCTCCATTGTGTGTTTCCTTTATCATATCTAGTAAGTTCTATTCTATGCTTCTTGAGTTTAGCTTGTGGGGTGTAAAACTGTTGGTGTTGACTAAGGTTTGGTTATTCGGGCATTTATTATGTGGTCTTCATGGTTATTTATATCAACGCGATGTTGGGGCGGATTGAAAGGAGTTCATGTTCATTATGAGGCTTATGGTCGGTACGGACTTGATCTCAGACAAGTATTGCTAGCAGGTATGTTATTTTGGGCCTACGTGTTGTGTCATATTGTGTGGCTATTCCTTGTATGTGTTGGCTTGTATTGAAACAGCTGCTTGAGACTGATATCAGATATGGGTTTAGGATTGGGTCTTTTGGAAACGGATGGAAGGTGAGAATTTCTGGCTTAAAAGCCCATTGGTATTGCTAGAAAGGTTAGATTTTCAGTTGGGATGGTGTTATCAGGCCTAAGTGGATTGGGGTGACGTGGGATCACCCGCGGATATATGTTGAACGTACGCACTAAATGACTTGACAACTTCAGGTATGTTCTCTATGCTCGTTCGAGGACGAACGAATATTCAAGTGTGGGAGGATGCAACAACCCGGCCGGTCATTTTTGGAATTTATGCCCCATTTCCCTATTTACTACTTTCCTTAAGTTCATTTTTGCTATTTTTGTTTGTCGGGACGTTCGGTTCTAGGATTTGGAGTGTTTTGGGACACTTAGTCCCTAAACGAGAACTTAAGAGTTGAAAAATGGTCTGTATTTGGAGCAGTGTGAAAACAACCTCACAATGGAAATCTGATGGTTCCGTTAGCTTCGTTAGGTGATTTAGGTGTTGGGAGCATGTTCGGAATGTAATTTAGATGCCCGTATCTCATTTAGGCTTGAAATGCCAAAATTTGAAATTTTAAAGTTTCGTTCTGATAGTGAATTTTTTATCTGAGGGTCGATTTGGGATTCCGGAAGTTGTTCTAGCTTCGTCATGTCATTTTGGAGGTGCCTGAAAAATTTCAGGTCATTCGGACAAGTTTTGGATAGGTTTTTTATCGAAAGTGTGTTTGGTTAGAATTTGAAGTTCATAGGCTTGATTCTTTGATTAATTCATGTTTCTAGCGTTATTTTAGGTGGTTTAAGGATTTGAACAAGTTTGAATGATGTTATGGGTCATGTCTATAGGTTTGGTTGAGGTCTCGGGGGCCTCGGGTGTGTTTCGGGTGCTCAATGGAGCAATTTGAAATTAAATTCCTAGCAGAAAAATTGCAGGTCTGATATCCTTCTACGCGTTCGCGTAGAAGGTATTGCGTTACCGGTGCATCAGTTTTCTCCTCATCGCATTCGCGTCCCCAGTTATGCATTCGCGTAATTCATTTCTGGAAGATGTTCAATCCCTTCTTCGCGTTCGCAGTCAGGTCTTCGCGTTTGCGTGACCTCACCTCATTACTCATCGCGTTCGCATCCCCTGTTCCCGCATTCGCGTAGGCCAAATTTTGACCCCTATATTTTTCTTCTTCGCGAACGCGTGAGTGTGTCCGCGTTCGCAATGGTTTAAAAACGAGGGTTCTTCCATTTTTACAAATACTCAAGCTGGGGAGCCCGGTTTTGGGATATATTTCGAGGGATTTTCAGAGGCAACTATTGGATAATGATTCCTTACTCTTTTATGATTAATACCCACTAATCTAACCTCGAATTCAACCTTTAATTTCGGATTTTGAATAAAACTTGAGGTAAAATCCTTAGACCAGATATTGATGATTTGAGGGGGCATTTGAACTCTGATTTGGGGAATATTTATATGGTTAGACTCGTGAGAGTACGGGGGTTCTGAAAGTGTAAAAAATATTTCGATTCAGACAGATTGGCTGGAGGGGCATTTTGGTCATTCTACCTATTTTCATGCCTTAGCTTTAATTTTAACAGTGTAATTAGTTACTTGCAATGTTATTTACATTATGTAACTAGTTTGAATAGATTTGGGCCGATCAGAGTCGGATACTCATGGCAAGGGCATTGTTTCTTAGCGATTTTTGTACCGGTTCGAGGTAAGTGGCTTGTCTAACCTTGTGTGGAGGACCTCTCCCCTTAGGATATTTTATGTGTTGATTTAAACGCCTTGTACGCAAGGTAACAGGCATGTAAATTGTTGAAAATCCGCTTTACTTGTTATCTCTGTTATTTGACTGTATTAAATGCAAGATTTATCCTATGTTAGTTAGAGAAGTATGACCAGATAGAATTAACTATCTAAATGCGTAATTGCCTTAATTGAAATATGTGGAACATGTTGGGATAGAACTTAACTGTTAATTATAGTTGTGTATTCCATTCTTTGAGTATTTTCCTTGTTTTTTATTGTGTTGTTTTTGTATTATGGACTGCAGGTTCAATTCCCGGAGATCATTGTTACTGATATAAATGGACTGCGAGTTCAATTCTCGGAGATCCTTATTACTGATATAAATGGACTACGGGTTCAATTCCCGAAGATCCTTATTACTAATATAAATTAACTGCGGGTTCAATTCCTGAAGATCCTTGTTACTGATATAAATGGACTGTGGGTTCAATTCCTGGAGATCCTTGTTACTGATATAACGGACTGCGGGTTTGATTACCGGAGATCCTTTTGCTATTGAGATAATGGACTACGAGTTCAATTCCCGAGAGATCCACGAACAGTCGAGGAACACTTCTTATGTTATTTTCCTTCTTTAGCTTAAATTGCTAATGACTTGTAGCTTCTATCCTATTTTTGCCATCGTTTCAGATTATTTCTTACTTTACACTGTTCGATACCGTTATTATATTATTCTCGGTAGGGCCCTAACCTTCCTCGTCACTACTCTATCGAGGTTAGGCTTGGCACATATAGAGTACCATTGTGGTGTATTCATGCTACTCTTCTGCACACCTTTGTTGTGCAGATCCAGGTACATCTGATCAAGCGTATTATCGATAATCGTGGAGCTACATTGCGAGACTTGAGGTATGCATCTACCGCGTTCGCAGATCCGAAGAGTCTCCTTCTACTCTTCCTTATAGATAGTAGCTCATTTCATTTTGTTTGGTTCTATAGATATTTCTGGATGATAGAGCCATAGTTTAAATTCTTTAGCATGTGTTTGACTGTGAGTTTTCGGGTTTTGGAGGTTGTATTTCAGTATTTGAGTTGAAGTGTATATGCCAGGCGGCAGTCATTACATTTTCCTATGTTATTCAGCATTTGTTTTATTGTTTCATAAAGGTTCATGAATTCTGCAATTGTGTTAGGCTTACCTAGTCGCGAAGACTGGGTGCCGTCATGACAGGTTCGTGACATATATCAGGCCAGATGTGTGCATTTTTGTAACGCGGTCCTCATGGAGTAGTAGTTAGGATGATGCTTCATTGTCAGACATCTCGTGTAGTGATGCGTTGCACCGTGTGAGTTGTGAGACAACTCGAGAAATTGCTTACATGTTAAGAATCAGCGTAGGAATGATGTTATATGAGCAACTTTGCTGTTGAAATTCCGATTGTATATCGCGCCTCAGCTGTTCTTGAGTTTTGTAGTTATAATGATATATAATCCTCAAAGGTGTTATTTTGCACTTTGCATGCTTTTGACCGATATTCGATATTTTGTTGTAATGAGCAAATTTGGCTCGATGTGCATCTCCTTATATGAGATATATGCGTGGATAGGACGGCACGCCACCATGGGTATGTTATCTGGATCGGGTTGCACGCCGCAACAATGTGATATCGAGTATAGTTTTCTATATGCCATCTTTGTATGCCCTGCTTCCTGTTTTCCAAGGGAAGTCTGTATTAGTGCGTAGGATTTGATAATTCCTTCCAGAGCTCATTTTCGTTAGTACCGCATTCGAATTAGTAGCCTATTGCCATATTTGGGCATCATATGCGATGATTAATTATATCTGGAGTGGCTTATTGCTCGAGCAGTTCGTACTGGTGAGACGAGATCTTTGAATTCGGGACCGGTGTAATCTGAGTATATGAAGTAAAGAGCTAAGACCATTGTTTGGTACAGAATAAGGTGATAGTTCTTGCCAAGAGTATAGAACTAATGAAATGTTGTTTCGATGGTGGCTAAGAATGTATACAGATCTCATTCGTCATGTCGGTATTGTAATAATTTTCACAAGGCATGTGTATGTCATGCAGAGCATGGGATGTGTAGTGATTCTTTCTAAGCGATTAGATAAGAAAGCTTTAGATGATTAGGGAAGATGGTATTGCTAAGTGGAAGTGATTTTATGTGAGTGTGCATTTCAGAAAAGGGTAATGTGAGTAAACTAATTATATTTCAATAGTATTGCAGCATGTTCTTGTTGGGTCCACTAGTGGTATTCGGGTTTGCTTGGTAGCATAGTTAAACATTGAGTATCTGTCATGGAATGATTCGGTATCAAATGGGTGCATGTATTCGCACAGTGGAAACTGGGATCAGGTATGATGATTTATGTATTATATGGAGTTCTGATGAACAGGCTATGTTGTGGTGGTGGATCTTTATTCGCTGGTGTATTATATTTTGGATGCGATGTTGGAATTCGGACAGGTCATCTTAGTGTTGGATGATTTTGAACTATTGCATTAGGGGCTACGCCAGAAATGCCACATGTTAAGTGGTGAAGTGCGTTAGAATATGTTTTAGCAGAATGATTTATATTTCAAAGAACCAACGGACAGCTGGGAAGGAGTACTTTCTTAATTATGCATTTGTGATAGATGTTAGTGTTGAGGTAACTATTATTGATCCTGTTCCATTATTGAGGGACATTTCGGATGCATTTTTGGTGGATGGACATATCGTTGGGCGAGATTATGGATTTCGTTATTAATTTGGGGCCGGGAACTGTATCATATGGCTTTGACAGGAGTTATAGTAGTGAAAGAAACAGTCTCAGGCTTCTTGGTACTGAGTTCATTGGCAGGCCGATATAGATATGCATTTAGCTTGAGTTAGTTTGGTTGACCCCGAGTTGTATTATTGAGGAATATGTCGAGTCTATCGCTATTGAGCTTGTTAGTGATCTGAGGAAGCTATGAGTTGTTTTTCAATATTATGGGACATTGTGATTTGTTAGTTATGGGCACATATGGTGTGGTTCTATTGAGAATTCATAAAGGAAGAGCAATTGAGTGTTGCTCATTGTATGGAGCATTGGTTATTGCCTATCAGGTTGTGTGTTGTGTGTTATCTGTTTCACCGTGGGTGTAATGAATTGCGTTGGTTTCAAACATCGAATGTGAGTGGTTGTTGATTTTGAGCATAATGGCTTGAGGTGCTTCAGATGTAACCATGTTAGGATATGATCGCGCATTGTAGGAGGCTACGGGAGTTATGACTTTTGGGTTAGATTCAATCATTCTATTTCTATGATGTGAAACGGGGTATCAGCCTTGTATTGTAATGGTAGAGGTACAACTCTTTCGTTTGAGTCATAAGTTATGATTTGAGTTTGTTCAGATTGTTTCTTACTGGTGTGTGTATTATGCAAGATGTGGTTTAGACTTGTATAGAGGTATCATATCACCAGAGTGGTGTTGGATTCGAGGTGATCATTGGGTTCATTAATGAATACAGATAGATTTGATCTCAACTTGTTAGGAAGATCATATCGAGGTTTAACCCGGACATCTGTTGTGATATCAGTCAAGGGAAGTGGTTTCAGGAATGGTTGATCTGAGAGATGATTACGATTTCCAGCATGTTTCATTCATCGTTGGTCATATATGAAAGTGTTGGAATAAGGCCTTAACTAATAAGAGGTTCTCTGCTAGTAATTGGTTGTTGGGGACAACTGTTGTGAATAGAAGTTATAGTTCCAAGTGTTTGGTTTATGCGGTATATCATATGTTTTCACCTGAGGGTGTAAGTATGGGTTATTACAGCTGGTTCGGGCTTACTCTGAGTACAGATGTGAAATTCTGATCTTGTGTATGATTTTCAGAAAGTGCGATAAGGTTCTATGGTTTGGTTTATGGATTAAATGGACTGTGAAAGTTCAGCTGTATTGTGTTATCGATTCTTTGCGAGATAGGGTAACGAGGGATCACCCCGGGTGTATGATTCGTAAGATCATTTAGCTATTGGTTGGCTTCTAGAACAACTCTCGATATGCTCAAGGACGAGCGTTTTTTTAAGTTGGGTAAGTTGTAACGCCTCGACCAGTCGTCACAGGAGTTACCGCCCCGTTTTCCCCATTTTTATCTTCTATATATTTCACTATATGTGTTGGAGAATTTGAAGTAATTCGGATAGAGTTCGGTTAGAAATGAGATAATTAGTCTCTTTATGAGAAGGTTAGTTTGGAAAAAGTCAATCGAATGTTGACTTATGAGTTAGAAGGCTCGGAATGGATTTCTAATGATTTGACTAGTTTCGGGGGATGGTTTGTGACTTAGGAGCGCAACCGGAATTGAATATGGAGGTCTAGTGTACAATTAGGCTTGAATTGACTAAGGTTGGATTTTTGCGAATTCCGGTTGGTAGGTGAGATCTTGATTCGAGGGTCGAAATGTAATTCGAAGAGTTGCAGCAGCTCCGTTAGGTAATTTTTGATATGCGTGCAAAATTTTACATCATTCAGAGTTGTTTAGGTCGTGTTTTAGATCAAATGAAAGTTTCGGATGTGTTAGTTTAACTTAGGCTTGAATCTGTGGTAATTCGATGATTTTGATGTTTATGATAGTGGTTTTATGTTACGAGCAAGTTTGAATGAAGTAATAGATCATATCTGTGCATTTGGTTGAGGTCCTAAGGGCCTCGAGGTGATTTCGGATGGCTAACATAGAATTTTAAACAAGAGAAGTGCAGCAGAAATTGCAGAGGAATTTTCCTCTATGTGATCGCGTAGGTATGCCTGCGATTGCATAGAAGGTTCTGAGGGGGATTAAGATTTTCTCTATGCGATCGCGTAAACGGGTCTGCGATCGCATAGGTTGAGGATATTAGGTAGTACGATCGCGTGGGGTCTCATGCGATGGCGTAGAAGGGGAAAGCGGTGTTATGCGATCGCATGGCCTGTCTTGCGATCGCATAAGAGGAAATTGAGGACCTGGATTTTTGGCCTATGCGATCGCAGGGGTAGTGATGCGATTGCATAGGGGTCGCTACAGTAGTCGGACAGAATGTTTAAAACCCTTTTGTCTGCGACCCACATTATTTTTCCACCATTTTTACTTCACCAAGAGAGTTTTTTGATCGATTTGAAGAGGGTTTTCAACGGGTATTGATTGGAGGTAAGTCTCTTGACTAGACAACACCATTTTATGGAAGAATCAACACTTAAATTCATGAAAATGGTTAGAAATTGTGAAAAACTAGGGCTTGGATTTTCAAAAAAGAATTTTTAGGATTTGAAAGACCATTTGAGCTGCGTTTTCGATAAACTTTATATGTACGGACTCGTGGCGAGATGAGGAATCTGTTCGTGTGATTTTCAGAATTTTTTGAGAAGTGGTCCCGGGGCTTGGGTTTTAACAACTTCATGAATTTTATTACCGGTATTTTTGATTGGGTTATGTTTCTTTAGCCTATATTTATGTATTCGTTGTATTTTGACTAGATTCGATGCGTGAGGAGGTCGATACGAAAGGAAAAGGCAATGCGGACCAGTCTACGGCCGGTTAGAGGCGAGTAGTTATTATAGATTATGGCCTAAGGGTTTGAAACCCCGGTTTATCACAATATGATGCTATATTAGGGCGTGACTCGCACCCCATGGCAGGTGCGGAATTGTTTATGACTAGGGATTTGTGACTAAGTCCATCCCGAACAAGAATGTTTCTATATTTGCGACTGATACGCACCCTGTGGTTAATATATCTGGGCTTATTACCATGTTTGGGGCCTTGTGTCGATCTGCAGCCTCCTTAGAGCATGAACATCATTGTGATAGTATGTTTTATATAATCATTGATCTCAATCCTGTGTTTAATCAATATTATAAAATGCTAAGTCACTTTTCCTAAAGTTGAATATCTAAGGTATACTCTTCTTGATAAATTGGAAATTGGGAAATTTATTGAACCTGTTACGTGACTCATATGCATATTGTGGACTAAGTATAGATCGGGCTGCACGCCGCAGTAATGATATGATGATATTGCGCTTGGGCTATAGGAGCCCTTCCGAAGTCTGTACACACCCTAGTTAGCGTCGTCGACATTAAATGGATCAAACTGTAGGCCATAGCAAGTTCATGTGCATTGCATTGCATCATTTCTTTTTACTTGACTGATATATTTAAAGTTGTTTTGCTTTTGGTTGGTAGTAAGGTGTCGGACTATTAGTTTTAGCTTTACTTTTTGGCATTTCGTGGATTTTTTGTCTTTAGATATTTTATATGCTTATTACTCAGTGAGTCGGTAGTACTCACCCTTACTCCCTGCACCTTGTGTGTCGAGTCAGGTGCATCGAAGGCTTAGCTGAGCAGTCTTTGTCTCTAGAGCTTATCAGAGTTGTTGAGGTAGCTACTTGACGTTCGCAGGACCTGACTACTCTTCTTATTTCATTTTTAGTTATATATACATTCCCAGATATGTATATTTTCGTTCAGATATTGTTATCCAGTTTGTTATAGAGGCTCTAGACTCATGACCCCTGGTCTTTGGGAGTTACAGTTTATGTTAGAGTTTCGTATTGTTATCATTTGAGTATTTCAACTATGAGTATTGATGTTTGATTAAAGTATTTAATTAATTGGTTTTGAGCTTCATGCTCGGGTTTAGAGAGTGAATGGACGGGCTTGCCTAGTATTAGTGTTGGGCACCATCACAACCGGATTTGGGATCGTGACAAGTTGGTATCCGAGCCTAGGTTACTATACCTCATGAGTCATGAATCTGTTTAGTAGAGTCTCGTGGAACGATACGGGGATGCCTGTATTTCTCCACGAGAGGCTGCAGAACCTTTAGGAAAACTTTACTTTCTTGGAATTCTTATCGTGCGTACTTGATTTAGCTTGAGATGTAACTCTTGAAATTCCTTCCAAACATCTGTGTGCGCACGCGAGCACTTAGTAATATATTTGCCTTGATGGCTTATGATTCCTCGATCAAAGGGCGAGATATAATCTCCGTGAGTTCATGTTGGGCCAGTCAGAAGGACTTAAGGCCAGATCTTTGCCTATGGCTTGAGCACCGAGGTGCTGAATTTGTGAACAATTGATTTGAATTTATATTTTCAGAATTGTCCCTAATTGTGGGAATTGCAGCTGGATATCCATGTGATGAGTATGTTAGTACTGTGAGATATATCTACGTGATCTTGGTAGTGATGAGGAAGTCTACAGGATAATAGATGAACTGTTAGATGTTCAATTCCTATTGTGATCTGTTGTGTAGCCCTGAGTTATGAGTGCGTGAAGAATATTTTCTTATCACCTAGTTGGAAAGTTAAGTCCAATACTTGCGGCGGTATGAGTTCAGACTCAGGAAGACTAAATTGGATGTATAATGTGTATGTCGGTGGAAAGGTATTTTCTATGTGTTATGATTCGAATAGGTGCAACGCATGTCCATGTATCAATTTTGATAATATAATACATGTAGTATTGAGATTAATGTTATTGATATACGTTGTAATACTTTGTCAAGTTGTGGACATGTTATTAGGATGGTTTTGGTGATTCTCTGGCAGGTGGATAAGCCCAATTACAAAGGAAACTCTGGCGAAAGTTTTGAAAAATTTTGGACTTAGTAAAAAAAAATTGTCTCCTAAATAGTGGGCATAACGGTTAGGTGAGTGAATGCAAGAAAATGCATAAGAGTTAAAAATTCAGATGAATTGTGTTTCCACAAGCTTATGAAAGAGTGAGTTTAATCACACTATGGCATTACGACTGCAATGGAGCATATGCGTTATGAATATAGTATGTTGTGATATATGCCTTCGAGCCGGGTTGTGGAGCTTGCTATTGGTTAGCGGATTGTGTGGTTATGTACTATGTTAGTTCTTATTTGATGCATGCTGGTGAATCAATTATGGTTGTGGAAATTAGGTCGAGAATGACATGAGTGAAGGAAATTTTTTGACAATATGTCATGAGCTCGGATTAGTAGGAGATAAGTTTCCATGTTTACGGTAAGTTGGCACTGTCTTCAGAGTTAGTGCGACTGGTGGTTTGGAGGTACGTCCCAAATATTGTTACGGTAGGTATGGAGGTGTGTCCCACTAGAAGATTATATAAGTGTGGCAGGTAGTCACTTGACTGATCAAAGATGTAAACCAAGTATGAAGGTTGTAATAGTATTGTTAAATTGAGAAATTCATGCCTAGAGGTCACTTAACCTATTGGGTTGTGACCTAGGGAGGATTTCTCCAATTATGATGGTTGTTCTTGTGTTTTATCAGAAAAAAAGGAGTTATTATGGACCCTTGAAAGGTTGTCAAACTAGATCATTGTGATCAGAACCAGCATGAAGTCGGTGGATGGACTTAAGGTGAATAATGGATCTATACCGTAATGACCCGACCGGTCGTTTTTGTAATTTATGCCCCATTTCCCCATTTACTACTTTCCATAAGTTCATTTATGCTATTTTTGTTTTTCGGGACGTTCGGTTCTAGGATTCGGAGTGTTTTGGGACACTTAGTCTCTAAACGAGAACTTAAGAGTTGAAAAATGGTCTGTATTCGGAGTAGTGTGAAAACAACCTTAGAATGGAAATCTGATGGTTCCATTAGCTCCGTTAGGTGATTTCGGGGTTGGGAGCGTGTTCGGAATGTAATTTGGAGGTTTGTAGCTCATTTATGCTTGAAATGCCGAAGTTTGAAATTTTTGAAGTTCCGGTCCGATAGTGAATTTTTTATCCGAGGGTCAGTTTGGGATTCTGGAAGTTGTTCTAGCTTCATCATGTCTTTTTGGAGGTGCGTCCAAAATTTCTTGTCATTCGGACAAGTTTTGGATAGGTTTTTGATCGAATGTGTGTTTTGTTAGAATTTGAAGTTCATAGGCTTGAATCTTTGATTAATTCGGGTTTTTGGCATTCTTTTAGGGGGTTTAAGGATTTGAACAAGTTTGAATGATGTCATGGGTCATGTCTTTAGGATTGGTTGAGGTATTGGGGGCCTCGGGTGTGTTTCGGATGCTCAACGGAGCAATTTGAAAATAAATTCATAGCAGAAAAATTGCAGGTCTGATATCCTTCTAAGCATTCGCGTAGAAGGTATCACGTTCACAATGTATGAATTTACTCCTCATCTCATTCACGTCCCCAGTTACGCGTTCACATAGTTCATATCTGGAAGGTGTTCAATCCCTTCTTCGCGTTCGCAGTCAGTTCTTCGCGTTCGTGTGACCTCGCCTTATTACTCATCGCGTTCGCATCCCCTGTTCCCGCGTTCGCGTAGGCCAAAGATCCCAGGCCTTCGCGTTCGCGTCTCTGCCTTCACGATTGCGTAGGCCAAATATTGACCCCTATATTTTTCTTCTTCGCAAATACGTAAGTGAGTCCGCGTTCGCGATGGTTTAAATGCCTGGCAGATTATATATTTTCAAAAACGAGGGTTCTTCCATTTTTACAAAAATGCGAGCTAGGGAGCTCTGTTTTGGGAGATTTTTCGACGGATTTTTAGAGGCAACTATTGGGTAACGGTTCCTTACTCTCTTATGATTAATACCCACAAATCTAACCTCGAATTCAACCTTTAATTTTGGATTTTGAATGAAACTTGGGGTAAAATCCTTAGACCTAATTTTGATGATTTCAGGGGCCATTTGACCTCCGATTTGGGAAAGTTTTATATGGTTAGACTCGTGAGAGTACGAGGCTTCTGAAAATGTAAAAAAATATTTTGATTCTGAGACGTTGGCTGGAGGGGCATTTTGGTCATTTTACCCATTTTTATGCCTTAGATTTAATTTTAATAGTGTAATTAGTTACTTGCAATGTTATTTACACTATGTAACTAGTTTGAATAGATTTGGTCCACTCAAAGTCAGATTGTCATGGCAAGGGCATTATTTCTTAGCGGTTTTTGTACCGGTTCGAGGTAAGTGGATTGGCTAACATTGTGTGGGGGACCTCTCCCCTTAGGATATCTTATGTAGTTATTTAAACACCATGTACGTGAGGTGACAGGCGTGTACTTGTGCAAATTTTTGAAAATCCGCTTTACTTGAATTTCTCAAACTGTGTTATATTTGTTATTTGACTGTATTAAATGCAAGATTTATCCTGTGTTAGTTAGAGAAATATGACTAGATAGAATTAACTATCTAAATGCTTAATTGCCTTAATTGAAATGCGCGGAACATGTTGGGATAGAACTTAACTGTTAATTATAGTTGTATATTCCATTCTCTTAGTATTTTCCTTGTTTTTTATTGTGTTTTTTTGTATTATGGATTGCGGGTTAAATTGCCGAAGATCCTTGTTACTGATATAAATGGACTACAGGTTCATTTCTCAGATATCCTTTTTACTTATATAAAGTGACAGCGGGTTCAATTCCTGGAGATTCTTGTTACTGACATAAATGGATTGGGGATTCAATTCCCGAAGATCCTTGTTACTGATATAAATGGACTGGTGGTTCAATTCCCGGAGATGGTTGTTACTGATATAAATTGACTGTAGGTTCAATTCCCGGACATCCATGTTACTGATATAATGGACTGCGGGTTCGATTCCCGGAGATCCTTTTGCTACTGAGATAATGAACTACGTGTTCGATTCCCGGGAGATCCACGAACAGTTGAGGAACACTTGTTATGTTATATTCCTTATTTAGCTTAAATTGCTAATGACATGTAGCTTCTATCCTATTTTTGTCGTCGTTTCAGATTATTTCCTGCTTTACACTAGACGATAGCGATATTATATTATTCTCGGTATGGCCCTTACCTTCCTCGTCACTACTACATCGAGGTTAGGCTTGGAATACTGCTGTGGTGTACTCATGCTACTCTTCTGTACACTTTTGTTGTGCAGATCCAGGTACATATGATCAAGCGCATTATCGGTGATCGCAAAGCCATATTGGGAGACTTGAGGTATGCATATTGCGCGTCAACAGATCCGAAGAGTCTCCTTCTACTCTTCCTTATAGATAGTAGCTTATTTCGTTTTATTCGGTTGTATAGATATTTCAGGATGATAGAGCCAAAGTTTAAATTCTTTAGCCTGTGTTTGTCCGTGAGTTTTTGGGTCTTAGAGGTTGTATTTCAGTATTTGAGTTGAAGTGTATATGCCAGATGGCACTCATTACATTTTCCTATGTTATTCAGCAATTGTTTTATTGTTTTGTAAAGGTTGATAAATTTCGCAATTCTGTTAGGCTTACCTAGTCACGAAGAATGGGTGCCGTCATGACAGGTTCATGATTGGTGAACTAGGGTTGTGACAAGTTGGTACCAGAGCACTTGGTTCATAGGAGTCACGAAAACACAGGCCGGTTTATTAGAGTCTTGCTGACCGGTACGGAGACATCTGTACTTATCAACGAGAGGCTATGTAACCTTTAGGAAAATTCCACTTCATTTCATTCCTTATCGTGCGCCATTTATTCAGCTGAAACCTATATCATATGTTCTTTTGCATCCACTCGTGTATTGAAAAATTGCGCACTCGGTATCAATTATGTGCTGACGGTTCGTGATGCTATAGAAGAATTTTAAGGGAGCCAAGAATTTGCCCAACCATTGTTACTGTGTGTCAAACATATCGATAATGCAAGAGAATCGAGAGGTCCGTTAAATTGTGCACATGGGGGTGCACTAGGTTCTGACATTCTGTATATAAGTACGGTCTTAATAAGGTTCACTTAAGTGCCTAATCGACACAGTAATAGTAGAATCACGAGGTGGATGTAGATCTAAGGATAGTTGGTGGTAATAGAGACTATTTGGTTTGTGTGAGATGATTATTTGGCGAAGGGTAAAACTAGAAACCGAGATGCTAGAGGAAGTAAGTCTAACTATCCTAGGAAGGACATGTGACAAACAAATGGCTTGAGGAGTCTTATGATGGTGACATACGAGCGATAAAGGTTAGTACTATAGAGTATCAGGATGTATTTTATGGCCTTGCACCAAATGAAGGGATTCCACTAGCAACGATCAAATTGTCAGGTCATGTGTCATATCAGATTTGGCCTGAGAAGTATTCATGTGGTATTCAAAATTTCTCTGAAACTGGTATGTGAGTAAGACCTGAGATATGTATGGGATGATGTTGGGGCTTCGACACTTCTATGTCCATAATAATCCTATATTTCAGTATCAGCGGGGAAATGGAAACAATTTCCGAATACTAGTGGTGCCCCAGTTAATCAGGGCATTCTCATGGGAAAATCATCTATTAATGCGCCACTAGCATGGGACTTCTTAAATGGTTATTCTAGTTATCTGTCTTAGACTCATTATGAGTGACCGAACTGCGGATGAGTTGTTATGAATGTTGTAATAGTAGAAACATCAAGAGAAGTTGTCTCAGACTTGGGAGAAATCTATTTCATCAGAATGCACAGTCAACACACCCCATTATAGTTACTAATCTACATACACTACAAGTTAGAGGTGGAAAACAAATGGGTAGATGGCGCCAAAGAGGTGGATGCCCGAGCCACTGATATAATTGCTATAGTGTGGCTGAGTCTACTACACCAGATGGTGTCATTACAACTATAATTTTGATTGTTATAAAAGGAATATTATTCCTTAATTTGATTTGATTTTGAGGTGAGTCCTCTTAATATGCTCCACTTATGAGTGAGCTTCGTAATCCTGAGATCTATTTATGTGAATACTCACGTTGGGCTATTATATGGAGATAGCTATCCCTATCATTATGTGTTGGTCACTAAGAATATCAATGAGGCTAAAAGTGACTTTCTATTACTTACTATAATGGGTTTTGATGTGATTTCAGGATAATTAATTTCAACTGTAAATTATATGCCCTACCGGTATGAGGGTTCATTATATGTTGTGATTTTCATTGACAGAAATTATTAAAAAGAAGAAAGAAAGGAGATGAAAAAACAAATCAGTTGGCACAATGTGCAAATACTTGTGATTACCGAGCTAGAAGTTGCGGTGGATGTTATATAAGGACAAGGTCCTGGCGGTGAAAGTTATATGTTTAAAATACTTATTTTATAAAATTTAAAATTTTGTACTATATTTTAAATGGGAGTCTTGCCTGTTAGGCTTGTCTGACAATTCTTGTGTATTTTGTGTTCATATTCAGTCATTTTTTTGTGTTTTATGTTGTAAGTATTGAGTTTTAGCCTATGATATGGGTGCTCGGGGTGGCATTAAATGTGACTTGTAAATTCGGGTAAGTAATTATGAGATCTTCATGCCTCGTTGTGAGTAAAGCGGAGGACCGAAATGATATGTTTGTTAACATAAATTTAATTGGCAATATTGTAATTTATGAACAACTATTATGGTTAGAGAAGAGGTTATGGGCATACAGATGACGTGTTTCATGTCCAGATATCATTATGATAATAAGATACTTGTAATTCGAAGATTAGTATTATTGGTATATACATTGTGGTGTTTCAATTGATTGTGGATGTGTTAGGAGTTATTTTGGTATTACTCTGACAGGTGGATAGTCCCAAGTACAGGGGAGACTCTGTCGAAATTTCAAAGAGGAAATGGAAGTTTGAAAGTTTGAGACATTTAGATGTGTGAAGGAAGAGGTAAGCTACGTTGTGTATTTGAGGATGAATGACCCTAAGTGTGGGAGGATGTAACATCCTAAAGAAAAACAATTTCGAAGTAATTAAGTTCTATTAAAAGTTGAAGTATGTTGAGATAAGACTAATGCAGTGTAACAATGTGGAATTCAGGCCTTATGATGAATGTTAGATGTTGAAGTTTGGGTCTTGTCCTAAGGTTATAAGGAGGAGGTGAAAACTTCAATTAAATTGAAGAATCGATTATAGGGATTTTCTTGATAAGGGTTTTATTTGGCCTAGTGTGTCACCTTGGGGGTGCTCCTATCTTGTTCGTGAAGAGAAAAGGGTGGTTCTATGCGTATGTGTATTAATTACCGCTAGTTGAATTAGGCTATAGTGAAGAACTGATATCCTTTAGATCGTATTGATGATCTGTTTCATCGGCTTCAGGGCACTCAGGTGTCTTCCAAGATTGATTTGCACTCAGGTTTCCATCAGATAAAGATTCGGGAGCCAGATATCTCGAAGACTACTTTCAGGACTCGATATGGCCATTACGAATTCATTGTTATGTCTTTTGGGTTGACTAATGCCCCGACGGATTTTATGCATTTGATGCACAACCCATATCTTGATTCATTCGTGATTTATTTTATTGATGATATTCTGGTTTATTCCCGAAGTCGGGAAGATCATGAGCAGCGCATGAGGTAGCACTTCAGACTCTGAGGGAGAAGAAATTGTATGCAAAGTTCTCCAAAAATTGAGTTCTGGCTCAGCTCTGTGGCATTTCTAGGACACGTAGTGTTGAGTGAGGGCATTCGAGAGGATCCAAAAAGGTGGAGACCGTGCAGGGTTGGCCCAGGCCCTCCCCAGCTACTGAGGTCCGCAGTTTCATTGGTTTGGTGGGTTATTACTTTCGCTTTGTGGAAGGGTTAGCTCTGCTTATTAGGGCGAGCTCCCTTATTTGTTGATCCCAGTTATGGATGAATTTCATAATTGCACTATGTTTATGTAACTATCCCATTGGTATGTTTCATGATTGATAGCCGGGTCTATCATCCATTTCGAGCTGTATGTCAAGGGTTATGAGGCCAGTCATAAATTCATGTTACTATTTCAGCCGGTTTGATGTGATCACTAAGTATCCTTGGTTATGAGCTGTGATTTCTCTGCTCCCCCTGTGTGGGAGCCAGCCCGTGTCATAATTTGTAGATGGAATTGATCTAGTGAGAATCTCTAGATAGGATGATATTTTCCCTACTTCTGATTCAGTGTTGAGGGCGGGACCCTTATGATTTCAGGTTATTTGATATGTTGAGACCGGGCAGTGTTCTACGGTGAGAGTTATCAGTATAAGATCTTTGTGAGTCTTTTATATGCTTTCATTTCTTGTTAGATGTTTTTGTCGATTTATGTGTTAGGAAAATTTATGCTAGTTTGGTTTGTTTGTTAGCTCCATTATGTGTTTCCTTTATCATATCTAGTCAGTTTCGTTCTATGCTTCTGGAGTTTAGCTTGTGCGGTGTAAACCCGTTAGTGTTGGCTAAGGTTTGGTTATTCGGGCACTTATTATGCGATCTTCGTGGTTATTATATCAACGCCATTGTTGGGGAGGATTGAAAGGAGTTCATGTTAAATATGAGGCTTATGGCCGTTACGGACTTGATCTCAAATAAGTATTGCTAGCAGGTATGTTTTTTGGGCCTATGTATTGTGTCATGATGTGTTGCTATGCCTTGTATGTGTTGGCTTGTATTGAAACAGCTGGTTGAGACTGATAGCGGATATGGGTTTAGGATTGGGTCTTTTGGAAACGGATGGTGTAGACGTGTGATTTTTGACCCTCTCCAAGAATTTTTACATGTTTTAGTGTAAATATTAATATAGGTCTAATATAGCTATTTCAGCTAATTTTGACTCTTTTACTTTATTTTCATCACAAAAATAGAAAGAATTATAAAAAATAGTCATGTTGCATTTTACTCATCAATTTTCGAATGTTGGCCTTTTTTTTAATTTGGTTTTTAGTTGTAATAATTATTGGGGTTAATTAATTTAATTTTTAGGATAATTTGGGGATAGAAATTAATCTAGGTTTTATTTTATTTTTTATTTTAAAAAACAATCAAATAAAAATGAGGTTTTTACCTAACTTAGGAAGCTTCTAATGGTGGTAGGGTTGTGAATGCACCAAGGATAATGTGAACATTAAATTAAGTGGAATTAATTAATTAAAATAAAATAAAAATAAAAACATTTTTAATGAAGGTACACTAATTTGATGGATGATATATCGATACAAAAAAAATAGGGAGGAGGAGATGGTAGCACATCTGAGAGAAGCTCACATTTTTTACCAAAAAAAACCATTGTTTCATCTTCTTCCTAAAGAAAGAAATAAAACAAAACCCTAAGCCCCTCCCATCGTCAACAAGCCAGCCTTCACCTTCATCCTGTTGACCACCCTCAACCAAACGAACCTACCTCTATCGCACACCAGCGAAACGACCAGCAATTCCCCCAACGACGATCCTCCGTCGACCACCCTTTCTGCTCCATCTTCTTCGTCGTAAACAACACCACTCAGCTCACGTCGCCATTGACACAACAGCTGCGTCATCATCATTTCCGTCATCGTCACTGACCAAACGACCACTATCCCAGCCCGCGTCCAACTGCTACTTATCTTCTTCGTAGCGACCAGCTACTGTTCATCTTCTTCGCAACGAACCAGCAGCAACTCCGCCGCAGCTGCAGGTCGAGCCTCTAGTCAGTTAGGTTGAGTTCATTTTTGGAGCTCGTTTGTGAGATCTGTTCAGAGGTAAGTATCTAAGTTTTGAGGTCGTTTCATCGAGGTCTGGTGCGTCGAGGTCAAAGAAAGGCCCATTTCTATCCATCTCTTCCATTAATCCCATAGATATATTTCATGTTTCTGCGAGTTTGGAACCTACTGTGATTCTAATGTTAGTCATTTTCACTGTTATTTTGTTTAAGTTTGTTTGTTTTAATGGTTGAATTATGTGTTGAAAATATTGTCTAGTTGCTTCAAAAAAATGAAAAATAAAAAATTGAAAGGTTAGTTTGAATGCAAATGGTGTGACGTTGAAGTTGTTTGGGACTTGGTTAATACTGAAAAAGGAATTGGTTTTTGAGTGACTAGCGTTATCTTATTTCAATTTTTATTTTTATTGTTTTAATCGCTAGGAGAATGTTTAGGCCGTCGAAACTCGGGTAACTTTTGGGTGCATTTCATGTAACCTGATTATAACAACTTCGAATAATGAAACCTTTTGGAATAATTTGACACTTTACATGCCAGGTCAAATCACAAAATGAATGGTTGTCTTTTAATTAATCTTAATCCATAGAATTCGAAGCATGCCATTTAGAAAATTACATGGCCCTCGCAAAGTAATAACGCGTTAGTAGCTTTAAGCGCGTATTTAATAATTGTATCTCCCTAAACTCGGATGCACATTTATGTGACCCATATCCAAATCTCAACAGACTCGAAATGTGTCGATAATCACGGGTACATTGATTGTGACGTGATTTGAAATGCATTTTCATGATGTTGCAATTCTTTTATTAAAATAATGGATAATAATTTTAAAAATGGTTAAAAGTCAAAATTTTCACATAAGTTAAAACATGGTATAAATCAGATAAATAAGCCGAATATGACAGTTGAGCGACCGCGCTAGAACCACGGAACTCGGGAATGCCTAACACCTTCCCCTGGGTTAACAAAATTCCTTACCCGGATTTCTGGTACGCAGACTGTTAAATAGAGTCATTATTTTCCTCGATTCGGGATTCAACCGGTGACTTGGGACACCATAAATCTCTCAAGTGGCGACTCTGAATTAATCAAATCAATCCTGTTTCGATTGTCCTTTAATTGGAAAAACTCCTTTTACCACGCCCTTCACGGGGTGATGTAATGCCAAAAGGAGGTATGACAGCTCTGGCGACTCTGCTGGGGAAAAACAGCCCAGAACCATTGGTTCAAGGTTAGAAATTCGAGCTTAGAATAATTGTTGTATTTGGCTTTGTTTATTATCTGATATTTTTATATGATATATGTTTAATATGCAAAATGATGATTTTTACCGCTTTGATATTATTTGAACTGTATATATAAACTGTGCCGGAACCCTTCTCTTCTCACCTCCAAGGATGTGCTTACTGGTTGAGACTCCCTATTCTGTTAGTGTCTTACCTTAAAATAAGAAAGAGGCTCGGAAAGATTCTAAGCCGGCTGGCCTTTTTGGTTCCCGGAAAGGAGCTCCTTCCTCGACTCGAGTTGTCTGCTCGGGTACACGGTCTAGAACAAATACCCAGGTTTTAACATAGTCTAATAAAACTTCATACCGGATTCCTTGTAGGAACGCTTATTTGCATCATGTTGCATTTGACTTAGGGGACTCAACACAGGGGTTGGGTCCGTCTAGGACAGGCAAACTAAAATTAAAAGATCATCCTGCTGCATCTTGTTTGTTTTACGCATTCATTTACTTCAGACTTGCATGTTGACCGGTTTTAAAATATTGAAAAAAGAAAAAAAAAAGAGGAAATTTCTTTTCACTTAAAAAAAACTTTTTTTTTCAAAAAAATAAAGAAAATAAAAAATGTTCATAAGAAAAAATAAAATGTGTGATTTTTTTTTAAAAACAATGGTTCAATTTTTTTTTTTAAATGAATAAATAAAAATAGTTTGTTCCATTTACAGATGTAGTTTTATTTGACCGAACTACGCCGGTTTGATTCTCACCGGATGTGAGATACGTAGGCAACCCTCATCGAATCCAACATCCCCTTTGCAAAAATAGCCAAAAAATGTCAAAATTAATTTTTATCGTAAATTAATCAGGTTATGCCTCTTTTGTAAAATATAGCTGAATGTTCCGAAAGGGACGCCGATGTCACGACCCAAATCCGGTCGTGATGGCGCCCAAAAGTTAAGCTAGGCCAGCCATACAAACAATTGTTTATCACAAATGAATATCAGTCCCAAATGGACAACTCAAGAAGAATATATGAGTCAAAGAACTCCAATAATAATAATATGAACAAAATACTGAGAAGTGCGAAAACAACTAACACTCCCAAAGATCTGGAGTCACAAGTCTAGAGCCTCTAAACAAAACCGAACAAAAGTAGAGAATACTATATGAAAGTTCTCAAAACTGAACATAAAGTAACCACTGAGAACAGAGGAGAAGCTAGGTTCTGCGAACGTCGGCAGCTACCTCAGTCACTCGATATGACTCTGTGAAAGCTGGAAATGCTCGTCTACTTCTCCTGAGTACCTGAATCTGCACAAAAAAAGTGCAGGGAGTAGGGGTGAGTACTAAGTACACAGTGAGTAAGACATATATACAAGTAGCTGAAAGTAAGAAATCCACAGAATACCATAATATGAAGCTAAACTACAGTCCGATCCTCCTACGAACTATTAACATCAGTAAAACACAATTATCATAGATAATTCAATAGATAAAGATGCAATGCAATGCACATAACCACTACGGCGTGTAGCCCGATCCATTTAACGTCGACGGCGCTCACTGGGGGTATGTACAGACTCCGGAGGGGCTCCTACAGCCCAAGCGCAATACCGCTGCGGCGTGCAGCCCGATCCTCATATCATATCAACCGCTGCGGCGTGCAGCCCGATCCATCCTCAGTCCACAACAATCATATAAATCACAAAGCAGCTCAAATTATTTATTTCCAGGTTCCTTTTCATTAATTTTGAAAATGCATTAACTTTTATTTAATTTTCGCAAAACAGGTGACTTAGCAATTTAATACTGTGATTTCAACCCAGGACTGAGATCAGTGATTTAAGCAAGTATAGCTATCACATATATGCTATCCCCAAGGGATACTACAGGTCGGCACAAGGCCCCAAACACGGCTTATAGCCCACAATTATATCAAATACAGTGTTTTTCAACCACTAATAACATATTATTCATATCCGGGATGGACCAAGTCTCAATCCCCAGTCCTGATCAATCCCGCACCTGCCACGGGGTGCGAGCTATGCCCTACTAGCGTCATAATGTGCTAAGCCGGGGTTTCGAACCCTCAGGCTACCATATACACAAACTACTCACCTCTAGCCGGTCGTAGACTCGTCCGCAATGCCTTTTCCTTTCGAATTCGCTGCCTTGCGTGTAAAATCTAGTCAAACCACAATAATTATGTCATTTACGGGTCAAAGAAACATAACCCAATTCAATTTACATGAAAAACGCATAAATACTCTAAGTTGGTAAAACTTGACCCCAGGCCTGCTGCCCGAAAAATTCCGAAATTAGCACCAATGCGATTCTCGTCTCGCCACAAGTCCGTGCATATAAAATTTATCAAAAACGGAGTTCGAATGGCCTTTCAAAACTCAAAAATTCGTTTTCAATACCTAGGCCATAATTCTTCACAGTTTCTACCCAATTACATGAAGATTGATGTTAATTATACCATAAAATTACATTTTTGAGTCAAGAAACTTACCTCCGATGATTACCCGATGAAATCCCACCATTTTCCCGTGAGTTCTTCTCTCTAGGGTTCAAAATTTGTGTTTTTGGTGAATGATCCCGCGACTACACTGTTTCTGCAATTTAATTTCACTGACAGACCCGTTACTCTATGCGTCCGCGATGACTCGCTCAGTTAACCCTTCGCGAACGCGGCGCCTCCCATGCGTTCGCGAAGCACAATCTCACAGCGCCGGATTTCTCTTCTACGCGAACGCGTAGGTCCTCACGCGAACGCGAAGCTTCGCCTTTTTCTCCTTCGCAAATGCGACCTCCTGGGACGCGAACACGATGCATTAGTCTGCCTGGCTTTCGCGAACGCGACTGCCTGCATACGAACGCAAAGCCTTATTTCCTGCTGCACAGACCTGCAATTTTCTGCAGGTTTTTCCAAGTTTAAAATGCCCGAATGATGGTCCGAATTCATCTCGAGGCCCTGGGGACCCCAACGAAAACTACCAACCTACTCCAAAACACGATATGGACTTGTTCCAATCATAAAAACACCATCCTAAACATCAAAATCACCATTTTCACACCGATTCAAGCCTAAGTTTCTTCAAAACTTCTGAAACCAACATTCAATCCAAAACCCGATCAAACGACGTCCGAATGATCTGAAAATTTGCGGACATATCCAAAATCTCATAACGAAGCTACAGAAATTGTCGGAATTCCATTTCGACCACCGGATCAAAATCTCACATATCATCCGGATTTCGCCAAAATTCAACCTTAGCCAATTCAAGCCTAAAACTACGCCGGACCTCCGAATTCGATTCCGATTGCTCTCCTAAGTCATAAATGATCCCCCGAAACTAGTCAAATCATCAGAATCCGATTCCGAGCACTCTAACTAAATAGTCAACTCCAAGTTGACTTTCCATATTCAAGCTTCCTTCAAAAAGGTTATTACCTCATTTTCAACCCGAATCACTCCTAACTCACCCGATAAACTCTAACACTGATATAAAAGCATAAAACGTGTAAATGCAAGGTAACAGGTTGGTAATTCCCGTAACGACAGGCTGGGTTGTTACAGCCGAAAGGCTGACTTCGCATAAACGGCCACATTTGGGTCATTTTGTAGATTTTTGGTCGATTGCCCGAGGCGCTGAAAGGCCGTGTTTGCAATATCGGGTTTTCTATTTTTGAAAAAGAATAAAAAGAGTCGTAAAGAAGTCTGGTGATGTTGTTTTTGTCCAAAATAGCCGAATGTTCCCGAAAGAGACGCCGGAAGGTTGATTTTGCATAAACAGCCACCTTTGGGTCATTTTTTAGATTTTGACCGATTGACCCACACAACCTTAGAATCTTCGTCCCTGAGGCGCTGAAAGGCCGTATTTGCAATATCGGATATTTATTTTCAATTAGGAAAAAAAACAAAAAAAATGTCAAAATTTTAATTTTGTCATAAATAAGTCGGGTGATGCTGTTTTTGTCAAAAATAGCCGAATGTTATCGAAAGGAATGCCAGAAGGCTGACTTTGCATAAACAACCACCTTTGGTTATTTTTAGATTTTTGTTCGGTTAGCTAATTCAACCTTAAAATCTTCGTTTCGGGGCGCTGAAAGACCGTGTTTGCAAATCCAATTTTTTTTTTAAAATTTTTATATGAAAAAAAAAAGAAAAAAAAAGGACAGTGGGCAAGTGAATGCCCTTTAGATTTTTGGTCAAAATAAGCCGAGCCATCTTCGGCAGTGTATTAAATTGTTCTTGTCGAGATAGCCTTAGAGTATCTTTCAGTTGCCGAAAGGCTATTTTAGTAAAAGAACGGATAAGTTTATAAAATAATCCTTCCCGGCCTCAAAATGTATGTGAAATTGAGAAGGGGCCACGTTTGCAGAAATAGCCATCCGTTTGAAATTGGCAAAAATGGAAGGAATATGCTAGTTTGTTTTTTTAATATATATTTCTTTTAAATAGAGCATGTGGTGTCAGATTTTTAAGTATGTAAGTATTCTTTTCGTCAAAGTTTGTTAGTATGGTCAGTTCTTTAAAACTTTGTAATCAAGTTTGTTTTATTGTGAAAATTGGAAAAATTCCTAAAAAATATTTTATTGTTTTGACCTTTCATTGGCCCGAACTACGCAAGGTCTCATTAATGCGGGGTCATGATACGTAGGCAATCTCCATAAGATTCGATCACAACTATGTAGGTATATAAAAAAAGTGAAAAAGGAGAGAAAAGAAGTAAGCAAAAAATATTGATAATAATAAGGACTGACTGAGTCCATTCTAACACGTTTTGTTTTGAATTGTAAAGTAAGAAGGAGGTGGTTGGTTTGTGGAAAGCGGACAGCGCAAGATCCCCGAAAGATGGTACATGAGGAAATAACCCAAAGATTGAAAAGCTTAGAACATCGGTTGAAAAACACGCAAGGGTTGACATGTCAAAAGAGTATTGCTTTTAAAGATCTATGTATGTTCCCCGATGTCCACTTGTCGCCTTGTTTCAAGATTTCTAAATTAGAAGAGTACGATGGACATAGAAATCCCATAGCCCATTTGAAAAGGTATTGCAATCAACTAAGGAGTCTAGGAAGAAATGAAGAATTGCTAATAGCTTACTTTGGGGAAAGCCTTACGGGAACCGCCTCTGAATGATTTTGGGATCAAGACGCATCTTGTTGGCATGTCTAGAATGACATGGCACATGCCTTTGCCAAACAATTCCAATACAACATCGACATTGCCACAGACTGCATTTTCCTTTCAAATCTGAAGAAGAAACCAAGTGAAAGTTTCAGGGTATATGCCCTTAAATTGAGAAAGCAAGCAGCTCGTGCTGAGCCACCCATGGATGACCAAGAGTTAAGCACTGTCTTCCTTTAGGCTCAAGTGCCGGATTATTTTCAGAACATGATGTCTGTGGTTGGTCAATCCTTCTTGGATGTAATCAAAATAGGAGAAATGGTAGAGAACGATCTTAAGACAGACAGAATTATAATTAGATATGATTTGGTTGATGCTTCTCGAGAATTCTTGTGGAATATGGGAGAAACAAGGTTGGCAATTCCAATTCGTATGCTAGTCATTCATCAAAAGGGGGTAAAGCCAGGGCTTGAGATTTGGGATTTTTAAATTTGGATTTGATAGGTCATTTGAGTTCGGATTTGGGAGTTCTTGGTATGTACGGACTCGTGGCGAGACTAGGAATTCAGAAATGTAAGTATCGTAATTTTTCGAGAAGCAGGCCCGGGGCTCGAGTTTTGCTAGTTTCGAGACTTTTCATGTATTTCGATTGTTTTCGATTGGGTGTTGTTCCGTTAGCCTATTTTGATATATTTGTACTGATTTTAGCTAGTTTTGACACGTGTGGAAGCCAGTTCGAGGAGCTAAGGCGTCGCGGGCTTGAGTTTTCTCCGGATCGAGGTGGGTAATACTTGTAAATAATGTTCGGAGGGTTAGTACACCCCTGACTTGCACATCCTAGTGTTGTATTGAGGTGACTTACATGCCGGATAACGGGTGTGGGGTAGAGCACCATTGGGGATTGTGACTTGGTCCGTCCCGCTTAATAAATAATAACACCTAATGCTTTAAATTGAATTGACACCCTAATAAAGATATTAATTACTAGGAATTGTGCTGATTATCATGTTTTGGGCTTCGTGCCAATTATCTGAATCCTTCAGGGATTGGTATTACTATCTTGATAATATTGTGCATATTTTTATCTCAATCTAAGGTTTTAAAATTGAATTTGCTACTCAGCATTTTTATAAGATTTGAAAATTTTGAACAAGGTCTTGATGACATTTTTAGCTGTGAGTTGAATGATACTGTTGCCCGGGGGGCTTTTCGATTATTCGTTAGACTGATTGGGGCTTAGGGCCATATGTGAGGGCATGACGATTTATGTGAGGAGGCTTTCAGGCCTCTAGTGATATGTGAGCATATGCATATACATGCATGGATCGGACTGCATGTCGCAGCAGCATGTTGCATGGATCAGACTGCACGCCGCAGTGGCATGTTGCATGGATCGGACTGCACGCCGCAGTAGTATATGGATCGGGTTGCACGCCGCAGCACAAGTGATATTGATATTGCGCTTGGGCTGTAGGAGCCCCTCCGGAGTCTAAACCCCCACAGTGAGCGCGGGCGCCTTTGCATGGATCGGGTTGTACACCACAACGTCATATGCATTGCATGGCATACATACATTGGTTTACTTGTACTACGTGGCATAACATTTAGCACTCATAAATTACTGGCATACCTACATTATCTGCCTTATTGACCAGATCCCCTGGTGGAAATTGTTAAGGAGTGCTGAGCCCATGGGGCTGATTTGAGTGCAGACTTGCACTGTTTGAGGTTGTACCCATGTACTGATATGTTATAATGAAAGAAAGGGAAGTTAAAAAAAAGAGATTTCTAGATAATCTTCTCATATATGTTATAAAGGATTACCCTGAAAGTGTATGTCAAATTAATGAATAATTTGGTAAGTTTATAGCATGAGACAGTGCTTTGTGTGGTTTTCTTTTCCTCAACATTATTTACTTTTATTACCGCTGAGTTGGAAGTACTTACACTCGACTCCCTGCACCTTGTGTGCAGATCCAGGTACATCATAGCAGAGCTGAGACCACATCTGCTCGGAGAGCTTTACTTGGACAGTCAAGGTAGCTGCCAGCGTCCGCAGGACCTAACCCTCCAGTCTTTCTTTATTTTCTTAGTTTAATCTACACTTGCGCACAGTTGTATATACTATCACAGCTTTATATTCTGGTAGAGGCTCATGACTTATGACTCCTGATTCGGTGGGAGGTTCATACTAGTTTTGGGATGTCTAATCCCGATGTGTTAGATATTATTTCCATTATATTCTCATTATTTATGCTTAAAAAGGGTAAAGTCTGAGCTGATAGCTCTGAGTTATAGTTGATTGGTCAGGCTGTCCTAGCAATGTGTTGGGCGCCATCACGTCCAGGTTTTGGGGGCGTGACATTGACCTTTGTTGATTCTTTTGAGTCGAGGGCTCATAGCCCGAGTATTACTTCAGCTGAGGTTTAATTAATGTGGAGAAGGCTCGTGGCCTTAGTCCCAGTTCAACCGTAGTTGAACTTTCTTGATTCTTTTGACTCTAGGGCTCATAGCCCGAGTATTACTTCAACTGAGGTTAAATTAATGTGGTGAAGGCTCATGGCCTGAGTCCCAGTTCAACCGTAGTTGAGGTTTGTTGATTCTTTACTTCAATTGAGGTTGAATTAATGTGGCGAAGGCTCGTGGCCTGAGTCCCACCCGAGTATTACTTCAACTAAGGCTGAATTAATATGGCGAAGGCTCGTGTCCTGAGTCCCAGTTCAATCGTAGTTGAACTTTGTTGATTCTTTTGAGTCGAGGTCTCATAGCTCGAGTATTACTTCAACTGAGGTTGAACTAATGTGGTGAAGGCTCGTGGCCTGAGTCCCAGTTCAACCGTAGTTGAACTTTGTTGATTCTTTTGAGTTGAGGGCTCATAGCCCGAGTATTACTTTAACTGAGGTTGAATTAATGTGGCGAAGGCTCGTGGCCTGAGTCCCAATTCAACCGTAGTTGAACTTTGTTGATTCTTTTGAGTCGAGGGCTCATAGCCCGAGTATAGGCGAGATGAATCAGGCTTGCTCTGATTGGGTTTCTAACCCTTCGTTCGTTGTTTTCCCTTTGTTTTTTACCTCAGGAAAAGCTACGCGATCTTGCTATGAAATCCCCACAGACGACGCCAAATTGTTTGACTCAAAATGTTCGCAAGCATTTATGAATTCAAGACAATCGATAAAAATGAAGGGCCAATCATAGCAAGTCGTAACATATCTGAAATTTGACAAGGAAAAGATAATAGAAATAATTGTACGGACAATAGAAAATGTTAGCGATATTTATTCATGATAATGGGTTAATCTGCGTCTCCATGAAGAGGTTCAGATCTTTACAATCATGTTTTGAGATATCTACCGTTATTCTGTTTTTTGTCTTGGGTTCTCACTATGTGTTTTACTCTATCTTTCTTAGAGCCCCTATGGGGAGAGAGTGGAACCCCTTTTCTGATGTATGCTCTTCTATTTATAGACGCTTGTTGTGCGAGTTGACTTTCTTGGAGATCGAGCCCATACTAGGGGATTGTTTCGGATATATTCGGAAAATGTTTCCCTCAGCTAAGGCTTTGGGCGGATACGAGTAATAGTCTCGGTCGAGGTGGTCTTGGTGCCTAGTATGTTTATACTAGTCGTAAAGGGCAGCCAATTTGATTGACTGTCGCGGAGTCAAATTATGACCCATACATTAGTGATTTTCTTCTTTCATAGTTTTTTATGTTAACTTATTTCAATTTTGATTCCTAGGTATTTATTTCTTCAAGACAGAATGGCCTAAATGGCACCTGTACTTAACCGACTTTGTCATATCGATCCCCAAACTTATATATTTGCCAATTAAACACTTATACTCATTCGAAATGTGAATAATAAATGCATATCTAAGGAGGCTGCCTGTGCATGTTTTACAATCGCCTACACGTAGACGCCAGATCATTAAAATATATCTACGTAGGCTCCAAGTCACTACTGATGGCCAAATAGGACTAAAAATTATTTAACCCCCCCCCCAAACCCATATTTCCCCTTATTTCACACTTACCCTGCTAAATTAGGGCTTAGATAGTATCGAGTCGCTCCTCTCTTCTCCGTCGTTCTTGCCGGGATTTTCATCTGTAGAGTTGTTATCAAAGTTTGTGGGGTAAGTTTCTTCATTTATTCTTCATATTTTGTGTTTATTGTTCTTCATTTCTTTCTGTTTATGGGGATTTTGCTCTGTTTTGGGTTTTTTATGGGGAGGTTGGGTTAGGTCGTAATTGTTGTTTTATAGTCATTAATATATATGGATTTTGTTGTGTTTTGCTACATGTTAAAGTGAAAGGCCTTTTTTAATGTAGTGTCATGCATCTAATGGCATTTTTGGGTTATTCTCTTTAGTGTTTTCGGTTTTTGTTTTCAAATCGAAATTTGTCTTGGGTTTTGCTGCGTCTTGTTCTGAATATTATAAGGCATTGTGTGGACCAAAAAGAAATCTTGGATGCTTTTTACTTTAAAAATCTGTCTTTTTTGTTGGTTTGTTTATGGAGTTGTGTAAAGGTACAACTTTTGAGAACAAATAGTCATTAATAACACTGTTTTTGTTTTTGTTTGCAGGTATGAAAAGAAAATGGCTTCAGCCCTAGTTAACCTACAAATCCACCACAGTGGTAATTTTGTATCCGACCCTGACCTAAGATATGCAAATGGACTAACTTGTCCTCACATAGCTATAGTTGATGTAGATGAGCTATATATTATGTTGTTTCATAAGTTTTCTAGGGACCTAGGAGTTTTAGAAGTGGATTATTTGGATGTAAAGTGCCTACTTCATTTTAAAAACATATGCTGATGTGTTAAATTTTCTTAATACATTGAAAGGTGGTGACTTTGTTGATGTTTGTATTGTCCATAAAATTAGTGAGCCTATTCTTGCTGAGGACTTAACTGAACTAGACCCCACCATACAAACGGAGGGGCATTACATTGGGTTAAATGCTAGGGCTGATGTGTCACCCCTAGCTTTACTAACAAAGATAAGGGTAAGGGGGCAGATGTAAATAAAGAGATAGAAGAATCAGATGAAGGTGAAAGTAATAACTTCTCTTCCTATCACCTTCAAACATCAAAATCTGAATCTGATGAGGACCTTGATAATTCTGAAGGGTCTGACTCACTATTTGATATAGATGAGAACATTGAAGAGTGTAGTGATTTGGAAGATGATTTAATTGAAATTAGACAGTCTAAACTCAACAAAAAGAAGGATGCCCAAGTAAATATAGATGAGATACCATCTGGTCCAGTTGGTGTAGATGATGGTTTTGAAGATATGTATAAGAACAAAAGGGGGAAATATGAAGGGAAACTAGTAGGGGATGACCAGTATTTTGATAGCTCAGATCCAGGTAGTGAGTGTAGTCATGAAGATAGAGAACATGTTGGCCCTGATGAAGTAAGGGATGCTCCTGTTAGGAATCCAAGTAAGTAGGTGTATTTTGATACAACTTCCAAAAAAGTATTTTTTGAACTATATATGATCTTTGAGAATGTTGTACAGTTTAGGAAGGCATTGCAAACATGTTCTATTCAAAAAGGTGTCAACCTTAAGTTGAAACCTAATGAGAAGGAAAGGGTTAGGGCAAAGTGCACAAAATATGGATGTCCATGGCATATCCTTGGTAGCATTGAAGGCAGCGGCAGAAACTTTAGGGTGATTACATACTACCATGTCCATAAATGCTATAAGAAAACTAGGAACAAGATGTGTAACCCACCATGGATTGCAAAAAAATTCAAAGACGGAATAGTTAGTGAGCCTCAAATTAAACTTCATCAGATTCAAGCCTTAATTAGGCAATCTTATGTCTTGTATGTGAGTAAAACTTCCTGTAGAAGAGCAAAAATGATAGTTATGAAGGAGAACATGGGTGATTACAAGAAAGAATTTGCCAGGCTTCATGATTATGCAGAAATGCTGAAGTCTACTAATCCTGGCACTACTGTAGTGATAAGGACATCTAAGAATTTAATTCCTGGCAAGGAAGTCTTTATGGTCATTTATGTCTGTCTTGAAGCATTAAAAATTGGATGGTTAGAAGGGTGCAGAAACATAATTGGCTTTGATGGTGTATTCTTAAAGGGGACATGTAAATGTGAACTACTTTCCTGCATTTCCAATGATGGAAATAATCAAATGTTCCCTGTGGATTGGCCAGTAGTTGAAAAGGAATCAAAGAATACATGGTCTTGGTTTATCAGGTGTCTCAAACATGATCTAAACTTGACAGAAACTGAAGGAGAAGGGCTGACAGTCATGTCTGATATACAGAAGGAATGGTTTCCAATAATCTTTCTTTAATTTTTCTTCATTCATGTTTAATCTGTCTTTCATTATTTGTTAACAATATTTCTATTCTGCCACTGTAGGGTTTTCATCTAACAATAACTCAGTTATTGCAAAATGCTGAAATGAGATGGTGTGCTAGACATATCTGGGCTAATTGGAAGCAAACTTGGCCTGGTGAGGAAAGAAGGAAAAAATTCTGGCAGTGCGCAAGAGCTACATTTGAGGTTTACTTAGCAACAAATTGGATGAAATGGACCAGCTGGGGGGAAATATTGTTCAAGACTTGCTGAAATACAACAAGGAAATATGTTGTAGGGCATATTTCAAAGACCATAGTAAGTGATGTAGTTGAGAACAACATGTGTGAAATATTCAATAGTTGGATATTGGCAGCTAGGCACAAGTCTATCATTACTATATTAGAGGAAATTAGAATCAAGTGTATGGAGAGGATGAATAGCATAAGCGAGTTTTCTGAAAAATGGGTAGGTGAGATATCACCTATGGCTATGAAAATACTTGCTCAGAAGGCTCAAAGGGTAGCCAAATGTGAAGTCAAATTTAATGGTGAAACAGGGTATAATCCAAGATGGGCCATATAAACATGTTGTTGACTTTAGGGCATATACATGTACTTGTAGATCATGGCAACTCAAAAGAATTCCATGTGCACATGCAGTTACAACAATGCATTACAAAAACTATGAGGTTGAGCCATATGTTGACCACTGGTATAAAAAGGATACCTACCTTAAGGCATATAACAGATTCATTCAATATTTAACTAGTATGAATTTGTGGCCAACAAGCATACTGCCAGCTATTGAGCCACTTGTTGTAACGGCAATGCCAGGAAGGCCAAAGAAAAAAAGGACAAAGGCTACTGATGAACCAAAGAAGAAGTTTGGGAAGGGTACAAGGATAGGGAGACAAATGAGATGTTCTTTGTGCAAGACTCTAGGACATAACAAGAAAGGATGCCCATCAGCAGTAAGTATTAACGTTTGTTTTGTTACTAATATTGAAAGAATACAATTACTAGTGATAGTTTTGTTATGTGTATGTAGAAAAACCAAGAGGGAAGGATGGAACTAGTTCAGGTAGAGGTGAAACTACTGAAAGTGGAACTGCAGCAGCTGGAAGTGCATCAACAATACCTGCAGCAGCTGGAAGTGCATCAACAACACCTGCATCAACAATATCTGTAGCAGCTGGAAATGCATCAACAATACCTTCAGCAAGTGGAACTGCAGCAGCAGCACCTTCAACTATGGGAAGTGTATCCTTCACTCCAGCAATGATTGATCCAAGCACACAACAATCAACTAATGTTGCAGGAGGTCAAAAAAAAAAGGCCAATGAGACAAGAAGAGGTGGTGCAAATGCGATGTAACGACCCGGCCCGTCGTTACGGGAATTACCACCCCGTTACCTTGCATTTACATATATTATGCTTTTAAAACAGTATTAGAGTATATCGGGTGAGTTAGGAGTGATTTGGATTGAAAATGAAACAAATAGCATGTTTGAAGAAAGCTTGAATATGAAAAGTCAACCAAGAGTTGACTATTGAGTTAGAGTGCTCGAAATCGGATTCTGATGATTCGGATAGTTCCGGGAGGTGATTTGTGACTTAGGGGAGCGATCGGAATTTAATTTGGAGGCCCGGTGTAGAAATAGGCTTGAATTGGCTAAGGTTGAATTTTGGCGAAATCCGAACGGTAGGTGAGATTTTGATCCGGGAGTCGGAATGGAATTCCGACAGTTGCAGTAGCTTCGTTAGGTGATTTTGGATGTGCCTGCAAAATTTCAGGTCATTCGGACGTCGTTTGGTCGGGTTTTTGATTGAATGTGCAATTTGGAATGTTTTAAGGGATTTAGGCTTGAATTCAATGCGAATTATGAGTTTTGATGTTGTTAGACGTGTTTTGAGGATTGGAGCAAGTTCGAATAAGGTATTAAGATGTGTTGGTGTGTTTGGATGAGGTCCCGGGGCCTCGGGGTGTTTTCGGATGGTTAAACGGAAGAAAATCATGGAAATTGCAGGTTGAAGAGTCCGGTTCTGTCATTTTCGCTCCTGCGGAATTTTGGTCGCAGGAGCGAGTCCGCAGAAGCGGATATGGGAGCGCAGGAGCGGGTGTTTCGCAGAAGCGGACGCCTTTCCGCTGAAGCGGGGTCGCCGGTGCGACCCAATGATCGCAGAAGCGGACGAGGGCAATTGGGGCATGGTCCGCAGAAGCGGACGTTTCTCCGCTTGGGCGATACCGCCGAAGCGGTCAAGGACGCGCAGAGGCGGATTTTTCCGCAGAAGCGGAAGCTTCTTCGCATAAGCGGGACCGCTTAAGCGACCCATTGTTCGCAGAAGCGGAAGCATAGAAGCGGAAAATGTTCCGCAGAAGCGAAAATCGCTGTAAGTAAGTATAGAAGCGGAAAATGTTCCGCAGAAGCGAAAATCGCTGTAAGTAAGTGTACCAGAAGTTAGAAAAATTTCAGAAACATTTTAACATTTGGGGGTCTCGGCTTAAGGGCGATTTTGGGCGATTTTGAGGAGGAAATCAAGGGAAATCATCAGGTAATTAACTATGAACTCGTATTATGATTAGTATTGATAATATCATGCAATTATATCATGAAAATGGAAGAATTTGGGGTAATTATGGAGGATTTAGCCCTAGTCTTGGACTTTAGAAAATCAAGGTTTTGAACGGGCAAATGGGGTCCGATTTTGGTAAAATTGATATGCTTAGACTCGTATTGAGACGAGGGTTCCGAAATGTGAATTTCGTAAATTTTCGGAATGTGGGCCCGGGGCTCGGGTTTTGACAACTTTGGGAATTTTGATGTAAATTGAGTTGTATTGATTGGGTGTCGTCCCATTGGCCTAATTTGTTGTATTTCTACTGTATTTGATCAGATTCTACGCGTGCGGAGCTTGATTCTCGGGGCAAGGGCATTGCGGAATAGTCGTCGCGCTGTATTGAGGTGAGTAATAGATGTGGGTGATGACCAGCGGGTTCGAAACCCCGGTATACCACTTTGTGACGCTGTATAGCGGCGAGACACGCACACTCTTGAGAGTGCGGGGTCGATCATGAACTGGAGACTACATATTAGTCCAACCTGTTGATATTATATTATTGGTTATTCTAGAGCCGTCGAACCTCCTTCTCGGATGGTTGTATATATATATATTGTGATAATGGCCACTCTTGAGCCGAGGAACCCCCTTCTCGGGCGGTTGATTATACATGTGGGCCGTGAGCCAGTTATTGGATCCCGCGAGGATCGTTATCATTGTCTTATCACATAGACATGCTAGTTTACTACTAGTCCGCAGCTATTTTTGTTATCATGCCAATTCCAATCTCTGGAACTTGATATTACTGTTTTCCAACTGAAAAATGATAAAAGAGTTTTCAAAAAAAAACTACTTTTGAGCCTGCGAGGCTGTATCTGCATATTAGCTGACTAGTAGTGGATCGGGTTGCGCGCCGCAGCAAGATATATGTTGGATCGGACTGCACGCCGCAGTGATATCTCTATGAGATGTGCTTGGGCTGTAGGAGCCCCTCCGGAGTCTGAACCCCCACAGTGAGCACGGGTACCCAAAATTGGAGTCGGGCTACACGCCGTAGCGGTCATATCATGCATTGCATTGCATTTAGCTACATCTGCTAGCTGTTATGCTATTTATTGGTATTTGTTGGTACAGGTACAGAGAATATTGATTCTATGACAGGGTAGCTGAATATAGCTTTACATAGTGCTTTATTGCGGATTTCTTATCTGCGCTGTCTTACCCTTGTTTATTACCACTGAGTCTGGCAGTACTCATTTTACTCCCTGCACCTTGTGTGCAGATCCAGGTACCTCTCAACAGTGATCCAGTAGCTGTGCGAGGCGACGTGTGTGGATATTCGAGGTAGCTGCAGAGTCCGCAGGACCCGATATTCCTTTCTACTGTCTTTTGATTTTGTATTGACATTTCCTTCCGCACTTGGTATTTTGTAAACCATTATACACTCATGTTTAGTAGAGGCTCATGACTCTTGACCCTTGGTCTATGGGAGTTGATGTATTATGGGACTTGGTTCCCCGTTTTCGTTACATGTATTATTGTTATTTCGTTAATTAATTTGCTTAAATGGGTTTAAGAGAGCTTCTAGCTCCGTGGTTGATGTTGATTGGTCAGGCTGGCTTAGCAATGTGCTGGGCGCCATCACGACCGGATTTGGGGTCGTGACAAGTTGGTATCAGAGCCTAGGTTACTAGGCCTCATGAGTCTTGAGCTGGTTAGTAGAGTCTTGTGGATCGGTACGGGGACGCCTGTACTTATCCTCGGGAGGCTGCGAACCTTTAGGAAAACTTCACTTTTCTTGAACTCTGTCGTGCGATCTTATTGTTCTGAGAACTAAATTTCTATAATCTATTCTCTCGCAGATGGCGAGAACGCGAGCATCAGTACGAGGTGGACGACCTCCATTGCCACCTGTTAGAGGCCGTGGGCGCGGTCGTGCTAGAGTTAGAGGTAGGGCGGCTGAGACAGTGCCAGCTGACCCGCCTGTTGTACCAGTTCAGGAGCAGCCCCCAGTGGTTGATACTCCAGCAGCCCCAGTTCAGGGCCAGACTATATCTATTGCTATTCCTGGTCTTCAGGAGACTCTTGCTCAGATATTATCAGTGTGTTCCGGTTTGGCTCGGGTAGTTTCGGCTACCGCTACTGTAGCGACATCTCAGTCAGGGGGTGGTCAGCAGACCCCTGCAGCTCGCACACCTGAGCAGGTTGTTCAGGGACTTCAGACGCCAGAGGCGGTCCCCGCTCAGGTGGTTGCACCAGTTATTCCTCCAGCTGCACCAGCTCCAGAGCATATGGTTCAGGTTATGCCCGATGACGAGCAGCGTCATCTCGAGAGGTTTGGTAGACTCCAACCACCCCATTTCAGTGGCGCTGAGGGCGAGGATGCCCAGGGTTTCTTAGATAAGTGTCAGAGGATGCTACGTACAGCTGGTATTCTTGAGTCCAGCGGAGTTTCATTTACTACATTTCAGTTCACTGGTCCCGCATTTGATTGGTGGGAGGAGTTTGAGAGGCGTAGGCCTGCTAGAGCATCACCTCTCACATGGCAGCAGTTCTCTACTCTCTTTCTAGAGAAATATGTACCTCAGTCTCGTCGCGAGGAGCTACGTCGCCAGTTCGAGTGGTTGATTCAGGGCGACATGTCTGTGACTCGGTATGAGCTTAGATTCACTCAGTTGGCTAGGCATGCCACATGGATGATCCCCACTGATAGGGAGAGGATCAGGAGGTTCATTGATGGCCTCAACTACTCTATCCGTATTCTTATGACCAGAGAGAGAGTTTTGTCATCATCATTTGAGCAGGTTGTTGATATGGCACGCTCCATTGAGGCGGATCGTCGCCGAGAGAGAGAGGAGCGGGAGGCCAAGAGGCCTCGTGGTTCGAGCAGTTTCAGTGGTGCTCCATCTAGAGGGCATTCCTAGTAGAGCAGAGGTCGCTCATCTAGACCTTCTCATTTAGGCCGCCCAGAGCAGAGCGGAGGTTCTTATGGTCATGGTCGACATGGGTTTCAGCAGGGTCAGTCATCACTTTGTGCCCTTCCAGCCCAGGGTGCAGCACCTACTGCATCAGCCCATGGTTCATGTTATGAGTGTGGTGAGTTTGGCCACATGAGGAGACATTGCCCTCGACTACGTAGGGGCAGGACTCAGCAGAGGGATCAGCCCTCCTCTTCAGCACCATCTCAGTCCAGTAGAGGTGGAGGTCAGTCTTCTCGTGGTCGCCCCAGGGGCGAGGAGAGATCTGGTGGAGGCCAGGCACGGTTCTATGCACTTCCTGACAGGCGTGATGCAGTTGCCTCCGATGCAGTGATTACAAGTATCATTTCTGTCTGTCACAGAGATGCCTCTGTTCTATTTGATCCAGGGTCCACATATTCTTACGTGTCCTTCTTATTTTGCACATCATTTGGGTGCGACTCGTGGTAGTCTTGATTTACCTGTTCATGTATCCACCCCCGTGGGTGATACGATTGTTGTGGATCATGTCTATAGATCCCGTGTTATATCTATTGGGGGTCTGGAGACCCAGGCAGATTTGTTATTGTTGGGTATGGTGGACTTTGATGTTATATTGGGTATGGACTGGTTGTCTCCGTACCATGTTGTATTGGACTGTCATGCTAAGACAGTTACGTTGGCCATTCCTGGTATTTCTCAGATTGAGTGGCGGGGTTCGACTGATTTCGTCCCTAGCCGTGTTATTTCGTTCTTAAAAGCTCAGAAAATGGTTGAAAAAGGGTGTTTATCGTACTTAGCTTTTGTGAGAGATGTGGGAGCTGAATCTCCTAGCATTGATTCTGTACCTGTTGTGAGGGATTTTCCAGATGTGTTTCCCTCAGACCTGCCGGGCATGCCGCCGGACAGGGATATTGATTTTGGCATTGACTTGGTGCCGGGCACTCAGCCCATTTCTATTCCTCCGTATCGGATGGCACCAGCCGAGTTGAAGGAATTGAAGGAGCAGCTCCAGGAACTCCTAGATAAGGGGTTTATTCGGCCGAGTGTGTCGCCGTGGGGTGCACCAGTCCTGTTTGTTAAGAAGAAGGACGGATCTACGAGGATGTGTATTGACTATAGGCAGCTAAACAAAGCAACAGTGAAGAATAAGTATCCTCTGCCTCGTATTGATGATTTATTTGATCAGCTCTAGGGAGCTACGGTTTTCTCGAAGATTGATCTTCGTTCGGGCTACCATCAGCTGAAGATTAGAGAGTCCGACATTATGAAGACTGCATTCAGGACCAGATATGGTCACTATGAGTTCCTTGTGATGTCTTTTGGGCCGACCAACGCCCCAACAACATTTATGCATCTGATGAACAGTGTGTTCAGGCCCTATCTTGTTTCATTTGTAATCGTATTCATTGATGACACTCTAGTCTACTCTCGTAGCCAGGAGGAGCATGCTCGGCACTTGAGTATTGTGTTGTAGAGATTGAGAGAGGAGAAGTTGTATGCCAAGTTTTCCAAATGTGAGTTCTGGCTTGAGTCCGTGGCATTCTTAGGGCACGTGGTGTCCCGTGATGGTATTCGGGTAGACCCGAGGAAGGTCGAGGCAGTGCAGAGTTGGCCCAGACCGACCTCAGTTAGTGAGATCAGTAGCTTTCTGGGATTGGCATGGTATTATCGCCGATTTGTTCAAGGATTCTCTTCCATTGTTTCACCCTTGACTAGATTGACTCAGAAGGGTGTTCCTTTCATATGGTCCGAGGAGTGCGAGGAGAGCTTTCAGAAGCTCAAGACAACACTGACCACAGCACCAGTCTTGATTCTGCCGTCAGCTTCAAATCCTTATACTGTATATTGTGATGCCTCGGAAGTTGGCATTGGTTGTGTGTTGATGCAGGAGAGTAGGGTCATTGCTTATGCTTCTCGTCAGCTAAAGCCCCACGAGAAGAACTACCCTGTTCATGATTTGGAGTTAGCTGCTATTGTTCATGCCTTGAAGATTTGGAGGCATTATCTATATGGTGTATCTTGTGATGTATATACGGACCACCGCAGCCTTCAGCATTTGTTTAAGCAAAAAGATCTAAATTTGAGGCAGCGGAGATGGCTTGAGTTGCTTAAAGACTATGATATTACTATCTTGTATCATCCCGGAAAAGCCAATGTAGTGGCTGATGCATTGAGCCGGAAGGCTATTAGTATGGGTAGTTTGGCGTATATTCCAGTTGGGGAGAGACCCCTAGCAGTTGATGTTCAGGCGTTAGCTAACCAGATGGTAAGGCTGGATATTTCTGAGCCCAGTAGGGTGATGGCTCATGTAGTAGCTCGTTCTTCTTTATATGATCGTATTCGAGAGCGCCGGTATGATGATCCACACTTACTTGTCCTTAAGGACAGAGTTCAGCATGATGATGCTAGAGATGTCACTATTGATAGTGATGGTGTGTTGCGGATGCAAGGCCGGATATGCGTGCCCAATGTTGACGGCCTTCGTGAATTGATATTGGAGGAAGCCCATAGCTCGCGGTATTCTATTCATCCAGGAGCCGCGAAGATGTACCAGGATTTGAAGCGGCATTACTGGTGGAGAAAGATGAAGAAAGATATTGTGAGCCATGTGGCTCGGTGTCTAAACTGTCAGCAGGTCAAGTATGAGCATCGGAGACCTGGTGGTGTATTCCGACGTATTGATATTCCGGAGTGGAAGTGGGAAAGAATAACTATGGACTTTGTTAGTGGACTCCCTCGGACAGCTAGGAAGTTTGATTCAGTTTGGGTGATTGTGGATAGACTGACTAAGTCAGCTCACTTCATCCCAGTGTGTACTACTTATTCCTCAGAGCGGTTGGCAGAGATATTCATCCGTGAGATAGTGAGATTGCATGGAGTTCCTATTTCCATTATATCAGACAGAGGTACCCAGTTCACATCTCAGTTCTGGAGGACATTTCAGCGAGAGTTGGGATCACAGGTAGAGTTGAGCACAGCATTTCATCCACAGACGGATGGGCAGTCCGAGCGTACTATTCAGATATTGGAGGACATGTTGCGTGCTTGTGTCATTGATTTTGGTGGTTCATGGACTGATTATTTGCCTTTGGCGGAGTTTGCTTATAATAATAGCTATCAGTCCAGCATTCAGATGGCGCCGTATGAAGCTTTATATGGGAGGCGGTGTAGGTCTCCAGTTGGTTGGTTAGAGCCCGGCGAGGCTAGGTTGTTGGGGACAGAGTTAGTCCAAGATGCCTTAGACAAGGTGAAGGTGATTCAGGAGAGACTTCGCACAGCTCAGTCGCGTCGGAAGAGTTATGCGGACCGGAAGGTCCGAGATGTGTCTTATTCAGTAGGTGAGAAGGTGTTGTTGAAAGTTTCGCCTATGAAGGGTGTTATGAGGTTTGGAAAGAAAGGGAAGTTGAGCCCAAGGTTTATTGGACCTTTTGAGGTGCTTAGGAAAGTTGGGGAGGTGGCTTATATGCTTGCTTTGCCACCCAGTTTTTGTCGGGAGTTCACCCGGTGTTCCATGTATCTATGCTCCGGAAGTATGTCGGAGACCCGTCTCATGTGTTGGACTTCGGCACGATACAGCTAGATGAGGATTTGACTTATGATGTGGAACCAGTAGCCATTTTGGGTCGACAGGTTCGTAAGCTGAGATCTAAGGATATAGCTTCAGTGAAAGTGCGGTGGAGAGGTCGTCCCGTGGAGGAAGCAACTTGGGAGACCGAGCAGGAAATGCGGAGCAGATATCCACACTTATTTGATGCTCCGGGTATGTTTCTTAACCCGCTCGCGGACGAGCGTTTGTTTAAGTTGGGGAGAATGTAACGACCCGGCCCGTCGTTACGGGAATTACCACCCCGTTACCTTGCATTTACATATATTATGCTTTTAAAACAGTATTAGAGTATATCGGGTGAGTTAGGAGTGATTTGGATTGAAAATGAAACAAATAGCATGTTTGAAGAAAGCTTGAATATGAAAAGTCAACCAAGAGTTGACTATTGAGTTAGAGTGCTCGAAATCGGATTCCTGATGATTCGGATAGTTCCGGGAGGTGATTTGTGACTTAGGGGAGCGATCGGAATTTAATTTGGAGGCCCGGTGTAGAAATAGGCTTGAATTGGCTAAGGTTGAATTTTGGCGAAATCCGAACGGTAGGTGATATTTTGATCCGGGAGTCGGAATGGAATTCCGACAGTTGCAATAGCTTCGTTAGGTGATTTTGGATGTGCCTGCAAAATTTCAGGTCATTCGGACGTCGTTTGGTCGGGTTTTTGATTGAATGTGCAATTTGGAATGTTTTAAGGGATTTAGGCTTGAATTCAATGCGAATTATGAGTTTTGATGTTGTTAGACGTGTTTTGAGGATTGGAGCAAGTTCGAATAAGGTATTAAGATGTGTTGGTGTGTTTGGATGAGGTCCCGGGGCCTCGGGGTGTTTTCGGATGGTTAAACGGAAGAAAATCATGGAAATTGCAGGCTGGGATCCTGTTTCTGTTGTTTCCGCTCCTGCGGAATTATGGGCGCAGGAGCGAGTCCGCAGAAACGGATATTGGAGCGCAGAAGCGCTTGTGATCGCGGAAGCGGAGCTGAGCCCGCAGGTGCGGCACCGCTGGAGCGGAAGGTGAGCCGCAGAAGCGGCCAAGGGCCATGGGGTGAAGGATCGCAGAAGCGGAAGGGTAGCCGCTTAGGCGAGTCCGCAGAGGCGGACGCCTAGTCGCAGAAGCGGGAAAATCCGCAGGAGCGAGAGTTTCTCCGCAGAAGCGGACGCGCAGAGGCGGTCCGTATATCGCAGAAGCGGAATTGGCCGGCTAGGCCTGGAACCGCTGAAGCGACCCTTTGGTCGCGGATACGGAAGCATAGAAGCGGAAAATGTTCCGCAGAAGCGAAAATCGCTGTAAGTAAGTGTATCAGAAGTTAGAAAAATTTCAGAAACATTTTAACATTTGGGGGTCTCGGCTTAAGGGCGATTTTGGGCGATTTTGAGGAGGAAATCAAGGGAAATCATCAGGTAATTAACTATGAACTCGTATTATGATTAGTATTGATAATATCATGCAATTATATCATGAAAATGGAAGAATTTGGGGTAATTATGGAGGATTTAACCCTAGTCTTGGACTTTAGAAAATCAAGGTTTTGAACGGGCAAATGGGGTCCGATTTTGGTAAAATTGATATGCTTAGACTCGTATTGAGACGAGGGTTCCGGAAATGTGAATTTCGTAAATTTTCGGAATGTGGGCCCGGGGCTCGGGTTTTGACAACTTTGGGAATTTTGATGTAAATTGAGTTGTATTGATTGGGTGTCGTCCCATTGGCCTAATTTGTTGTATTTCTACCGTATTTGATCAGATTCTACGCGTGCGGAGCTTGATTCTCGTGGCAAGGGCATTGCGGAGTAGTCGTCGCGCCGTATTGAGGTGAGTAATAGATGTGGGTGATGACCAGCGGGTTCGAAACCCCGGTATACCACTTTGTGACGCCGTATAGCGGCGAGACACGCACACTCTTGAGAGTGCGGGGTCGATCATGAACTGGAGACTACATATTAGTCCAACCTGTTGATATTATATTATTGGTTATTCTAGAGCCGTCGAACCTCCTTCTCGGATGGTTGTATATATATATATTGTGATAATGGCCACTCTTGAGCCGAGGAACCCCTTCTCGGGCGGTTGATTATACATGTGGGCCGTGAGCCGGTTATTGGATCCCGCGAGGATCGTTATCATTGTCTTATCACATAGACATGCTAGTTTACTACTAGTCCGCAGCTATTTTTGTTATCATGCCAATTCCAATCTCCGGAACTTGACATTACTGTTTTCCAATCGAAAAATGATAAAAGAGTTTTCAAAAAAAACTACTTTTGAGCCTCGCGAGGCTCGTATCCGCATATTAGCCGACTAGTAGTGGATCCGGCCGCGCGCCGCAAGCAAGATATATGTTGGATCGGACCGCACGCCGCAGGTGATATCTCTATGAGATGTGCTTGGGCTGTAGGAGCCCCTCCGAGTCTGAACCCCCACGGTGAGCACGGGTACCCAAAATTGGAGTCGGGCTACACGCCGTAGCTGGTCATATCATGCATTGCATTGCATTTAGCTACATCCGCTAGCCGTTATGCTATTTATTGGTATTTGTTGGTACGGTACAGAGAATATTGATTCTATGACAGGGTAGCTCTGAATATAGCTTTACATAGTGCTTTATTGCGGATTTCTTATCTCGCTGTCTTACCCTTGTTTATTACCACTGAGTCTGGTAGTACTCATTTTACTCCTTGCACCTTGTGTGCAGATCCAGTACCTCTCAACAGTGATCCAGTAGCTGTGCGAGGCGACGTGTGTGGATATTCGAGGTAGCTGCAGAGTCCGCAGGACCCGATATTCCTTCCTACTGTCTTTTGATTTTGTATTAACATTTCCTTCCGCACTTGGTATTTTGTAAACCATTATACACTCATGTTTAGTAGAGGCTCATGACTCTTGACCCTTGGTCTATGGGAGTTGATGTATTATGGGACTTGGTTCCCCGTTTTCGTTACATGTATTATTGTTATTTCGTTAATTAATTTGCTTAAATGGGTTTAAGAGAGCTTCTAGCTCCGTGGTTGATGTTGATTGGTCAGGCTGGCTTAGCAATGTGCTGGGCGCCATCACGACCGGATTTGGGGTCGTGACATGCAGGGACTAAGAGAACAAAGACAGCAGGATATGGTGTGCTAATTGATTCAAGTGGCACTGTTATACAAAGGGTAAATATTTCAACTAAATTACACAATGGTTTACTACAAAATCCCTCACTCACAATTTTTTTTTGCAGTCCGGAACTACTGATAGAGTGGTACACAATCCTTCTACACTCATAAGTTCTGCTCCTACCAACATTGACCTTAGGTTCAAACCACCTGGACTAAAGTGGAAGGGCCGACCAGCAGTTACACAAAGGCAGCTGCAAGAACAGAGTTACAGAAGGGCAAAGTCTGCTACAACTACTCAAGCCACACCACTTCCACAATCCACACCAAGCAGCCAAGCCACAACAGACATTAATTGTAGTGCTCCACTGATAGTTACTATATTTTTGTTGACTGTGGTAGACAATATTTTGTAAAGCTTCATTATGTATGTTTTTGTTGATTGCCTATCATTGACAATATTTTGTAAACCAACTCCCTTATTTTGGATGTTTTATTAACTGCCTATAACACAGGCCATTATATTAGTACTTGTTGCTGTAATGGAGCCTTTGTCAATATATTTCATGAACAACATTTTACATCAAAACAAAATATGCAGCCTAAACCTAGGAAATAATAAAGTGCACTATCAATCCTAAACAAATAACATAATAGCTAACATTAGAACAAGTACAATCACAAATATAATAGCAGCAACTCTCAGCTTCGATCTTCCTTCACTTCTTTGACAATGGCATCGATCACTCTTCTTAATAAGAGCCGCAAGAAGAGTCTTGTAATGTTCTTCCTCAATCGCAGGATCAACCCATCTGAAAAAGCCACAACCTTCACCAATCTTATATCTTTGGCAGCCCAAGAACCTCTTTCCATGATTGGTGGGTGTTCGTGAAATTTGAAGATCTGCAGCAACTCCACAATAACACAAAGGTTGCATCCTCATTGTTGAAGGAGAAGGGGCGACAATGGCGTATTTATTGTAGGAGAAGCAGAAAAAAAAATCACTTTCAAAACAAAAGGAGATTGCAAAAATTGATGGGAAAGAAGATTCACATGAAATTAAAATTCTATTTTTGACTGTTGAAGCTAACAAAGAAAGAAGAAGGCATCAGATTTGATAAGTTTGGCTTCTACAATGTTCAACAATGAAGAATAAGGTCCAAGGAAGAAGATGGATGTTAAATAGGCTAAATTATTACCGTTAGGGCTTTTTTTACTGTGTTCACGCCCCTTACAAGCGTGTGCATCACGCACTGCAGCCACATATGACACATAGGAAAAGCCACATTGGATAAGCGTTTATTATTCAATTTTGAATGAGTATAAGTATTTAATTGGCAAATATATAAATTGGGAGGCCGGCATGACAAAGTGGGTGAAGTACAAGTTCTAGTTAGGCTATTATGCCTTTCTTCAAAGTAAAAGTGAGAAAACAACTCAAACATCTTAGATTTTTTTATCCGATAATGGTGGATTATTTGTTTCGGTAGACAAACTGAACGTATTTGTATTAACTTACTACAAATTTTTACATATACCTAAATTATTGTTTAAAGACCATCGAGTCCCATAATTATGTAAAGCCATTATCTATAGTTTATAGGAAAATTTATTATTTTTCAATAAAAATGGAGGGGGATTATAAGATATAATATGAAATCGAACTACTTTCGTTTATTTATTTTCAAAAATATTTCACTTCATTATTTGGTAAATATACTTTTTGGCACAATACGTTTGAGGTATCTTAATATTCATGCGTTATATTTCTGTTGTAAGTGTTGTTCTATTTAAAAAGGAAAAAAGAAGAACGAAATTGGAAAGAATATTAAAAGTTCAAAAAAGAATAACGAAAATATTATTATCCTAACCATGGTTAAATAGCCAAAGCCAATTAAATTTAGACCGTTAATATAAAGTTAAGACATGTGTTATCCATCCAAGTAGGAACTTGGAGACATGAAAACAATAAAAAATGGAGAAGAGTTGGATCCTATACTAATATGGATTGAATAATTACTTTCTTTTAATCATTTTTTTTTTGCCTTTATTTAAGCGGTAAAAAAAAAAGGAACAATTATCTTACCACAATCAAGTGCCATTTTTATTTTATTATTATTATTGTGTCTTCCACAACTTGAACGTTTATTAACTAATGAAATCAATAAATAAAAAATTCATACGCAGTGACGTATGCACTCATCACTAATTACTAAATGTGTGAATTGCTTATTTAGTTCAATTCAGCGGAAAAAACTTCAAAAGGAAATTGGAAAGACAAAACAAAAAAAGAAAAAATAATTTTCCCCGCATGATATATAGAAGTCCCCTGTGTGAAGCAAAGTTCGCGGTGAATTGCGCTTCCCTCTGCTCTATTCTTTCCTACTTTAACAACAACAACAACAACAACAACAACCCAGTATAATCCTACTTTAACAGAAAGCCTAAAATACCAAAATTTCAGCAAAACTCTTTTCCCCAAAAATACAGCCATGGATTGGATTCGAGGTGAAGCGGTTGGCCATGGAAGCTTTGGCAAAGTCAGTTTTGCAATACCCAGAAAGCAGAGCACTCCGGTTATGGTGGTCAAGTCCTCTGCCGCTTCCCGCTCGGCTACTCTGTTGAACGAGAAGCTGATCTTGGATGAGCTTAACAGTTGCCCCCACATCATCAATTGCCTTGGTGACAACTATACGTACGAAAATGGCGAAAAGATGTATAATGTCTTATTGGAGTATGCTTCTGGAGGTGATTTATCAGATAAGCTCAAGAATTCCGGTGATCATATATTGCCGGAATTTGAAATCAAAAAATACACTAAGGCCTTACTTACAGGGCTACACTATATCCACAAGAGTGGCTATGTCCACTGTGATATTAAACATCAGAACATTCTTTTAGGCGAAAATGGTCAAATCAAAATTGCTGATTTTGGATTGGCAAAGAGAGCCGAACACAAGAAAAATGACAAATTGCGATGTGAATTGAGGGGCACTCCATTGTACATGTCGCCGGAAATGGTTACCAGCGGCGAACAAGACTCTCCCGCCGATATCTGGGCACTTGGGTGTGCTGTGGCAGAGATGGCAGCAGGAGTTCCAGTTTGGAAATACACATATATAACCCAACTGTTGATGGCAATTGGAATTGGCGATCAATTGCCTGAATTTCCCGCGAAATTATCCGATGAGGGAAAAGATTTTCTAGGAAAATGCTTTTTGAAAGACCCAAGAAAAAGATGGACGGCTGAGATGCTTCTGAACCATCCCTTTGTTGCTGATCAAGATTATGATGATGTCACTGTTACCTTGAATGACGAAACATGCGGGAGTGGCAGTCCTTCGACGTCTCCTAGGTGCCCATTTGATTTCCCAGATTGGATCTCTGATGCTTCTGCTGCATCAGCCATTACATGTTCAGTTACAGCTCTGCCCTCGCCGACAATTCAAGAATTGCTGAAATTTTGCGGCGGGACTTGGTCCACAACGCCCGCGGAGAGGCTGCGGGAGTTAATCAATGAAGGACCTGAATCTGAGTGGTTCACTGATGATGGCTGGGTCTGTATTCGGTGATGTCTATCTCAATTTTTTATATATTTAAGTGAGAAAACACCAGAGTACTGAAGGTTTTTTTTGTTATCAGCTCTGATTTTTTTTCCCTTTCACCTATTGGTTAGGCAGGTCATTTTTTTTTTTTTTTACTTCTATTATTTTTTTCGTACATAGAAAACAAGTTCATTGTACATACTACAAAAGTTGAAATTAGGATATCATTAACAAAGATAAGTTATGAAACAACTTGCTTACTTGGAAAAACGAGAATTGCAAATGGCAGTGGATGCACTACTTGTGCTTTGGATGCAGTTTTTTCCGCGCAGATATTTTGGGCCAACAATCATCAACTATATCATACGCAACTTTATCTCTGGCAAGTTGCAGCTTCTCCAATTAAATCATAGGCTCAGTAGCCGAAAATCAATGTAATGTGGTTCATCAGCTAATAAATAGATAAAAACCTTTCGGCAGAAGTTGTAGTTTCTTTGGATCATGAAAATAATTTCGTGACTAGAACCTTCCTATCCGGCCAATCTTTTTCCTTTTCTCCCCTGTGGGATGCTCAGTTGGATGTGCGAACTCCCCAGGTTAGACAAAATTAAAAATAAAGTTATTCGAGAGAAGGTGGAGATAGTCCCAGTGGAAGAAAAAATGCGAGAGGTGAGGCTCAGGTGGTTAGGCCATGTACGGAGGAGAATCCCTGATGCACCGGTGAGGAGTTGTGAGCGGCTGGCAGTGGTCGGCATGAGTTGAGGCAGAGGGATGCCTAAAAGGTATTGGGGAGAGGTGATTAGGCAGGACATGTGTCACGACCCGAATTTTCCCCCAACATCGGGATCGTGATGGCGCCTACTCGTGGTAGCTAGGCAAGCCTCTTTATTCACACTATCCCTGTTTAACAATACTTCATACTCAAATTAATAACCAAAATCATAATCTTAATTAAACAAGTGCGGAAGACTTTATAAAACTAGAAAATAAGTAGTTTCAAGGTATCTGATACTGAAATCCTCTACCCAAAACGTGGAGTCACCAACTTACGAACTACTACTGAATACTACACATAAAAGTCTGAAAGAAATATAACATAATCTGTTTGTCTCGGAACAAAGAGACCACAGCTAGTAACATAAGTAAAGGGAGAGACGCCGGGCCTGCGGACGTCTGCAAGCTACCTCGGTCTCAAATATGATCAACTCCCACGCAAAAGATCTACTGCTGCTGCTCCTGATCGAAACCTGGACCTGTGCAAAAACGCACAGAAGTGCAGTATCAGCACAACCGACCCCATGTGCTGGTAAGTGCCCGGCCTATCCCGCGAAGTAGTGACAAGCCTAGGACCAGACACCCACATAAACCTGTGCAGCTCCATATATATGTATACCACAAAATAACGAGAAATAACCAAGTAATAACGCAATAAGGAATATCTCAAATGAACTCAACAATTAACAACAGTTAATAAGTCCACAAGGGAAAACAAAGTATAATGGAAAAAATAAGTAATATCAAGTCAAGAAATGGCAAGTAGTTGCACGGCATCACCCTTCGTGCTTTTACTCTCATCCTCACCAAATATGCAAATAAAGTGCACGGCATCACCCTTCGTGCTTTTACTCTCATCCTCACATCCATGGTACGGCATGATCCTTCGTACATGGTTCAATAACAAGGCACGACATGATCCTTCGTGCATAATCAACAACATGGCACGGCATTAACCTTCGTGCATAATCAATAAAACATGGCACGACATTAACCTTCGTGCATAATCAATAACAAGGCACGGCATTAACCTTCGTGCATAAATAATAAATCAAGGCACGGCATCACCCTTCGTGCATTATCACTCTTCCTCACCCAAATTACAATCACAGTTAAGGGCAAAGAATGAAACACTAAATCATGAACCGTCCCGGCAAGGGCAATCAATATCTCACTTCACAACAAGTCCCGACAAGGGAGAACAATAACAATTCTACATACCGGCAAGGGTTCAACAATTTATCTTCAAATATGTCTCACAACAAGTATTAACAACGACTCACGATCATGCTAGACGCTAGTGTGTGGATGCTCGTCACCACAGCCTATACACCGCACTCGATCACATAACACATAGCACATAATCCTATTCCTCAAGCTGGGATAGAACAAACACTTACCTCGAATATTTACGAACAATTCAATCCGTGGCAATGCCTTTTCCTTTCAAATTCGGATCCAATCCAATTGTATCTATACACAATTGATTTAATATCATCAATACTACTCAACAAACTAATTCATAAGGCCAATTTCAACTTTTACAATATTCTGCCCAGAATAGTGAATTTCGACCCCGGGCCCACATGGTCGGAACTCGGGGTTCGAACCAAAATTCGGTTACCCATCCCCCCACGAGTTCAAGTATATGATTTGTTTCAAAATTGGACCTCAATTCGAGGTCCAATTACCCAATTCATGAAAAACCCTATATTCTACCAAAAACAAGAAATTGTACCATGAAAACCTTTGATTTCTATTGAAAAACATGTTTAATGTTGCTAGGAATTGAAAGAATTAAGTAAAAAGTGACTTACAATTGCTTTGAAGAAGAGGGAGTTCGTGAAAAATCGCCAATGGGTGTTTTTGGGTTGTGAAATGTGAAAAATGAAGTTGGAAATCGTGATTTACAGGTCTCTGTGTTCGCATTTGCGAACATGGGTTCGCAATTGCGAACCCCGACCAATTTCTGGAGTTTGAAAAATAAGCTAAGGATGGAAAGTTCGCATTTGCGAACTTTTTTTCGCATTTGCGAAGCCAAGGCAAAATGCTGGGAGGTTCGCATTTGCGACATAATGTTCGCATTTGCGAACAAGGCTGGATTCAAGGGATGTTCGCATTTGCGAAGCCAAGCGGTTAAGGGAGGGCCTAGCAATTGCGAGGTTTTGTTCGCAATTGCTAACCAAGCAGTCAAGGACACCCCTTCGCATTTGCGATCAAGGGTTCGCATTTGCGAACCCAGCCTTGACCTGTCACCTTCGCATTTGCGAGAAATTCTTCGCAAATGCGAAGCCAACAGCTGGGTGGAAAACCAGCAGTGCAAAAATTCAGAAATTGATCCAACGGCCTATCAAATCATTACCCGAGCCCCCGGGCTCCAAACCAAACATGTACACAACATCAAAAACTCATTACAAACTTGTACGTGCGATCACATCGCCAATATCACATCGTATTCATCAAATCAAGCCTCAAGTTCATGATTTTCATACTTTTGGTTTTCAAAACTTTCAAACTTGGAACTCAAGGTCCAAAACATATCAAACGACATCCGAATGTCACCAAACTTTGAGAATACCCTCGCTCCCTGGAGCTGGTCAAATAAATCATCAATCCTCGGCAGTGGATACTTATTCTTTATTGTCACTTTGTTCAATTGCCGGTAATCAATACACATCCGCATCGAGCCATCTTTCTTCTTCACAAACAATACAGGTGCTCCCCAGGGGGAAACACTGGGCCTGATAAAACCCTTCTCAAGAAGGTCTTGCAACTGATCTTTCAACTCTTTTAACTCCGGTGGGGCCATAAGATAGGGTGGAATAGAGATGGGCTGAGTGCCCGGTGCCAGATCAATGCAGAAATCAATATCCATGTCGGGTGGCATGCCCGGCAGGTATGAAAGGAAAACCTCAGGAAACTCCCGTACAATGGGGACTGAATCATTAGAAGGAACCTCTGCGCTGGAATCACGAACATAAGCCAGATAAGCTAGACACCCCTTCTCGACCATGCGCCGAGCCTTAACATAGGAAATAACGGTGCGAACGGAGTGGCTTGAGGTACCTTTCCACTCTAGTCGGGGTGATTCTGGCAAGGCCAAGGTCACAGTCTTAGCATGACAATCTTGAATAGCATGGTATGGGGACAACTAATCTATCCCCAATATGACATCAAAATCCACCATATCCAAAAGCAACAGATCAACACGGGTCTCAAGACCCCCAAATATAACTACACACGAATGATGCACCCAGTCGACTACAATGTAGTCACCCACCGGTGTAGACACATAAACTGGAATATCCAGAGCATAGTTGGGCACGGCTAAATACGGTGCAAAGTAGGAAGACACATATGAATATGTAGATCCAGGGTCAAATAATACCGAAGCACCTCTGCCACACACAAGAATGGTACCTGTAATCACGGCATCTGATGCCTCTGCCTCTGGCCTGGCTGGTAAAGCATAGAATCGGGGATCTGCACCTCCCCTCTGAGCTGCGTCTCTAGGACGACCATCAACTGGCTGACCTCTACCTCTCGCTGGACGGTCTCCACCTCTACGGTCTCGACCTCCACCTCTATAATATCTACCCCCGCCTCTGGCTGGCTGGGCAGGCTGAGGGTCAGCTGGGGCCTGAATCATAGGACGAGGACCTCGCTGCTGAGTGTTGCCCGTTGCTCAAGGGCAGAATCTGACAAGATGACCTGGGTCACCACAACCGTAGCAACTCTTGGGCTGATGGGGCCACTGGCGCTGACGACCTGAATGACCTCCACGAACACTGTGAAGAGGCTGGGCACTAATAGGAGACTGATTTGAATACTACTCATGAAACCCACGATCGCCTGGTCCACCCTGTGAAGCCTGAAGGGCGGAATGGAAAGGCCTGGAAGACTGGCCTCTATCAAAAGATTCTCTGCCACCAGAAGAAGAACCACTAAACCTGCCTGAATGACGAGGCCTCTTGTCCGAAGAATAACCACCTCCCCGAGCAAGAGCCATCTCAACCCTGCGTGCTGCATTAGCTGCCTCCTGAAATGAAATATCACTCCTCATTCCCATAGCCATCTGAAGTCTAATTGGCTGATTAAGCCCATCTATGAACCTGCGGACCCTCTCCCGCTCTGTGGGAAGTATCACCACTGCATGACGAGCCAAATCAACAAATCTCGTCTCATACTGAGTGACCGTCATAGTGCCCTGCTGGAGGCGCTCAAACTGCCTCCGAAGTGCATCCCGCTAAGTAGCAGGAAGAAACTTCTCCAAAAATAGCTCTGCAAACTGATCCCATGATAAAGCCGGGGACCCTGCTGGTCGAGTCAAACAATAATCCCTCCACTAAGTCTTGGCGGATACTGAAAGCCTGAATGTACAGAAGTCAACTCCATTGGACTCCACGATCCCCATAGTCTTGAGAATCTCATGGCAACTGAAAAAGAAATCTCGAGGATCCTCCGATGTGGCATCGCTGAACGTAGTGGTAAACAGCTTGGAGAACCGATCAAGTCTCCATAAAGAATCAGAAGTCATGGCCGCTCCATCTCCGACATGAGCCGTGGTACCTAACTGAGTGGCCACAGCTGGCTGAACCACTGGTGCCTGAGGCTGAGGAGCTACTGGCTCCGGAGTACGAGCAATAGGAGTCTGAGCCCCTCCTCCAGCCAAAGAAGCGGCTGGTGCAACTGATAATAAGCCTGGCAACGCAGTCCATAAATCCCGCTATCCTGACCAAAGCCTCCCGAAGATCCGGGGTAATTAAAGCCTCTCCGGGGACCTGAGCTGGGCCCACTGGAGCTGCTGGGACTAAGACCACCTTGCCAATCTCAATATGAGGCTTCACCTCTGGAGTAGCTGCCGGGGGATGAGCTCTGCCCCTACAACGGCCTCTGATACGGCCTCGGCCCCTGCCCCTCACGGGAGCTGCCTGGGGCTCGGGCTGCTGGTCAGCGGACGAAGATGCGCATGTCCTCACCATCTGCGAAATGACAGAGTAGAAGTTCAATCAGTATTTCAGGAACAAATCGCACGACAAGAAGGAACAAATGAGACTCTTTCCTAACTCAATAGACTCTGGAGGACAAGTACAGACGTCTCCATACCTACCTCTCAAACTCTACTAAGCTTGTTCGTGAGTGGTGAGACCTATGTAACCTAGAGCTCTTTTCTTTATGTCACGACCCGAATTTTCCCCCAACATCGGGATCGTGATGGCGCCTACTCGTGGTAGCTAAGCAAGCCTCTTTATTCACACTATCCTGTTTAACAATACTTCATACTCAAATTAATAACCAAAATCATAATCTTAATTAAACAAGTGCGGAAGACTTTATAAAAATAGAAAATAAGTAGTTTCAAGGTATCTGATACCGAAATCCTCTACCCAAGACGTGGAGTCACCAACTCACAAACTATTACTGAATACTACACATAAAAGTCTGAAAGAAATATAACATAATCTGTTTCTCTCGGAACAAATAGACTACATCTAGTAACATAAGTAAAGGGAAAAACGCCGGGCCTGCGGACGTCTGCAAGCTACCTCGGTCTCAAATATGATCAACTCCCATACAAAAGATCTACTGCTGCTGCTCCTGATCGAAACCTGGACCTGTGCAAAAACGCACAGAAGTGCAGTATCAGCACAACCGACCCCATGTGCTGGTAAGTGCATGGCCTATCCCGGCGAAGTAGTGACAAGCCTAGGACCAGACTCCAACATAAACCTGTGCAGTTCCATATATATGTATACCACAAAATAACGAGAAATAACCAAGTAATAACGTAATAAGGAATATCTCAAATGAACTCAACAATTAACAACAGTTAATAAGTCCACAAGGGAAAACAAAGTATAATGAAAAAACAAGTAATATCAAGTCAAGAAATGGCAAGTAGTTGCACGGCATCACCCTTCGTGCTTTTACTCTCATCCTCAGCAAATATGCAAATAAAGTGCACGGCATCACCCTTCGTGCTTTTACTCTCATCCCCACATCCATGGTACGACATGATCCTTCGTACATGGTTCAATAACAAGGCACGACATGATCCTTCGTGCATAATCAACAACATGGCACGACATTAACCTTCGTGCATAATCAATAAAACATGGCACGAAATTAACCTTCGTGCATAATCAATAACAAGGCACGACATTAACAAGGCACGACATTAACCTTCGTGCATAAATAATAAATCAAGGCACGGCATCACCCTTCGTGCATTGTCACTCTTCCTCACCCAAATAACAATCACAATTAAAGGGAAAGAATGAAACAGAAAATCATGAACCGTCCCGGCAAGGGCAATCAATATCTCACTTCACAACAAGTCCCGACAAGGTAGAACAATAACAATTCTACAACCCGGCAAAGGTTCAACAATTTTTCTTCAAATATGTCTCACAACAAGTATTAACAACGACTCACAGTCATGCTAGACACCAGTGTATGGATGCTCGTCACCACAGCCCATACACCGCACTCAATCACATAACACATAGCACATAATCCTATTCCCTCAAGCTAGGATAGAACAAACACTTACCTCGAATGTTTACGAACAATTCAATCCGTGGCAATGCCTTTTCCTTTCAAATTCGACTCCAATCCAATCGTATCTATACACAATTGATTTAATATCATCAATACTACTCAACAAACTAATTCATAAGGCCAATTTCAACTTGTACAACATAATGCCCGGAATAGTGAATTTCGACCCCGAGCCCACATGGTCGGAACTCGGGGTTCGGACCAAAATCCGGTTACCCATCCCCCCACGAGTTCAAGTATATGATTTGTTTCAAAATCGGACATCAATTCGAGGTCCAATTACCCAATTCATGAAAAATCCTATATTCTACCAAAAAACAAGAAATTGTACCATGAAAACCTTTGATTTCTGTTCAAAAACATGTTTAATGTTGTTAGGAATTGAAAGAATTAAGTAAAAAGTGACTTACAATTGCTATGAAGAAGAGGGAGTTCGTGAAAAATCGCCAATGGGTGTTTTTGGGTTGTGAAATGTGATAAATGAAGCTGGAAATCGTGATTTACAGGTCTCTGTGTTTGCATTTGCGAACATGGGTTCGCAATTGCGAACCCCGACCAATTTATGGAGTTTGAAAAATAAGCTAAGGATGGAAAGTTCGCATTTGCGAACTTTTGTTCGCATTTGCGAAGCCAAGGCAAATGCTGGGAGGTTCGCATTTGCGACATAATGTTCGCATTTGCGAACAAGGCTGGATTCAAGGGATGTTCGCATTTGCGACAGGAGCTTTGCATTTGCGAAGCCAAGCGGTTAAGGGAGGGCCTCGCAATTGCGAGGTTTTGTTCGCAATTGCGAACCAAGCAGTCAAGGACACCCCTTCGCATTTGCGATCAAGGGTTCGCATTTGCGATCAAGGGTTCGCATTTGCGAACCCAGCCTTGACCTGTCACCTTCGCATTTGCGAGAAATTCTTCGCAAATGCGAAGCCAACAATTGGGTGAAAAACCAGCAGTGCAAAAATTCAGAAATTGATCCAATGGCCTATCAAATCATTCCCGAGCCCCCCGGGCTCCAAACCAAACATGTACACAACATCAAAAACTCATTACAAACTTGTTCGTGCGATCACATCGCCAATATCACATCGTATTCATCAAATCAAGCCTCAAGTTCATGATTTTCATACTTTTGGTTTTCAAAACTTTCAAACTTGGAACTCAAGGTCCAAAATATATCAAACGACATCCGAATGTCACCAAACTTTGCAGAAAGCACATATATAATATTTAAGACTTGTACCGGGCGTCGGAACCAAAATACGAGCCCGATACCAAGGTCAATTAATTCATTTTCCTTTAACAATTACATCAAAAACAATTTCACAGAAAAATACATAACTTGTGCTCTAGGCCTCAGAATTCGACTCCGGACGCATGTCCAAGTCCCATATTTTCCTACGGACCTTTCGGGACCATCCAATCTTGGGTCCGGGTCCGTTTACCAAAAATGTTGACCGAAGTCAACCATATCAATATTAATATCATTTTTCTCCAAAATTCTCATAGAATTCATATTTTCTATCACAAAAACTTTCCGTCCACATGCTCGGATCGTGCACGTAAATCGAGGCAACATGGAATGAGGTTTTCAAGGACTCAGAAGCTCGAAATGATTAATAAAATAAGTGATGACCCTTTGGGTCGTCACATTCTCCACCTCTAAAACAATCGTTTGTCCTCGAACGGACAAAAGAAAGAAGTACCTGAGTCGGGGAACAGATGTGGGTAGCGGCTCCGCATATCAGACTCGGACTCCCAGGTCGATGCCTCAGGAGGCTGACCTCTCCACTGAACATGCACAGAAGGATAACTCTTCGACCTCAACTGTCGAACCTGCCGGTCTAGAATGGCCACCGGCTCCTCCTCGTAAGATAGATCATTGTCCAATTGGACAGTGCTGAAGTCCAACACATGTGTGGGATCGCCGTGGTATCTCCGAAGCATAGATAGATGAAAAACTGGATGCACGGCTGATAAGCTAGGTGGCGAAGCTAGTCTGTAAGCCACCCCTCCCACTCGGTCTAGAATCTCAAATGGGCCAATATACCTAGGGCTGAGCTTGCCCTTCTTACCAAACCTCATCACGCCCTTCATAGGCGACACTCGAAGCAGTACTCGCTCACCAACCATGAAATCTACATCTCGAACCTTACGATCCGCATAAGTCTTCTGTCTGGACTGAGCTGAACGCAATCTCTCCCGGATAGTCTTGACCTTATCCAAGGCCTCCCGAACTAAGTCCGTCCCCAACAACCGAGCCTCTCCCGGCTCAAACCATCCGACTGGAGATTCGACATCGCCTACCATACAACGCCTCATACGGAGCCATCTGGATGCTAGATTGGTAGCCGTTATTGTAGGCGAACTCTGCTAATGGTAGAAACTGATCCCACGAGCCTCCGAAATCAATAACACAGGCTCGAAGCATATCCTCTAGAATCTAAATAGTCCTCTCGGACTGGCCGTCCGTCTGAGGATGAAAAGCTGTACTCAACTAAACTCGGGTGCCTAACTCCTGCTGTACCGCTCTCCAAAAATGCGAGGTAAACTGCGTACCTTGATCTGAGATAATAGATACCGTCACCCCATGAAGACGAACAATCTCCCTAATGTAAATCTCTACTAACCTCTACAATGAGTAAGAGACAGATACTGGAATAAAGTGTGCTGACTTGGTCAGCCTATCAACAATGACCCAAATAGCATCAAATTTCCTCCGAGTCAAAGGAAGTCCAATAACGAAGTCTATAGTGATCCGCTCCCATTTCCACTCGGGAATTTCAATCCTCTGGAATACACCACCAGGTCTCTGGTGCTCATATTTCACCTGCCGACAATTTAGACACCGAGCGACATACGCAACGATATCTTTCTTCATTCTGCGCCACCAATAGTGCTGCCGTAAGTCCTGGTACATCTTCGCGGCGCCTGGGTGAATAGAATACCGCGAACTGTGGGCCTCCGCTAAGATCAACTCTCGAATCCCTTCGACATTGGGCACACAAACTCGACCCCGCAATCTCAATACCCCATCATCATCTAGATTTACCTTTGTGGCACCTCCCCGCTGTACTGTACCTCTCAAATCACGCAAATGAGGATCATCAAATTGCCTCTCACAGATGCGCTCTACTAGAGAAGAACGAGCGACCGTGTAGGCTAACACCCTGCAAGGCTCGGAAATGTCTAATCTCACGAACCGGTTGGCTAAGGCCTGGACATCTAGAGCTAATGGTCTCTGACTAACCGGAATGCATGCAAGACTACCCATGCTGGCAGACTTTCTACTCAATGCATCGGTCACCACATTGGCCTTACTTGGGTGATATAAGATAGTAACATCATAGTCTTTCAACAACTCTAATCATCTTCGCTGTCGTAGATTCAACTCCTTTTGCTTGAACAAGTACTGTAGGCTTTTGTGATCAGTGTACACCTCACATGTCACACCATATAGATAATGCCTCCGCTTGATCAAACAAACGAAAACAGTCAAGTGATGCAGATCTTTAAGGCATGAACTACTGCTGCTAACTCAAGATCATGAACTGGATAATTCTTCCCATCCTGCATCAATACCGCTCCAAGCCCTGTACGAGATGTGTCACAATACACTGTATAAGGCCTTGCGCCCGTAGGTAGTATCAACACTAGCGCGGTGGTCAAGGCTATCTTGAGCTTCTGAAAGATCGCCTCACACTCCTCTGACCACTGGAACTGGAAAACCTTTTGGGTAAACCTGGTCATCGGGGTTGCAATAGAAGAAAACCCCTCTACAAATCGACGGTAATAACTTGCCAATCCCAAGAAACTCCGGATCTCAGTCACTGAAGCTGATCGAGGCCAATTCTGGACTGCCTCAATCTTCTTTGGGTCTACCTGAATACCTTCCATTGATACAATGTGACCGAGAAATGCTACCGAAATCAACCAGAACTCACATTTCGAAAATTTGGCATATAGCTGGTTATCCTTCAAAGTCTGAAGAACCACTCTGAGGTGCTGCTCGTGCTCTTCCTGGCTACGGGAGTATACCAGGATGTCATCTATAAAGACTGAATACCCGATTCATCAACTCCATGAATGTTGCTGTGGCATTGGTCAACCAGAAGGACATGACCAAGAACTCATAATGGCCATATCTCGTGCGAAAGGCTGTCTTAGGAATGTCAGCCGCCCTGATCTTCAGCTGATGGTAGCCTGACCTCAAGTCTATCTTTGAGAATACCCTTGCTCCCTGGAGCTGGTCAAATAAATCATCAATCCTCGGCAGTGGATACTTATTCTTTATTGTCACTTTATTCAATTGCCGGTAATCAATACACATACGCATCGAGCCATCTTTCTTCTTCACAAACAATACAGGTGCTCCCTAGGGGGAAACCCTAGGCCTAATAAAGCCCTTCTCAAGAAGGTTTTGCAACTGATCTTTCAACTCTTTTAACTCCGGTGGGGCCATACGATAGGGTGGAATAGAGATGGGCTGAGTGCCCGGTGCCAGATCAATGCAGAAATCAATATCCCTGTCGGGTGGCATGCCCGGCAGGTCTGAAGGGAAAACCTCAGGAAACTCCCGTACAATGGGGACTGAATCAATAGAAGGAACCTCTGCGCTAGAATCACGAACATAAGCCAGATAAGCTAGACACCCCTTCTCGACCATGCGCCGAGCCTTAACATAGGAAATACGGTGTGAACGGAGTGGCTTGAGGTACCTTTCCACTCTAGTCGGGGTGATTCTGGCAAGGCCAAGGTCACAGTCTTAGCATGACAATCTTGAATAGCATGGTATGGGGACAACCAGTCTATCCCCAATATGACATCAAAATCCACCATATCCAAAAGCAACAGATCAACACGGGTCTCAAGACCCCCAAATATAACTACGCACGAACGATGCACCCGGTCGACTACAATGTAGTCACCTACCGGTGTAGACACATAAACTAGAATATCCAGAGCATAGTTGGGCACGGCCAAATATGGTGCAAAGTAGGAAGACACATATGAATATGTAGATCCAGGGTCAAATAATACTGAAGCACCTCTGCCACACACAAGAATAGTACCTGTAATCACGGCATCTGATGCCTCTGCCTCTGGCCTGGCCGGTAAAGCATAGAATCGGGGATCTGCACCTCCCCTCTGAGCTGCGTCTCTAGGACGACCATCAACTGGCTGACCTCTACCTCTCGCTGGACGGTCTCCATCTCTACGGTCTCGACCTCCACCTCTATAATCTCTACCCCCGCCTCTGGCTGGCTGGGCAGGCTGAGGGTCAGCTGGGGCCTGAATCATGGGACGAGGGCCCCGCTGCTGAGTGTTGCCCGTCGCTCGAGGGCAGAACCTGACAAAATGACCCGGGTCACCACAACCATAGCAACTCCTAGGCTGATGGGGTTGCTGGCCCTAACGACCTAAATGGCCTCCACGAACACTCTGAAGAGGATGAGCACTAATAGGGGGCTGATCTGAATACTGCCCACGAAACCCACGATCACCTGGTCCACCCTGTGAAGCCTGAAGGGCGGAATGGAAAGGCCTGGAAGACTGGCCCCTGTCAAAAGATTCTCTGCCACCAGAAGAAGAACCACTAAACCTGCCTGAATGACGAGGCCTCTTGTCTGAAGAATAACCACCTCCCCGGGAGAGAGCCATCTCAACTCTACGCGCTGCATTAGTTGCCTCCTGAAATGATATATCACTCCCCACTCCCATAGCCATCCGAAGTCTAATTGGCTAATTAAGCCTATCTATGAACCTGCGGACCCTCTCCCACTCTTTGGGAAGTATCACCACTGCATGACGTGCCAAATCAACAAATCTCGTCTCATACTGAGTGATGGTCATAGTGCCCGGCTAGTGGCGCTCAAACTGCCTCCGAAGTCCATCCCGCTGAGTAACAGGGAGAAACTTCTCCAGAAATAACTCTACAAATTGATCCCATGATAAAGCCGGGGACCTTGCTGGTCGAGTCAAATAATAATCCCTCCACCAAGTCTTGGCGGATCCTGAAAGCCTGAATGTACAGAAGTCCACTCCATTGGACTCTACGATACCCATAGTCTTGAGAATCTCATGGCAACTGAATAAGAAATCCTAAGGATCCTCTGATGTGGCACCACTGAAAGTAGTGGTAAACAGTTTGGAGAACCGATCAAGTCTCCATAAAGAATCAGAAGTCATGGCCGCTTCATCTCTGGCATGAGCCGTGGTACCTGACTAAGTGGCCACAGCTGGCTGAACCACTGGTGCCTGAGGCTGAGGCGCTACTGGCTCCGGAGTACGAGCAATAGGAGTCTGATCCCCTCCTCCAGCCAAAGAAGCGGCTGGTGCAACTGATAATAAGCCTGCTCTGGCAACGCTGTCCATAAATCCCGCTATCCTGACCAAAGCCTCCCGAAGATCCGGGGTAAATAAAGCCTCACCTGGGACCTGAGCTGGGCCCACTGGAGCTGCTGGGACTGGAACCTCCTCGCCAATCTCAATATGAGGCTCCACCTCTGGATTAGCTGTCGGGGGCTGAGCTCTGCCCCTACCACGGCCTCTGATACGGCCTCGGCCCCTGCCCCTCACGGGAGCTGCCTGGGGCTCGGGCTGCTAGTCAGCGGACGAAGAAGCGCGTGTCCTCACCATCTGTGAAAGGACAGAATAGAAGTTCAATCAGTATTTGAGGAACAAGTCGCACGACAAGAAAGAACAAACGAGAGACTCTTTCCTAACTCAATAGACTCTGGAGGACAAGTACAGACGTCTCCGTACCTACCTCTCAAACTCTACTAAGCTTGTTCGTGAGTGGTGAGACCTATGTAACCTAGAGCTCTGATACCAACTTGTCACGACCCGGATTTTCCCCCAACATCGGGATCGTGATGGCGCCTACTCGTGGCAGCTAGGAAAGCCTCTTTATTCACACTATCCTATTTAACAATACTTCATACTCAAATTAATAACCAAAATCATAATCTTAATTAAACAAGTATGGAAGACTTTATAAAAATAGAAAATAAGTAGTTTCAAGGTATCTGATACTGAAATCCTCTACCCAAGACGTGGAGTCACCAACTTACGAACTACTACTGAATACTACACATAAAAGTCTGAAAGAAATATAACATAATCTGTTTGTCTCGGAACAAAGAGACTACAACTAGTAACATAAGTAAAGGGAGAGACGCCGGGTCTGCGGACGTCTGCAAGCTACCTCGGTCTCAAATATGATCAACTCCCACGTAAAAGATCTATTGCTGCTGCTCCTGATCGAAACATGGACCTATGCAAAAACGCACAGAAGTGCAGTATCAGCACAACCGACCCCATGTGCTGGTAAGTGCCCGGCCTATCCCGGCGAAGTAGTGACAAGCCTAGGACCAGACACCCACATAAACCTGTGCAGTTCCATATATATGTATACCACAAAATAACGAGAAATAACCAAGTAATAACGTAATAAGGAATATCTCAAATGAACTCAACAATTAACAACAGTTAATAAGTCCACAAGGGAAAACAAAGTATAATGGAAAAACAAGTAATATCAAGTCAAGGAATGGCAAGTAGTTGCACGACATCACCCTTCGTGCTTTTACTCTCATCCTCACCAAATATGCAAATAAAGTGCATGGCATCACCCTTCGTGCTTTTACTCTCATCCTCACATCCATGGTATGGCATGATCCTTCGTACATGGTTCAATAACAAGGCACGACATGATCCTTCGTGCATAATCAACAACATGGCACGGCATTAACCTTCGTGCATAATCAATAAAACATGGCACGGCATTAACATTCGTGCATAATCAATAACAAGGCACGGCATTAACCTTCGTGCATAAATAATAAATCAAGGCACGGCATCACCCTTCGTGCATTATCACTCTTCCTCACCCAAATAACAATCACAGTTAAGGGCAAAGAATGAAACAGTAAATCATGAACCGTCCCGGAAAGGGCAATCAATATATCACTTCACAACAAGTCCCGACAAGGGAGAACAATAATAATTCTACAACTCGGCAAGGGTTCAACAATTTATCTTCAAATATGTCTCACAACAAGTATTAACAACGACTCACGGTCATGCTAGAAGCCAGTGTATGGATGCTCGTCACCACAGCCCATACACCACACTCGATCACATAACACATAGCACATAATCCTATTCCCTAAAGCTAGGATAGAACAAACACTTACCTCGAATGTTTACGAACAATTCAATTCGTGGCAATGCCTTTTCCTTTCAAATTCGGCTCCAATCCAATCGTATCTATACACAATTGATTTAATATCATCAATACTACTCAACAAACTAATTCATAAGGCTAATTTCAACTTTTACAACATTCTGCCCGGAATAGTGAATTTCAACCCCGGGCTCACATGGTCGGAACTCGGGGTTCGGACCAAAATCCGGTTACCATCCCCCCACGAGTTCAAGTATATGATTTGTTTCAAAATCGGACCTCAATTCGAGGTCCAATTACCCAATTCATGAAAAATCCTATATTCTACCAAAAACAAGAAATTGTACCATGAAAACCTTTGATTTCTATTGAAAAACATGTTTAATGTTGTTAGGAATTGAAAGAATTAAGTAAAAAGTGACTTACAATTGCTTTGAAGAAAAGGGAGTTCGTGAAAAATCGCCAATGGGTGTTTTTGGGTTGTGAAATGTGAAAAATGAAGCTGGAAATCGTGATTTACAGGTCTCTGTGTTCGCATTTGCGAACATGGGTTCGCAATTGCGAACCCCGACCAATTTCTGGAGTTTGAAAAATAATCTAAGGATGGGTTCGCAAATGCGAAGCCAAGGCAAATGCTGAGAGGTTCGCATTAGCGACATAATGTTCGCATTTGCGAACAAGGCTGGATTCAAGGGATATTCGCATTTGCGACAGGAGCTTCGCATTTGCGAAGCCAAGCGGTTAAGGGAGGGCCTCGCAATTGCGAGGTTTTGTTCGCAATTGCGAACCAAACAGTCCTGGGTACATCTTCGCATTTGCGATCAAGGGTTCGTATTTGCGAACCCGGCCTTGACCTGTCACCTTCGCATTTGCGAGAAATTCTTCGCAAATGCGAAGCCAACAACTGGGTGAAAAACCAGCAGTGCGAAAATTCAGAAATTGATCCAACGGCCTATCAAATCGTTACCCGAGCCCCCCGGGCTCCAAACCAAACATGTACACAACATCAAAAACTCATTACAAACTTGTTCGTGCCATCACATCGCCAATATCACATCGTATTCATCAAATCAAGCCTCAAGTTCATGATTTTCATACTTTTGGTTTTCAAAACTTTCAAACTTGGAACTCAAGGTCCAAAATATATCAAACGACATCCGAATGTCACCAAACTTTGCAGAAATCACATATATAATATTTAAGACTTGTACCGGGCGTCGGAACCAAAATACGAGCCCGATACCAAGGTCAATTAATTCATTTTCCTTTAACAATTACATCAAAAACAATTTCACGTAAAAATTCATAACTTGGGCTCTAGGCCTCAGAATTCGACTCCGGACGCACGTCCAAGTCCCATATTTTCCTACGGACCTTTCGGGACCATCCAATCTCGGGTCCGGGTCCGTTTACCAAAAATATTGACCGAAGTCAACCATATCAATATTAATATCATTTTTCTCCAAATTTCTCATAGAATTCATATTTTCTATCACAAAAACATTCCGGCCACATGCCCGGATCGTGCACGTAAATCGAGGAAATATAGAATAAGGTTTTCAAGGCCTCAGAAGCTCGAAATGATTAATAAAATAAGTGATGACCCTTTGGGTCGTCACAACATGGCTAGGAAGCGGATTTCCGAGGACCTGGCCCTTGATAGGAAAGTCTGGAGGTCTAGTATTAGGGTTGTAGGATATGGTCTTCTAGGATTTTTCGTACTCCTTTTCCGGGGCACGTGGGGTTTGTAGGGATTCCATAGATGATTTGTGTATTGGATTGTGTCCCCTTATAGTAGTTACTGTTTAATATTATTGCATGTCATTTTATTTATGGTTCTTATGATTCTTTTGTTTAGATAATTATTTATGTGACCTCTGCTGGAGTTACTAATGCTCTTGTGTTTTTGTTTTTGTTTTTATTTTTCCCTTCCTTCCCTGAGCCGAAGGTCGATTGGAAACAACCTCTCTGCCCTTTCAGGTGGGGTAAGGCCTGCCTACATATTACCCTCCCAAAACCCAACTTTGTAGGACGATACTAGGTAATTATAGTTGTTCCCTTTATCTTTATAATTTTTTTTAGGGAAAAGTTGTATAAAGCTAAAACATACTAGTACTAGATTTTTTTTAACATCTTAACAGGTCATGTATTCAAAATTACATGAATACAAAATTCAGCTGCACTGAAATGCTTGATCAAATTAGGTAAAAATTGATATTCAATCGATACTCAGCAAGAGTGCTAAGTGATAACTCTGATATATAAAATTGTTAGTACCTTGCGTCAAGGCGTTATACGCAAGAGCAACGTATGATCACTCAATGATAGAATTATTAAGATGCATTCTTTGTTTAAACGGAGAAGGGCATAAACTGCCCCTGGACTATCCGTTTTGGTACAATAATGCCCTTTGTCCATCTATTGGGCCAAATATATCCTTCCGTTAATGTTTTTGGCTCACAATTGCCCTTTGAGTTAACGGACGGACACGTGTTATCGTCCTATTGGCCAATTATAAATATTTCTTAATTAATTAAAAAGACTCATTATTTATACACGAAAAATAATTTTCTAAAGTTATTTTTCTAAAACTTTCTTTTTTACTAAAAAATGAAGAAAAAAAAGGAATTGTTTTTCCAATTTTTACAAAAATATAGATTTGTTTTGCAAAAAAATAAAAAAATCAACAAAAAAAATCCAGTTTTTAGAAAAATATTTCATTAAAAAACTAGATTTCTTTAAAAATATTTATTTTTTCAATTTTCATGAACTTTGTAAAGGGAAAGAATGTTTGTATAAAAAGTTTTTATATTTAGTTGGCATCTAAGAAAAATAACTTCTCTTACTTGATTATAAAAGTTATTTCCCTTTACAATATTTTGATTCTTGATTTTATATCATTATTCCTATTACAGTTAGACTATATCAATACAAAAAATTTTAATACTCAAAAATCTCATACAAACACTCTTTTTTTGCTAACTGTATCATCGGTTTAAGGAAATATTTTTCTACAAATTATTTTTTACTCACAAACCAACTAATAATTTAAAGAACGTTATCATGAACTTTTTTTATTTTTCAAAAAATAATTTATTCTGCGAAAATATTTTCTGAAGAATGTGATCTACCGTACCAAACGCACCAGCCTCGACCTTTGATTTTTAACAATTTCATAATAAATGTCACACTTAATCAATAAAAAAAATTCTAGTTTTAAGAAAAATATTTATTTAAAAAACTGAATTGCTTTAAAAATATTTCTTTTCCCAGTTTTTTAAAGAAATATTTTTCTAAAAAAGTGATTTTTTCAGTTTTTAGCAAAAAGTCATCTATTTTTTTTCAGTTTTTACAAAAAAATTATTTTAGAAAATTGATTTTTAGATTTTATTTTTATTTTTACAAAAACATTGTTTTAGTAAAAAAATCTATTTTTTTTGTAAAAATTGAAAAAAAAATTCTTTTTTTTTCTTCAGTTTTTAGTAAAAAAAAAGTTTTAGAAAATTGTTTTTGTGTATGAATAATGGGTCTTTTTAATTAATTAAGAAATATTTAGAATGTGCCAATAGGACGATGACACGTGTCCCTCCGTTAACTCAAAGGGCATTTGTGAGCCAAAAACAATAACGGAAGAGCATATTTGGCCCAATAGGTGGATGGAGGGCATTATTGTACCAAAACGAATAGTCCAAGAGCATTTTAGGCCCTTTTCCGTTGTTTAAAATACAAAACGCACTAGATCCTTTCTTTCTCTAATCATTTATGCCCCTATGAATCGCGATCATCAAAGGAAGGTAGGCGGATCCAGTTCGTAGTTACACTTTAGTTTAGACCCTAGTATAGGTAGATTTGATTGTGAAAGACCTATTACTGGATAATTCATGGATAGAGCCAAAGAGTGTGAACTACTCCCTCCGGTCCAAAATAAGTGATTTTTTGAATGTTTTCACGCATATTAAGGAATCTACCTTTTAGCATTAATTAGCAATTTAACTGACCATATTAATCTTTACTATCTCACATAAACACTCCTAACACATATTCCAACACCATTAACTCCAAGGACAATGTAGGAAAAAAATAATTAATTCATTCTTGAAATCCGAAAAAAATCACTTATTTTGGATCACAAGAAAAATGCCAAAAAATCACTTATTTTGGACCGGATGGAGTATACAAGTTTCCAATAACATCAATTAGTTGATTAAATAGTAAATTAGAGTATAAAATAAAGGCTCCAGTATATAAAGAAGACCTCATCGTTTAAGAAGTAACCACATAAACGAAGGAACCCCCTATTTATTTTTTGATTTCTTTTATTTACTAGATTTTTGATACCTAGGAAAATACAAATTTTTATTTCATTCTTATTTCGCAGTGAAATACCTAAAAAAAAAATCATGGTTGGGAAGGTTAGAGTAGCCAAAGCCATTGAAATTTTTATTTTATACATTGAAAAAATCCGTTTTGTTATTCATAGACTAGGAAGGGGGAAAAGAATAACTGAAAGAAAAGCAATTGATTAGTTATTCGTTAAAGTTTCATTTATTCAATAAGAAAATTAAACGGAGATATATAGCTCGGAGACATAGAACAAAAATTCGTTTATTTGTATCAAGCTTATATATATATATATATATATATATATATATATATATATATATATATATATATATATATATATATATATAGTATTTAATCTAAAGTGTAACTACGCTCCGCCTTTATGACCATACTTTGATGAAAATTCAAAATTTTATCATATCTCATATAATTATTCCAATAATTAAACGAGATATGATAAAATTTCAAATTCGAACCCGAAAAATATAAATGTCGAATTTGCATGCAATTGCAAGAAGCAAGAAGCAAGAAAAGTGACGTGAGATGGGATAATGAAATATTCTTCTTTTAACCCCTGAATAAAGAAAGTTCCACTTGCGCAATCAGTTTTGAAGAAAGGAATACATATTTAGGTGCAAAACTGATCTTAGAATGAATTCTCCATCTACAGATGATGCACATTGCAAGTTGCTCCGTCTTTGCAACTTCCTAAGTATTTGCAAATTGCAGGATGTCAGGATTAATTTTTTTAGCAATATAATTCCAATTGTTTATAGCTTACTCTGGCTTTATCTAGTAAATTAAAGGCGCCTAACTTGAAATTTAATGATGTTTCAATCGGACAGGAACTTTTGCAAGTAGTACCGCCTCAAGCATCTTCACATGCGATTACTTTTATAGGAGTATTTATTATCACTCCCATTTCCAAAGCCTAGATAGCCTACGTCCTACAATAATAAGATAACTTGCTATCATTATTTTGATTTAAATACTCAACTCACAATCTATAAGAACATGGACCAAGGTATATTCCTCAAGCACCATTCCGATTCTTACTATGGAACGGGTCACTTATGACAGGCGTTCTTGATATTTTAAGTCCATGGACCGTTGCCTCTCTTGCTCCCGTGGATCAGGAAATTGCGCGGGATGTTTTATTTGATTGTCCCCGTTTAATTTGTATGAGATCAAATTTGACTCTATACATCTTTACGTCCAAAGCACTATCAGAAAATGAACCTATGGGAACAGTTATATTTGTAACGGTTTATAAACCGTTGCAGTAGAGCAGCTATAGTAACGATTGCAACTGTTACAATAGAATTCGGGTGCTATCAGCACATTTTAGCCATCAAACCGTTGCAATTGTAATAAAACCGTTGCCATAGATTTTTTTCTGCAACGGATGTGTAAACCGTCCCAACAGACTTATATATGGCAACAATTTTGGGAAAAAACATTTCTATGGGAACGATTATTCATTCCCTCTCATTTTTTCCGCTGAAATTTATTAAGCCCGCCAACTGGCCTGTCATTTTATATATTTTAATTTTAATTTATTTTTTTAATAATGTAAATACAATAAACCCACCTTCAGTATATGTCGATACATCCAAATTCTCCTCTCTCTTTTCTTTTTGCCTTAGAATTCAAGAATCCATCTCCTAAATCTCTCTTGGCCGAGTTTCTACAAAATCGTTCAGATTTACTTTCTCACTTTCACTCTCTCTATATCTATGCATATATCCCTTTATTGGACTACCATAATCATCAAACCCTAGAGTTTTCTAAGCCCAAAACGTGGTCGCCATTCACCATTTTCTGTCGGTCTTTTTGGCACTTCTCTGAAGATTCGCCGGTTACAAATCCAGTAAACCTCAGATACCCATTTCTTAAATAACAATTCCTAGCCTTTCCCGAATCCCGAAATTCTAAAATCAGATTTGTGCTCGAATTAGAGGAGCCCATAATCACCATAGCCTCGTAATGTTTTCTCTTTTTTCGGTCATTTTTACTGTTTTTGTTACCATTGCTATACGCTTTTACTATGTTTTTTAGTTCTTGGCAAAAAGGTTCTTAATTCATGTTGTAGTCTTGGCAAAAAAGTTCTTAATTCATAAGTGTTTTATGTGTCCGATGTAGTCTTTTGGATGCTAGGGTTTTCATTTTCCTCTGCTTTTGTTTGTTGCTGATTTTTAATTGCTGAAAAAGAAGTTCTCTTATGTGTATTCTAAGCTATATTAAGATCTCATTTTTCAGTGGTTAATTAGGTTTCTCTGTTTTAACTCCTTTGTATTTCTTTACTGGGCGAATTGATAATGGAGTGCTTTGGGTGCCTTTCTTTTGCCTTGATTTTGTTTCTTGCTGATTTAATGGATATTCTCAGCTCTATTGTTATTTTACTTTAGTTAATTGGGTTTCTGGTCTCGTGCCGAGACTCTATTATTAGTCTACATTTTGTTTAATATGCGACCGGTTCTTGATTTTGTAAGTTCCATATATAGAGAAAGGATTGATCATTTTTAAGTGACTTAGTGCTATGAAAAGTTTGTAGAGATGAGATGAGATAAGGGACTCGAGTGAGCTAAAGCTGATGAGTCCATACATAATGGAAAAGGTAATGCATTTCATGTCATTCCAGATGTGGGTATCCTCTCCCTGGTTAAAATTCAAATGCATCTTTGTTTCATTTTCTACAAGATATCCTCTCTAATGTTTTTAGGCAATTACCTAGATGATAGAATTTGTAATGTAACAGATTTTTTGTATATTCAAGCTTATAGTTTTTCTACAACCTGTTTTGTCTGTTCTCCTAGTTATGCTTTAAACTTAAACCAAGTGATTAGTGGTGAAGCCGTAAATTTCTCCAAAACTTGATGAAATAAAAAAATTTCCATAAAGGGTGTTAGATATATTTTATATACATCTAAAATCTAATATTTTACTTATATACACAGTGTAATTTCTTGTAATATATCGACGAAGGATGGTCAATTGACCACCCTTAGCAAAAGGTGGCTTCGCTCCTGCAAGCGATTATTCGCATATCCAGAAAAGGCATAAATTTTTACTGTTATATTCTCCCTGTGATTGCATATGATCGTCTAAAATCCCATTGACTTATTTATCTTTGATGATTTGTAGAATATATGTACTGTTAACAGTTTTACTTTTGTTGGTTATGTTAAAAATTTCCATGAGTTATGTTCTTTCTTTAGCAGTTTCACATGTATTATCTTTAAAGGAATTGAATTAGTATTCGGTTGCGTGAGTGATACATGAGTATGTAGTGTATTCGGTTAGTCTTTTTGCTTAAATTCCAACTGATTCATTGCTTGAAGGTGCCCCTTTGATATGGTTGGAATTGGTTATGAATTTTATCTGTAAGGATTCCAAAAGATAAGCTGTCCATATGAAGTCGATAACACAGTTGATGATGACGACATTGGTATTATGATGTGACCTCATAATAGTAAGGTTACTAACCTATTGTCCGGTATCTTTTTTTAATATATTATGTTGGCGATGGGGCAAATGGGAGGATCTGACTATTTCCTTTGTTTCATTTTGGTTGTTTTTCTGCTCTGTAGATGATATCAGTTATATTGAGAGCTCAACTATATTCGAGATCAAAAGCTTTGCTAGTTCTATAATTGTAACCAAAAACTCTGTTTTTCTAAGTGAGGAAAAAGTTCTCATTGGCCAAACAAATATGGTGCAGAAGCTGCAGTCATCGAATCTCCCAGTGTACATAGGACTCTTTAATAATAAGTTTGTGTCTCAAGCATGGGACTTTTTCTCAGATTCATCTGTCGAGATAAACAACTATATTGCTGGAGCTGGTATTGATGGTGTTATAACAGAATTTCCTGGCACAGCTGCTAGATACAGAAGTAAGTAATTCCTATAGCTTGTTTTTACTCCCATCGCATTCCATCCCCAGCTTCTCTTCCTTTATTTCCTCTCTCCTTTTGTAAATTATCTTGTATTTCATGCACATGCATCATTTTAGTATGGAATTTTGCCATCTACATGCTAAAGTACAACTGCGATTTGCCGTGTCTACTCATATTTTCTGGAGATTTTGCTTGGTCTTTCTAATCTAAATTATAATAGGAAACACTATACTAGTAGACATCAGAAGCTTATGTATCAAATTAAAATTACTACTGCTTTGGAAAGTAGGGATTATATTTGGAAATAACAATGATTTGGGCAGTATGGATTCTATTTTGGAGAATGGTACTGATTTGCGGAACTTTTGGATTATAGGGAACCGTTGTTTGGGTTATAAAGACCGACCATTATATCTTAGCCTTGTTGAACCTGGAGGTCTCCTACAATTCATGGCTCCTCATTTATTGCCCGCAGCTGAAGCTCCAAATCCAATACTTCGTGATAGTGATGTGGTTGAGCCACCTCTACCTCTTGTTTCAAAGATCACTCCTGCTGGAAATGAGTCTATAGATGCAGCTCCCGCCCCACCAAGTGGTCAATCCTCAGTTGTGGCTGGCATTTTCATAAGTTGCGTCACCATTCTTTTTGCCAATCCACTGATCTTTTGATCAAATCAGATCATTTGTGCCTCAGTGAGACCATATAGTGCACTTTGTATGTCTGTGTTGCTGATCAACTTCATGTTATTGCTGAAGCCATGCATGACCGCGATAAGTGTCTTACCAATTATAGTCGATACAAACTAGTTAGAGCTATACTTAGTTGCTGTGACACTTATATTAAGTTCAGTGTTGGGAGTCATTTTATTCTGGTTGGCAACTTTTATACCCGTCGGGCATTAATTGCAAGATTTTGAAAATCTAGTTTAAAGTATCAGTGACTTGCCTTAGGGTCGATTGGAACAGCCTGAGCCGAGGGTCGATTGGAAACAGTCTTTCTACCCTTTCGGGTAGGGGTAAGACCTGTGTACGTATTACTCTTCCCAGACCCCACCTTGTGGGATTATACTGGGTAGTTGTTGTTGTTTTATCACAATAGTAGGTAAGTCTGGTACCCATTTTTGATATGAGAAGAATATTACAATCTTACTCAAGTTCTTTTTCTTATCTAGTTTGTCATTTGAATTAAGGTTACCCTTCAGTTAAGCTAAGTCTTTTTAGACCATGGAAGATTATGCACACCGGATTGGAAGAACTGGCCATGCAGGATCAACGGGCCGAGCTACTTCATTTTACACTGATCATGGTATGGTGTTTCCTTTCTCTATACAAATATATTGGGATCGACTTCCCGAAAGACAACAATGGCCTTGGCAGTAGGATGTTGATCAAAGTATTACACTTATCCTAAAGCCACCTTCAGTTTCTGTTTCTAGATAACATAAATGTTTGTTTATTTCCAAGATATCTAGTTTCTGCTCTTTCAAACTATTTAGAGGATGATACTAAGCACATGTCCTTTTTTTTTACTACAATGAATTGTGATCACAGGAAGCTGTTACCAAATGGCTTGCAACATCTAACTGTAGAACTGGTAGCTGGTCATGCATATGATGTACATATTTGAGGTAGCTCTAATGAGAAAGAAGTAAATGAGGTGAAAACTAAATCCTAAAGTAATTACAGTATAAGTTTGTTATTACCTCATGCTTTCAGAGTCGATATTACGGATGCATCTGACAATATATATATGATTAGCAAGACTATTGGAGCATGGATGAAAATGGTTGTGAGTATTCAGTTTTCAAGCATGTTGGCAGGAGAACGTGGTTCAACTCATGATTAAGTCGTGCAATACAGATTATGATGATGAAAAGATTGTTGAAGCAAAAAGAAGAGGCATGCAGGGTCTCTCTGCAGTAGGCTCGTCTCAGTTGGATTCTCAACATTCTACTATACCCATTATTATTTACTAACTTTATTTATTGTCTTTTGTAGGTGGAGTAACTGAAGAAAGGGAAGATGGAGAAGGTGGAGCAACTGAAGAAATGAAAAATGGAGAAGGTGGAGCAACTCAAGAAATGAAAGATGGAGATAGTGATGATATAAACCTTACATAAGAAAGAACTTTGAGTTGTTGTCAGTACTTTTGAAGTCTTTTGTTATAACATTTGAAACTTTAACTTTTGAAGCTGTAAAACTTATGTAATTTGGTTAAAAATATTTTGCTATTATCATTATTCTTAGCTTATTGGATAAGAAAGATTATGCAGTATTTTATTATTTTATTTATATAATATTCAGGTTATAATTACAAATATTTTTAGGTGGTAATGTCAATTAAACGTTTAAAATAGCCTAATAGAACCGTTGCAATAAGCACAAATATGACATAGACATTCTGAACCGTTCCGATAGGTGTTGCAGACCGTTCCATAAAGTGTGACAAACTGATGCAATAAAATCAAAACCGTTACGGTAGCATTATAATAACCGTTGCAATAAACTATATTGTAGCAGTTTTCAACCATTGTAGTAAATAATATGGTAACGGTTTACAATCGTTGCATAAAGTATACGGCAACGGTTTATAACCGTTGCTGTTGAAATGAATATTCGTTGCTTCAGACAGAGGGAAAACCGTTGCGATAGCTTGATCTATAACAACGGTGTTGTCAACCATTGCCAAAACCGTTGTTGTAGATCTATTGGCACGCGAGCGGATGTCACGGTCGCCGAACCGTTCCAATACCTCTATGGCAACGATTTTTCTATAAATTGCAACGGTTTACCAACCGTTGCCATAAGCCTATTTTCCAGTAGTGAAGGTACGCTCTTTGGACGTACAATCGCTGTGATAAGAGTACGGTTCGGACGTGAGGGTGTAGATAACGCTACTTGAATCTGACCGTCCTCACTACGAGGACGTTGGCTACGTTCAAATGCTTTTATTATTTATTTCAGGGAGGGTCCTTCTTATATAAAGGGGCACTCCCCATTGTAAAAAGGTATCAGTGTTATTATCTAATAATACAACTGTCTCATTCTCTCCTATTTTCTCCCTACTTCTTAACTTTGAAGAGCAACCGTTCTTGAGTTATTTATTTTACAATATCTGATCTATCGTAACTATATTGATCTCATATCTCTAGGCTTATTATATTTGATTACGATTTACCCTTCCATCTTTTTGATTGTTTTAAGCTTACAAAGTACATTTAACTTTTGAGCCAAATAATTCGGCGCCGTCTGTGGGGATTTCGAGAATCAAAATCATAGTATCCACCTAGAGATCAGCCTACCACCTTTCTCTACATCACACGAAAATCAAAGATGGTTGAAAATGACATCAGATCCAAAGCTATAATGGGGGTCAAATCCAACCTTCTTTGTCCTCTTAACGAGGCCAGTGATGATGTCATCATCAACGCAACCCCTAGCACCGTACCAGATGCAAAGATATCACATTCCCCCTCGGAGGATCCAACGATATTGCATGACAAAGAAGCTTCTACATCCGCTGTCAAGGAAGAACTCTCGTGGTCAAGAAGCTACTGAAAGAGTGGCTGACAAGCACCCTAAGCTGTTTGGTGAAGAAATCACCACAAGGCAACGTGAGGTGAGTGCCAACGATAAGTATCACCACTGCCATGGGCAAACAAGAGTAGACATGAGTAAACAATCAACCCATCGAGGCATAGACCAGTGATGGCACGCTAACTGACATCCTAAGAAAGATGGAGGAAATGGAAAATGAAAACAAAGCACTCCGCGACTAGATGAAGAAAAACCAGGAGAGGGTCGACAAAATCCCCGGAGTAGTTGCTACCAAAACGCGACATGGGAATGTTCATAGAGCAGCCATACTCTGAAGAAGCTACCACCTACTATATCCCAAAATCCTTCAAGATGACACCTTACTTGAGGGTGTACGACGGAACCACAGATCCCGAGGGTCATCTGATCCATTACATCACTACTGTGAAGGGCAACGACCTATCGAAAGAATAGGTACCGTCGGTGCTGCTGAAAAAGTTTAGCGAGATGTTAACCGGAGGGGCCTTAACGAGGTATTCCCAATTTCCTACTAAGGCAATATAACGTACGAAGAAATGGCTGGTAAGTTCGTCACCACCCACGCGGGAGCAAAGAAAGCGGAAGCAAGGGTCAACGACATCTTTGACGTCAGACAAATCACATGTGAAGAGATCAAGGACTTCCTAGCCAGGTTTAACATGGTGAGGATGAGTCTGCCGAACGTGTCAGAAGGTATGGCAATTGTCGCCTTCCAAAATGGACTAAGCAGGGACGTCTCGAGGGCGACTAAGAAGTTGCTCAGCCGCCTCATGAAATATCCCCCTACAACATGGGAGGAAACCTATAGCGCATTTCCGAGGTACGAGCGGACGAGAATGATCTCAATGGGCCAACTCAACGACTAACAAAAATACACTCAGAAACGATGAGAGATCAGCGTATGAGGGACGTCGAGAACACCTCCCACGCTCCAACAGAGATCGACATCACCTGTACATCAGATCCTCCCATCCACCACCCAGACATACGGGCGCGTTACAGCGACACATCTCCCCACTCTGAAATAAAAGATGTACGCCCCCTTATTATCATCACATAACTTTTGCGTGTATCCTTCAGAAATAGTGTACGCACTGGAGAAGCTGGGCACCAAGGTACAATGGCCACAGAAGATGAAGTTAGATCCCACCACAACGAAATCGAACGTCCTGTGCGATTTCCATTAGGAATGGGGACACAAGACCAAAGAATACATTGGTCTACGACAAGAAGTAGTCAGAATGTTGAACCAGGGGTACCTGAAATAGCTACTCAGCGACAAAGGAAAAATCAACTTTGCACGCGGACGAGAACAATCCCGCCGGTCACCAAAACCGCCTTCCCCAACACGGACGACAAACACGATCGTCGGCAGTGACAACGACTCAATGATCAACCACGTTAAGTTCGCCAATACTCACAGTCTGAAGTGGACCATCTCCCACGAATGGTATGATGACTTCGAAGGTAGTATCGCCTTCGAAAATATGATGTCGACGGTTTGTCTTTCCCTCACTATGATGCTTTGGTTAATACTTTATTCATTATTGATACGGATGTCAAGAGAGTCATGATTGACGACAGAAGCGGCGCCTTCATTATCCATCCAAAGGTCCTCGCACAAATGGGACTCGAGGATAAGGTAATACCGCGCTGCATAACACTGAATGATTTTAAGAATGCAGTGGAGCCGACATCCGGAGAGATAACACTACCCGTCTTGGCGGGAGGAGTCACGCTGGAAATAACTTTCCATGTGATGAACCAGGAGACGACGTACAACGTCATCATAGGACACCCATGGATATATGCCATGCAAGTGGTCCCTTCAAGCCCTTACCAGGTGGTCAAAGTCCCTACCCCATGAGGAATATTCAACATCAGGGGAGAGCCACGCACCGCACAAGAGTGCTACAAAATAACTAGAGATTGCGCCCACACCCAACAACTAAGAGGGGCTAGCGCAGAGGCATAGCAATTAGCCATGTCAGGTACTAAAATCAACTCGACAGCAGAAACCATCAAAGATATTGACATCGTGGAAGCATGTAGAGCGACAATCAAAGATCTCGACCCAGTCCAATTAGACGATACCAACCCAGCAAGGAAAGCCTACATCGGCTACTACCTCAGCAACCCAAGTAAGTATCATGAATTCCTAACTAACCATGCAAATATGTTTGCTTTTCCCATTCAGATATGCCAGGGATTTCACGAGATATCTCTACCCTCAAGCTGAACGTCGACCCACTGCATCTGTCGGTACGGCAAATAAAAAGGAAATTTAATGCCGCAATCAATGGTGGTCAGCAATGAAGTAGACAAACTACTCACCAACGGCTCCATCAGGGAATCAAAGTTCCCTCAATTTTTCACCAACGTCATCATGGTTAAAAAGAAAAATAAAAAGTGGAGGATGTGCGTAGATTTCACCGACCTAAATAAAGCGTGCCCAAAGGATTCATTCCCGCTTCCCCGCATCGACCAGTTGATTGACGCCACCGCAAGACATGAACTGTTGAGTTTCTTAGAGGCCTATTCCGGCTAAAATCAAATCATGATAGCCGAGAAAGATCGGGAGAAGACGACCTTCATCATCCACTAAGGAACCTACTGCTACAAATTGATGCCCTTCGGGCTCAAAAATGCGGGGGCTACGTACCAGATATTGGTCACCAAGATGTTCAAAGAGCATCTCGGTAAGACCATGGAAGTTTATATCAATGATATGTGTCACACCTCCTTTTTGACAACACAACCCTATTACGTAGTTGAGTTAAAAGAGTTTTTTCAATTAAAGGGACGTTTTGAAAAGAGATTATTTATTGTTTAGAGTCGCCACTTGGAATTGAGTTTTGGTGTTCCAAGTCACCTTTAATTGAATCCCTTATCAAAAGGAAAATTTGACTCTTAATTTACGGTCTACAAAAATAGAAGACTGAGTAAGGAATTCTGTTGACCGATGGGGAAGGTGTAAGGCACCCCTCGAGTCTCGTGGTTCTAGCACGGTCGCTTTATTGACTAATGTAAGGCTTAAATCAATTTTTGGCTATCGTTGTATTTTATTCATTATGGCCTGTCTATTACTACTTTACTCAATCTTTATATTTTTATTAATTGTTTTGACCAAGAAGCGGTACGCACACAAGATATTTCTTTGAAAGTAAATATTAAACCAAGGTACGATATATACACATGAAAAAAATATAATTATTTTAAATTTAAGGGCATCTAGACGCGGGAATGCGTACATGATCCTTTTATGTTTTAAACGTATCAACTCAAGGTTCAGGTATGAACACATAGACTAATATTCAAAGTTCGTCTAAAAAAAATTAGTGCTTTAGAGTATTTCAATTATTTTTTAGATTCGAAACATTTATTTTTATAAAATATTATTATTAAGATTAATTGATGTGCGAACGCATCCCTCGAATTATTTTAGAATTAAATTCGTAATTATGTTAGCGAACTTATACACAATCGCGAGGATGTGATTAATTAAAAATGTGCCTAAAAGCATACTAACATACTCATGATTTGTATTCGGTTAAAGAATAACAAATTTTATTTATTAGACACAACTGGGCAAGCATATGGTATTTATTCAAGTGATTGGGATTGTTAACCTTTCAACTTATTCGCCCAATTTGCCTATTCACTAAGCTTAAAAAAATCAAAGAAACACACAATCTGATGCTGCTAACTCGACTGAAAATACTCCAAACCGGCGACAGAAACAGCGAACAATCGACGGAACCAACGAATTTGCGGCCCCGACTAGGAATCCGACTACCAGATTTTCAAAACTCGGGTCTCTCAATCAAATCGTATTTTTTTTTGTTGCTCAGTCTCAAATTGATGTACCCTTTAAGAAAGACTTTGGAAGGATTTAAATTGTGAGACAATCAATGGAATCCTCGGTTCTAAAATGTTGTCTCTCACTGTCAATTCATGTATGTTTTTGCATTTTTCTGTTTCCCTTTTTTTTTGGTTTGATTCTTTTTCTCCTTGTTCTTTTTCTGTCCCCTTCTTGTCCGTTCTCCTTTCTCTTTTATAAAAAGATTTAGTAGTTTGTTGTTCACAATTTGAATTGAGGGAACATGGGTTTGCAGTTAAGGATTATGGGGGTGAGGACGTGAAAGGTGGGGTGAGGAGGTTTTTATTATATTTTATTTTCATTTCTTTTCTTTTTTTAAATTTTTAACAGATTTTAATTAATTAAAATAAATAAATGAAGGTAAATACACATATACACACACAAATATATATATATATATATATATATATATATATATATATAAAATACACACATATATATCAACCAACTTACTTTTAGATTTAAAGAAACTATATAAATAAGAAAACCCACTATTTACACTAAAGTTTAAGTTATACTAAGAAAAATACTACTATAACTTACTTTTAAATTAGAAGAAACCAAGTCTTTATATATACAAATATAAATTTCTTCTATTTAAACATAGGAATAAATCTTATATTCTAAGAATGTGAATATTTTTGTAGTTTTTTTTTCTCTTTTTTTTTTTTTTAATTTTTTGAATAAAACCTACTAAGAGTAAGATAAATATTTAAAATATTAAGATTAGATCTAAAAACCAATATTTACACTAAAATAGTATAGAATTTGGGTGAGGTCAAAAATTAGTTGTTCAGAGCATGCCCCTCTTTGCTTGGAAACATGAAGAGTTTTCAGGCAAAGAAAAATGAACAAGGTGACTGATTTTTGATCTCACTATTATTTGAAAAGGAGAAGAAGATAAAAGAAAAGGATGTGACTAAGCCTGGTTTTTAGGCAGCCTACATATCCCGGGTTTTAAAGGAATCGGGTCACGTGTGTTCAAGTAGAAAATGAGTGATGGAGTATTCTTAGAGGGCGAGTCGAGTGAAGTTTCGTCGAGGTTCCGTCGAGGTTCTGATCCGCGGTTCCTACTATTATATCAAAATGAAAAGAAAATTACAAACTCCTTAAATTTAAGAGTAACAAAATTCCTATCTAAATGCCATCTGGAGTCTTGTCTTGATTTGTTTCTCTCATTGACTTTGAATTGAAACTTGATGCTCACGATGCAACAGACTATGAAATATATTTTTCATACTTGTTTCTTGATCAGATGATGGAATAATGGATCTTGACCATATGTCTCTGCATGCATTACGTCAAAACTGGTTGTGGCTGGTATTAAAATCAAACGTTCCACTTTCTAGGGCCAGAGCTGGAATCTTATTCTTGAACATCCAATCAGTGCTTTGTAGGAAAACCTACAATCCAACACAAACAAACAAAACGAACAAAAATTTTCTGCCCCAGTTTACACTAGAAAATTTTTGTAAGTTATTGAAAACACATGAAACTATCCTTGCTATTGCAGAATAAAAAATTGAAAAAGAGACACGTTTTTTTTAAAAGAAAAGGGAATGTTATACCTTGTGTTAACAAGAAGGAAGGCAACCAGGGGATGCAGTATCCTGTGTTGACGTTAAGATGAGGCCCATGGCATTCTGGGATTTTACTAGGGGATGTCGTACCCTATGCAACCAGGGGATGTAGTACCCTGTATTGGCAACAAGAAGTAAGGCAACCAGGGGATGTAGTACCCTGTGTTAGCAATAAAATGAGGTTCGTGGCTATTTGAATGCAACCAGGGGATGTAGTACCCTGTGTTGGCAATAAAATGAGGCTCGTGGCTCTCTGAAATGCTACTAGGGAATGCCGTACCCTATGTTAAAAATAAAAATGCAACCAGGGGATGTAGTACCCTGTATTGGCAACAAAATGAGGCTCGGGGCACTCTGAAATGCTACTAGGGGATGCCGTACCCTATATAGAAAAATAAAAAATGCAACCAGGGGATGTAGTACCCTGTATTGGCAATGAAATGAGGCTCGTGGCTCTCTGAAATGCTACTAGGGAATGTCGTACCCTATGTAGAAAAGAAAAATGCAACCAGGGGATGTAGTACCCTGTGTTGGAAACAAATTGAGGCTCGTGGCTCTCTGAAATTCTACTAGGGGATATTGTACCCTATGTAGAAAATTAAAAATGCAACCAGGGGATGTAGTACCCTATATTGGCAACAAAAAGTAAGGAAACCAAGGGATATAGTACCATGTCTTAGCAATAAAATGAGGCTCGTGGCTCTCTGAAATGCTACTAGGAAATGTTGTACCCTATGTAGAAAATAAAAATGCAACCAGGGGATGTAGTACCATGTGTTGGCAACAAAATGAGGCTAGTGGCTCTCTGAAATTCTACTAGGGGATGTCGTACCCGTGACGACCTGGTCCGTCATCACGTGAGTTACCACCCCGTTTTCCCTCATTAAGTTGTTTCATGTTGCTATACCTGTGTTAGGGTCTATCGAGTGAATTCGAATTAATTCTGATTGAAAATAAGGCATATAGCCTTTTAGAGTGAAACTTGTTCATGAAAAGTCAACCTAAAGTTGACTATATGGTTAGATGGCTCAGAATCGAATTTCGGTGATTTGTTTAGCTTCGAGAGGTGATTTGTGAATTAGGGGAGCGATCGAAATTGAATTTGGAGTTCCAGTAGCTTGAATTGGCTAAGTTGGAATTTTGGCGAAATCCGATCGATAGGTGAGATTTTTATCCAGGAGTCGGAATGTAAATCCGACAGTTGCAGTAGCTTCGTTAGGCGATTTTGGATATGTCTGCAAATTTTCAGGTCATTCGTACTTCATTTGGTCGGGTTTTTGATTGAATGTTGGTTTCGGAAGTTATGGTTGAAACTTAAGGCTTGAATCCGTCATGATTTGATGATTTTTGTGTTTAAGGTTGTGTTTTTATGATTGGAAAAAGTTTGTATGGTGTTATGGGATATGTTGGCATGTTTGGTTGAGGTCCCGAGGGCCTCGGGGTGATTTCGGGTGTTAAAACGGATCATTATGGTTAAGCTAGGACATTAGATTTTGGTGCCATAAAGTTGCAGGTTTTTGTTCAATGTGATTGCAGGTGTTCAATTGCGATCGCATAGAAGGTTTGTGGGAGGCTGTGATTTTGTTCAATGCGATCGCGGTCAGTGGTGTGCGATCGCATAGTTGGACAAATTTGTCTTCTACGATCGCATAAGTGGTTGTGCGATCGCATAGAGTGTTGGCCAGGGGTCCCAGGTCCTGATTATTGTTCTGTGCGATCGCAGGATTTAGAATGCGATCGCGTAGTGTTAATTTATGAAGCAATGCGATCGCGGGGAGATGAGTGCGATCGCATAAGCCATTTTTGGAGAGGTGGAAAATTTGTTCTATGCGATCGCAGGTCTGGTGATGCGATCGCATAGTGGAAAACATAGACGGGCAGAATCAGTTAAAAATCATATCAGTCGCGATGGTTTCATTATTTCCCCCATTTTTGCACTACATTGAGAGCTAATTGATAGAATTCGAAGGGGATTTCATCGGGAAGTGATTGGAGGTAAGTCTCGTGGCCTTAATATGTCATTTTATCGAAGAATCTTCCATTAATTCTCTGAATTTGGGTAAGAAATCAAGAAAATTAGGGCTTTGAGCAAAAACCTTAAAATGGAGATTTGAAGGACCATTTTTGGTCCGTATTGGGAGTTCTTTATATGTATGGACTCATGTTGAGATAAGGATTCTGAAAATGTAACTTTTGTAATTTTTCGAGAAGCGAGCCCGATGCTCGGGTTTTGCTAGTTTCGAGATTTTTCATGTATTTTGATTGTTTTCGATTGGATGTTGTTCCATTAGCCTATTTTGATATATTTGTACTAATTTTGGCTAGTTTTGACGTGCGTGGATGCCGGTTTGAGGAGCTAAGGCATTGCGGGCTTGAGTTCTGGCCGGATAGAGGTGGGTAATACTTGTAAATGATGTCGTAAGGGTTAGTAAAGCCCGAACTTGCATATACTAGTGTTATATTGATGTGACTTGCACGCCGGCTAACGTGAGTGGGGTAGAGCACCATTGGGGATTCTGACTTGGTCCGTCCCGCTTTATAAATAATAACACCTAGTTGCTTGAAATTGAATTGACACTCTAATAACGATATTAATTATCAGGAATTGGATTGATTATCATGTTTTGGGCTTTGTGCCAATTATCAGAATCCTTCAGAGATTGGTATTACTGTCTTGATAATACTGTGCATATTTTTATTCCAATCTAAGGTTTTAAAAATGGTATTTTGCTGCTCAGCATTTTTATAAGATTTGAAAAAGTTGAACAAGGTTTTGATGATATTTTTAGCTCTGAGCTGATATGATACTGTTGCCTGAGGGGCTTTTTGATTATTCGTTAGACTGATTGGGGACGAGGGCCATATGTGAGGGCATGATGATTTATGTGAGGAGGCTTTCTGGCCTCGAGTGATATGTGACCATATCCATATACATGCATGGATCGGACTACACGCCACAGTAGTATATGGATCGGGCTGCACGCCGCAACAGGAGTGATATTGATATTGCGCTTGGGCTGTAAGAGCCCCTCCGGAGTCTGAACCCCCACAGTGAGCGCGGGCGCCTTTGCATGGATCGGGCTGTACACCACAGCGTCATATGCATTGCATGGCATACATACATTGGTTTACGTGTACTACGTGGCATAATATTTAGCACTCATACATTACTGGCATACCAACATTATCTGCCTTATTGACCAGATCCCCTGGTGGAAATTGTTAAGGAGTGCTAAGCCTATGGGGCTGATTTGACTGCAGACTTGCACTGTTTGAGGTTATACCCAGGTATTGATATGTTATAATGAAAGAAAGGGAAGTTTAAAAAAAAGAGATTTCTAGATAATCTTCTCATATATGTTATGAAGGATTACCCTGAAAGTGTATTTTAAATTAATGAATAATTTGGTAAGTTTATAGCATGAGACAGTGCTTTGTGTGGTTTTCTTTTCCTCAGCATTATTTACTTTTATTATCGCTGAGTTGGAAGTAGTAACTCGACTCCCTACACCATGTGTGCAGATTCAGGTACCCGGAGGCTTAGTTGAGCTTGGTGTTGGTCTAGACCCAGTTGGGATCGTTGAAGTAGCTGCTTGGAGTCCGCAGGACCCGACCTTTTCCCCTTACTATTCTGTTATTATTTATTCCGCGTACTCTTAGACTTGTTAAGTTATTTACAATATTGACTGATGTTCTGATAGAGGCTCTTGGATTGTGACCCCAGATCTTTGGGAAGTTACATTGTTTTAGAAGGTTTTGGGATATTATTATATCTATCACTTTAATTTGGCTTTCTTTCTCTGATAATGACTTAAAATAAGTGATTTTGAGCTCTAAGCTCCGGATGAGAGTGTATTTGGCCGGGTTGTCCTAGCAAGGTGCTGGGCGCCCTCACGATCGGGTTTTAGGGTTTTGACAAGTTGGTATCAGAGCCTAGGTTTACTAGGCCTCATGAGTCATGAGCCGGTTGGTAGTCTCGTGGATCGGTACGGGGACGCCTGTGCTTATCCTCGGGAGGCTGCAGACCTTTTAGGAAACACTTCACAATCTTGAAATTATTATCGTGCGTACTTGATTCAGCTTGAGATGTAATTCTTGAAATTCCTTCCACACGTCTGTATGCGCACTCGAGCAGTCAATAATATAATTGCCTTGATGGCTTGTGACTCCCCTATTGATGGGCGAGATATGATCTCCGTGAGTTTATGTTGGGCTAGTCGGGAGTATTTGAGGCCAGATCTTTGTTTTTGGCTTGAGCACCAAGGTGCTGATTCTGCAAGCTGGTATTATGAAATTTATATGACCAGTATTGTCCCGAATTGTGGAAATGGCAGCTTGATAATGGATGAGCTGTTAGGTGTTAGACTCTTATTGTGATCCGTTATGTAGCCCCTAGCTATGGGCGTGGTGAATATGTTCATGTCTCTTAGTGGAAAGGTAAATTGCATTACGTGTGGTAGTATGAGTTCAGACTTAGAAAGATCGAATGTGTTATGCTTTGTGCGTTGTGATGTCTTGTCAAATTGCCGATGTATTGTTAGGATGGTTTGGTGATTCTCTGGCAGGTGGATAGGCCAAATTACAAAGGAAACTCTACCAAAACTTTTGGAAACATTAGGGACTTAGAAAAGGTTTTGTCACCTAAAGAGTGGGCTTAATGGTTGTGTATGTATAAATGCAAGAACTGCGGAAGAGTTAAGGCTTCTGATTATTCGAGTCTTTGTCAAAGCTTGTAAATGAATCGAGTTTAATCTCATTGTAACATTGTGACATCATTGGAGTAAGAATGCTATGAGTGGTTAAAAGTGCTTTGATGTATGACTTCGAGCCAAGTTGGGGAGGTTCCCATTAATTAACTAATTGCACTGTTGTATGCTATGTTGGTTCTGTCTCTAGGTATGTTGGAAATTTTGATGAAGGTTATATGGTGCTTCGTTGATATGAAGAAATACCAGGATGTTTTGAGTTGCTGTTGATAAAGAATGCTCAGCATATAGAAAAGAAAGATAGCCATTTGTATATGTATGTAACCATTCTGCGGTGTCAGAGTTCTAACAAAGCACGAGTGGTTCTGTTCAATAAGGGTAAATGAGGCCCGAGAATGGTTTTGCGATGTTCAAGATTTTTCTTGTAACAGTCAGGTATCTTAATATTGTGTATGTGGCTAAAGATTCTGCTTCGTTAGAAGGGATCAAGACTTGTGATATGTTATATTAATTATGGGATTCTATGTATTCATATTGGTAGGTACTGATAACGAATTTTGAAATGCAGGAAGTTCTTCAAAATAAAGTATTGTAGAATGTGGTACTTCTGCGAAATATCTGAGAAAGTATTCAGTGGCCTATGTGTCCTAGATCGTGTGGTTTTATATATAGGTCTTGTGTGGTAACCTGAGTTGAGGTATTGTGGCGTTACAGTTTAATCGGAAAGAAATTGGGTAAATGGAATAGTTTGATGATAAACCGAGACAGTATGATAAAGATACGAGTAATTCCTGGTATGTGTTTGAAGTAATGGGTCTTGCAGGTATTGTGCAGCAAAGCTCTTGAATGCTGTCAGTTGCGTAGCTCGATGTGGGTAGAAGGATTTAGTCCTAGCGGTTTAGTTGATGCAATGGAATTGGGAGAAAGAGTTCGTGATGTGTTTTACCATGGTCTGAACATGAGTATATCTTCTGTTGGTATGCGAAGCTTGGAATATGTAATGATTTTCTTCTATATAAGATCATGACGGTCCTTGACTAGTTGAGTGCGTCGATGTTTGCAGCGTAAGAGAGGGATAGAAGTTTCCATATATCTTAGTGTGGTATGGTATTACGATATTCTCTTATTGGGCTGACTGTAATGATCGAGTTGTTGATGGCATAGTAAAATTTCTGAATGGCTTTCGTGGTATGTATGGAAGTTGGATGTGTGTTATGTACTCGTATGGTGGAGTGTGGAGTCAGGCATAGTGATTCATGTGCTATATATGTGTTGGAGACTAGGAGTTCTCGTAAATCCGCCTACGTAGTGGTTGTATATCGTGTGTATCGGCACCGTTTAGCAGTTGTTGGAAATTGGAAGCACTAGTGGCTGTCTCTTTGCTTGATATGATGAATTTGGGTTAGGATATTTGTTTGCAGACTGGTTGTCATAAGTCGGGTTGTTTAGACTAATGTGACATAGAATATGTCAGGAAAATGCCACAAATTGCGTAGCAGAGTGCATCAGCTTATGTTCCAGTAGGATAGTTGTACCCCAAGGCCGGCGAACAGCTGGTAGGTATTACTTTGTCAGTTGGGCCATCGTGGCGGATGTCAGTGTAGAGGTATCTACCATTGATTCAGTTCCGATAATTGAGGAACTTTGTCAGATACGTTTCTTGTGGCCGAGCTTGAGGCTATATATGTTTATTGTAATGAGCAACTTGACTCGATGTGCATTTCTTTTACGAGGGTTTTATGTGGATCGGGTGGTACGCCACCACATGTATGGTATTTGGATCGGGTGGCACGCCGCCACGGGTATTTCATTGGAGCGGGTTGCACGCCGCAACAGTGTAATGTGAAAATAGACTTAGTTATATGTTACCTTGTATACAATACTTCCTGGCTTCTGAGGAAAAGTCCGTATTGGGTATCGCTCCTCAAATAGCACATCGGTTGTGTCCTTTCAGGATTTGATATCATATATTAATTGTTTCACCTTGGGTGAGATTGATTGCTTGAGTTCAGACCTAGATCTGTGCGTGGCTGACCATTTTGAGCATGGTGACTTGAGGTGCTTCATGAGTAATAGTGTTCGGATAGAATCATAAATCGTGGCAAGGCCACGTGATGTTATGACATCTCGAGGAGGATTCAGGTACTCTATGATGTGAGACAGGATCTCAGTTCTATGTTATGATAGTATAGAGGGATTGAATAACAATTCTCTTTTTGGAGTCAATTGTCATGATTTGAGTATGTTCAGACGTTTCTTATTAGAGCATGTGTTGTGCTCATCGCGGCTTAGGTCGGTCTTGAGGTGTCATATCACCAGTGCGGTGTGTTATAATTGAAATGATCATTGGAGTCATTAATAAGTGCGAACATATGTGATTTTAGTTGGTTAGAAAGGTAATATTGAGTTTTGGCTCCAAAATCTGTTGTAGTATCAGTTAAAAGGGAAATGGATTCATGAATGGTTGGCCTGAGAGATAGATTCGATATATCGCGTGTTCGGTTGCCGTGGGTAGTATATGATGGTGTTGGAATAAGACTTTAGCTAATGAGAGAGGTTTTATGTATTGTGGAAAATTGTTGTTATCAGAGGCCATCGTCTCGAGTGATTGGGTTGTTCGATACATCATATGATCTCACTTGGAGTGGCGAGTATGGGTTATTGCAGTGGGTTCGGGTGTATCCCGAGTATAGACATGGGATTAGGATTTGGTATATGATTTTGGAAAGTACAATGTGGTCTATGGTTCAGATAGACTGTGGAAATTCGGCCATATTGTGTTATCGGACTTATGATAGATAGGGTGAAGTGGTATCACCTCGAGTATATGCTTGGTAAGGTCATTCAACTATTGGGTTGCCTCTAGTATAGCTCTGGTACGCTCGAGGACGAGAGTTTATTTAAGTTGGAGAGAATGTGACGACCCAGTCTGTCTTCACGTGAGTTACCACCCCATTTTCCCCTCATTAAGTTGTTTCATGTTGCTATACCAGTGTTAGAGTCTATCGAGTGAATTCAGATTAATTCCGGTTGAAAATAGGGCATATAGCCTTTTAGAGTGAAGCTTATTTATGAAACGTCAACCTGAAGTTGACTATATGGTTAGAGGGCTCGGAATCAAATTCCGATGATTCGGTTTGCTTCGGGAGGTGAGTTGTGACTTAGGGGAGCGATCGGAATTGAATTTGGAGTTCCCGTGTAGAAATAGGCTTGAATTGGCTAAGTTGGAATTTTGGCAAAATCCGGTTGATAGGTGAGATTTTGATCTGGGAGTCGGAATGGAATTCTGATAGTTGCAGTAGCTCCGTTAGGTGAATTTGGATATGTCTGCAAATTTTTAGGTCATTCAGACATCGTTTGGTCGGGGTTTTTATTGAATGTTGGTTTCGGAAGTTATAGTTGAAACTTAGGCTTGAATCCGTCATGATTTGATGATTTTTGTGTTTAAGGCCGTGTTTTTATTATTGGAACAAGTTCGTATGGTGTTATGGGATATGTTGGCATGTTTGGTTGAGGTCCCGAGGGCCTCGAGGTGATTTCGGGTGTTCAAACGGATCATTTTGGTTAAGCTTGGACATCAGATTTTGCTGTCATAAAGTTACAGGTTTTTCTTCAATGCGATCGCAGGGGTTCAATTGCGATCGTATAGAAGGTTTGTGGGAGGCTGTGATTTTGTTTAATGCGATTGCGGTCAGTGGTGTTCGATCGCATAGTTGGAGAAATTTATCTTCTGCGATCGCATAAGTGGTTGTGCGATCGCATAGAGTGTTGGCCAGGGGTCCCAGGTCCTGATTATTGTTCTATGTGATCGCAAGATTTTGAATGCGATCGTGGGGAGATGAGTGCGATTGCATAATCCATTTTTGGAGAGGTGGAAAATTTGTTCTATACGATCGCAGGTCTGGTGATGCGATCGCATAGTGGAAAACATAGACGGGCAGAATCAGTTAAAAATTATATCAGTCACGAGGGTTTCACTATTTCCCTTATTTTTGCACTACATTAAGAGCTAATTGATAGAATTCGAAGGGGATTTGATCGGGAAGTGATTGGAGGTAAGTCTGGTGGTCTTAATACGTCATTTTATCAAAGAATCTTCCATTAATTCTCTAAATTTGGGTAAGAAATCAAGAAAATTAGGGATTTGAGCAAAAACCTTAAAACGGAGATTTGAAGGACCATTTTTGGTCCGAATTGGGAGTTCTTTATATGTATAGACTCGTGTTGAGATAATGATGCTGAAAATGTAACTTTTGTAATTTCCCGAGAAGCAGGCCCGGGGCTTGGGTTTTGCTAGTTTCGAGATTTTTCTTGCATTTTGATTGTTTTCGATTGGCTGTTGTTCCATTAGCCTATTTTGATATATTTGTATTGATTTTGGATAGTTTTGACGTGCGTGGATGCCAGTTCGAGGAGCTATGGCATCACGGGCTTGCGTTTTCGCTGGATCGAGGTGGGTAATACTTGTAAATGATGTCCCGAGGGTTAGTAAACCCCGTACTTGCACATCCTAGTGTTGTATTGAGGTGACTTTCACGCCAGATAACGGGCATGGGGTAGAGCACCATTGGGGATTGTGACTTGGTCCGTCCCGCTTAAGAAATAATAACACCTAATTGCTTGAAATTGAATTGACACTCTAATAAAGATATTAATTATCAGGAATTGGACTGATTATCATGTTTTGGGCTTCGCGCCGATTATCTGAATCCTTCAGGGATTGGTATTACTGTATTGATAGTACTGTGCATGGTTTTAAAAATGGTATTTTGCTACTCAACATTTTTATAAGATTTGAAAAACTTGAACAAGGTTTTGATGACATTTTTAGTTGTGAGCTAATATGATACTGTTGCCCGAGGGGCTTTTTGATTATTCGTTAGACTAATTTGGGCCGAGGGCCATATGTGAGGGCATGAAGATTTATGTGAGGAGGCTTTCAGGCCTCGAGTGATTTGTGAGCATATGCATATACATGCATGGATCGTACTGCACGCCGCAGTAGTATATGGATCGGGCTGCACGCCACATCAGGAGTGATATTGATATTGCGCTTGGGCTGTAGGAGCCTCTCCGGAGTCTGAACCCCCACAGTGAGCGCGGGTGCCTTTGCATGGATTGGTCTGTACGCCACAGCATGATATGCATTGCATGGAATACATATATTGGTTTACTTGTACTACATGGCATAACATTTAGCACCAGATCCCCCGGTGGAAACTGTTAAGGAGTGCTGAGCCCATAGGGCAAATTTGAGTGCAGACTTGCACTGTTTGAGGTTGTAACAAGGTAGTGATATGATATAATGAAAGAAATGGAAGTTAAAAAAAAAGAGATTTCTAGATAATCTTCTCATATATGTTATAAAGAATTACCTTGAAAGTGTATTTCAAATTAATGAAGAATTTGGTAAGTTCATAGCATGAGACAGTTCTTTGTGTGGTTTTCTTTTCCTCAATATTATTTACTTTTATTACCGCTGAGTTGGAAGTACTCACTCGACTCCCTGCACTATGTGTGAAGATTCAGGTACCTGGAGGCTTAGTTGAGCTTGGTGCTGGCCTAGACCCAGTTGGGATGAGGTAGGTGCTTGGCGTCCGCAGGACTCGACCTTTTCCCATTACTACTCTGTTATTGGTTATTCCGCGTACTCTCAGCCTTGTAAAGTATGACGACCCAAAGAGTCATCACCTATTTTTCTCACTTGTTCCGCGCTTCCAAGGCCTTTAAAACCTCATTTTATGTTGCCTCGATTTACATGCATATTTCGGGCATGTAGCCGGAAAGATTTTGTACTAAAATATGTGAATTATATGAAACATTTGAAGAAAAATGATATTAATATTGATATAGTTGACTTCGGTCAATATTTTTGGTAAAAGGATTGGGACCCGAGATCGGACGGTCCCGGAAGGTCCGTAGGAAAATATGGGACTCGGGCATGTGTCCGGAGTCGAATTCTGAGGCCTAGAGCCCAAGATATGAATTTTTCTATTAAATTGTTTTTGCTGAAATTATTAAATGAAAAATTATTAAACGACCATAGTATCAGGCTCGTATTTTGGTTCCGACGCCTGGTACAAGTCTTAAATATTATATAAATGCTTTCTGCAAAGTTTGGTGACATTTGGATGTCGTTTGATGTGTTTTGAACCTTGAGTTCCAAATTTGAAAGTTTATGAAGTTAAAGGAAAATAATCATGAACTTGAGGCTTGATTTGATGAAAACGATGTCATATTGGCGATTTGATCGCACAAGCATATTTGTAATATGTTTTTGAAGTTGTGTGCATGTTTGGTTTAGAGCCCGAGGGCTCGGGTAAAGATTTGATAGGCCGTTGGAGCAAATTCTGAAAAATAACACAGCCGGTATTTTCACCCAGCTGGTATCTTCGCAATTGCGAAGAAATACTCACAATTGCAAAGTGTGCCAGGATCATGCTAAGTTCGCAAATGCGAACAAAGGGTCGCAAATGCGATCCTGGGCAGGGAAGCCTCACTTTCGCAAATGCGAAGAACATCTCGCAAATGCAAGACTGGCAGCTTTGGCCAGAGTTCGCAAATGCGAACTGTTCTTGCAAGTGCGAGAGCAACAGTCCCCAAACCTGCTATGTTCGCAATTGCGAACAAACATTCACAATTCCCATAACTGCAGTTGTGCAATCTGATACTTAAACGAATTTTACACCTCTTTTCTTCATTCTTTCAAAACCCAACACACCACACACGATTCTCCAAGAGCAAAATCACACCAAAACACTTGTAAGTCACTTTTTACTTAATTCTTTCAATTCCTAACATCATTAAACATGTTTTCCAAGAGAAATCAAAGGTTTTCATGGTAGAAATTCTTGTTTTTGGGTAGAACCTAGGTTTTTCATGAATTGGGGAATTGGACCTCGATTTGAGGTCCGATTTTGAAACAAATCATATAATTGAACTCGTGAGGGAATGGGTAACCGGATTTTGGTCCGAACCCTGAGTTTCGACCACGTGGGACTAGGGGCATTTTGGGAAATTTTAGGGTAAACTATGAGAAAACCATTTTAAGCATCCGAACCAAGTTGTATAGTATTTATTAATGTAATTGAATCAGTTGTGATTAGATTCGAGCAAGTTGAAAGCTGAAATTCGAGGTAAAGCTATAGTTGAAGGATAATTTGGACTTCAAGGCTTAGAGGTAAGTGTTTGATATATCCTAGCTTGAGGGAATATGATTAGTGTGCTAATTGCTATGTTATCGAGTGCGGTGTATGGGCTGTGGTGGCGAGCATCCATACACAGGCGTCTAGCATGACCGTGAGTCTTTTGTTGATATCTATTGTGGGATGTTCTTAAGATATAATCTTGAACCCTTGACGGGTTGTGAACTTGGTTACTGTTTTTCCTTGCCGGGACTTTATTGTGAAGTTGATTATTGTTTTCCTTGCCGGGACCTTATTTTGATGAATATTTTGTCCCTTGCCGGGACGGTTCATGATTATTGTTTTTATTCTTTCGCCCTTAACTGTGATTGCTATTTGGGTGAGGAAGAGTGATAATGCACGAAGGGTGATACCGTGCCTTATTTATTGATAATGCACGAAGGGTGATGCCGTGCCTTATTTATTGATTATGCACAAAAGGTAATGCCATGCTTTATATTATTGATTATGCACAAAGGATCATGTCGTGCCTTGTGATATTGATTATGCATGAAGGAACATTCCGTGCCATTGTTATTTGAACCATGCACGAAGGATCATGCCGTTCCATGGATGTGAGGATGAGAGTAAACGCACGAAGGGTGATGCCATGCAACTACTTGATATTTCCTTGTTTGATATTAACTGTTTTCATTATACTCTGATTTTCTTTACTGATTTAATATATGTTGCTGATTTTGTGTTTTCCCCTATTATGATACTTCTTGTTTAATTTGTTACTTGGTACTCCTGTTATCTTGTGGTGTGTACATATATATAACTGCACAGGTTTATGTGAGTGTCTGGTCCTAGGCTTGTCACTACTTCGCCGGGATAGGTCAGGCACTTACCAGCACATGGGGTTGGATTGTGCTGATACTGCACTTCTGTGCATTTTTGCACTGGTCCAGGTTTCAAGCAGAAGCAGCAGCAGCAGTACGGTACTCGTGGGAGTTTTGAGCATTTCGAGACCGAGATAGCTTGCAGGCGTCCGTAGGCCCAGCGTCTCTTCTATTTACTTATGTTATTTGTTGTGGTCTCATTGTTCCGAGACAGACATATATTTTTTATTTCCTTTTAGACCATTATGTGTAGTATTCTTTAGTAGTTCGTGAGTTGGTGACTCCACATCTTGGGTAGAGGATTTTCTTAGTATTTTACGCTATTTTTATTCATCTTTGTTTTGAAAGACTTCCGCATTCATTAATTGAATAATTATTTCATTTGTTATTAAGTATGAGTATAAAAATGATGATATGAATAGGATAATATTGAATGAATTGGCTTGCCTAGCTACCATGAGTAGGCGCCATCACGATCCCGATGATGGGGGAGAATCCGAGTCGTGACAAGTTGGTATAAGAGCTCTAGGTTACATAGGTCTCACTACTCACGAACAAGCTTAGTAAAGTTTGAAGGGTAGGTACGGAGACGTCTGTACTTGTCCTCCAGAGTCTATTGAGTTAGGAAAAAGTCTCTCATTTGTTCCTCAAATCTCTGTCCTTTCGCAGATGGTGAGGACACGCACTTCTTCATCCGCAGATCAGTAGCCTCAGCCCCAGGCAGCTCCCGTGAGGGGCAGGGGCCGAGGCCGTATCGGAGGTCGTGGTAGGGGCAGAGTTCAGCCCCAGGCAGCGATTCCGGAGGTGGAGCCTCATGTTGAGATTGGTGAGGAGGTTCCAGCCCCAGCAGCTTCAGTGGGCCCAGCTCAGGTCCGAGGGGAAATCTTATTTACCCCTGGTCTTCGGGAGGATCTAGTCAGAATATCGGGTTTTATGGACAGTGTTGCCAGAGCAGGCTTATTGCCAGCTGCACCAGCTGCTTCTCAGGCTGGAGGAGGGGTCTAGACTCTTGTTGCACATACTCCGGAGCCAGTAGCTCCCTAGCATCAGATGCCAGTGGTTCCGCCAGTTGTGGCCACTCATGCAGGTACCACAACTCAGGCCGGAGATGGAGCGGCCATGACTTCTAATTCTCTATGGAGACTTGATAGAATCTTCAAGATGTTTACCACTACTTTCAGCGATGCCACATCAGAGGATCCCCGGGACTTCTTATTCAGTTGCCATAAGATTCTCAAGACTTTGGGAATAGTGGAATCCAATGGAGTTGAATTTTGCACATTTAGGCTTTCAGGATCCGCCAAGACTTTGTGGAGATATTACTGTTTAACTCAACCAGCAGGGTCCCCAGTTTTAACATAGAACCAATTTGCAGAGTAATTTCTGGAGACATTTCTCCCTGTTACTCAGCGGGAGGCACTTCGGAGGCAGTTTGAGCGCCTCCAGCAGGGTACTATGACTGTCACTCAGTATGAGATAAGGTTTGTTGATCTGGAGCGTCAAGTGGTTGTGATACTCCCCATAGATCGGGAGAGGGTCCGCAGGTTTATAGATGGGCTAAATCAGCCGATTAGACTTCAGATGGCTATGGGAGCTGGGAGTGATATATCTTTTCAGGAGGCAGTTAATGCAGCTCGTAGAGTTGAGATGGCTCTTGCTAGGGGAGGTCGTTATCGTTTAGACAAACGGCCTCGTCATTCCGGTAGATTTAGTGGTACTTCTTCTGGAGGCAGGGAATCTTTTGATAGGGGCCAGTCTTCCAGGCCTTTTCAGTCAGCCCTCCAGGCTTCGCAGGGTGGACCAGGTGATCGCGGGTTTCGTGAGTAGTATTGAGACCAGCCTCCCATCAGTGCTCAGCCTCTTTAGAGTGTTCGTGGGGGCCATTCAGGTCATTAGGGCCAGCAGCCCCATCGGCCTAAATGTTGTTACGGTTGTGGTGACCCATGTCATCTTGTCAAGTTTTGCCCTCGAGCGACGGGCAACACTCAGCAGTGGGGTCCTCGTCCCATGATTCTGTCCCCAGCTGACCCACAGCCTACCCAGCCAGCCAGAGGCGGGGGTAGAGATCGTAGAGGTAGAGGTGGAGACCGTAGAGGTGAAGACCGTCTCGCCAGAGGTAGAGGTCAGCCAGTGGACGACCTTCCTAGAGATGTAGCTTAGAGGGGAGGTGCTGATCCCCGATTTTATTCTTTACCAGCTAGGCCAGAGGCAGATGCATCAGATGTTGTGATCACAGGTACCATTCTTGTTTGTGATAGAGGTGCTTCAATATTATTTGACCCTGGTTCTACATATTTATATGTGTCTTCCTACTTTGCTCCGTATCTGGCCGTGCCTAGCTTTGCCCTAGATATTCCAGTTTATGTGTCTACACTAGTGGGTGACTCTATAGTAGTCGACCGGGTGAATCGTTCGTGCGTAGTTATATTCGGGGGTCTTGAGACCTGTGTTGATTTGTTGCTATTAGACATGGTGGATTTCGATGTCATATTGGGGATAGACTGGTTGTCCCCGTATCATGCTATCTTAGATTATCATGCCAAGACATTAACCTTGGCCTTGCCAGAATCACCCCGACTAGAGTGGAGAGGGACCTTAGGCCACTCTGTTCGCACTGTTATTTCCTATGTTAAGGCTCGACACATGGTCGAGAAGGGGTGTCGAGCTTATTTTGTGTATGTTCATGATTCCAGCAGGTAAATTCCTTCTATTGATTCAGTTCCTATTGTACGTGAGTTTCCCGAGGTTTTCCCTTCAGACCTGCTGGGAATGCAACCATACAGGGATATTGATTTCTGTATTTATCTAGCACCAGACACTCAACCCATCTCTATTCCACCTTATCGTATGGCCGCACCGAAGTTAAAGGAGTTAAAATATCAGTTGCAAGACCTTCTAGAAAAGGGCTTTATCAGGCCCAATGTTTCTCATTGGGGCGCACCTGTGTTATTTGTGAAGAAGAAGGATGGCTCGATGGGGATGTGTATTGATTATCAGTAACTAAACAAAGTGACAATAAAGAACAAGTATCTACTGCCGACGATTGATGATTTGTTTGACCAGCTCCAAGGAGCGAGGGTGCTCTCAAAAATAGACTTGAGGTCGGGCTACCGTCAATTGAAGATCGAGGTGGCTGACATTCCTAAGATAGCCTTTTGTACTAGATACGGGCACTATGAATTCTTGGTCATGTCCTTCGGGTTGACCAATGCTCCAGCAGCATTCATGGAGTTGATGAATCAGGTGATCAGGTCTTATTAAGATATGTTCGTGATAGTCTTTATAGATGACATCCTGGTATACTCTCGTAGCTAGGAAGAGCACGAGTAGAACCTCGGAGTGGTTCTTCAGACTCTGAAGGATAATCAGCTATACACCAATTTTCAAAATGTGAGTTCTGGTTGAGTTCGATGGCATTTCTGGGTCATATTGTATCAGTGGAAGGTATTCAGGTGGACCCAAAGAAGATTGAAGCAGTCTAGAATTGGCCTCGACCAACTTCAGTGACCGAGATTCGGAGTTTCTTGGGGTTAGCAGGTTACTACCGTCGATTTGTAGAGGGGTTCTTTTCTATTGCAGCCCCGATGACCAGGTTGACCCGGAAGGGTGCCCAGTTCAAGTGGTCTGATGAGTGTGAGGCAAGCTTTCAAAAGCTCAAGACAGCCTTGACTACAGCACAAGTGCTGATATTACCTACGGGTGCAGGGCCTTACACAGTTTACTGTGATCCATCTCGTACGGGGCTTGGAGCGGTATTGATGCATGATGGTAAGGTTATTGCTTATGCTTCGAGACAGTTGAAAATACATGAGAGAATTATCCGGTTCATGATCTTGAGCTGGTAGTAGTGGTTCATGCCTTAAAAATTTGGAGGCATTACCTATACAGTGTGACGTGTGAGGTGTACAAGGATCACAAAAGCCTACAGTACTTATTCAAGCAAAAGGAGTTGAATTTGCGACATAGGAGATGGTTAGAGTTGCTGAAGGACTATGATGTTACTATCCTATATCACCCAGGTAAGGCCAATGTGGTGTCCGATGCATTGAGTAGAAAGTCTGCCAGCATGGGTAGTCTCACGTACATTCCGCTTAGTCAGAGACCACTTGCTCTAGATGTCCATGCCTTAGCCAACCAGTTCGTGAGACTAGACATTTCTAAGCCTGGCAGGGTGTTAGCCTACACGATCGCTCGTTCATCTCTATTAAAGCGTATCTGTGAGAGGCAATTTGATGGTCCTCATTTGCGTGACCTGAGGGATATTGTACAGCAGGGAGGTGCCATGAAGGTAACTCTAGATGATGACGGAGTATTGAGATTGCAAGGGAGAGTTTGTATGCCTAATGTTGAGGGGATTCGAGAGTTGATCTTAGCGGAGGCCCACGGTTCGTGGTATTCTATTCACCCGGGCACTGCGAAGATGTATCAGGATTTACGGCAGCACTATTGGTGGCGAAGAATGAAGAAGGACATCGTTGCATATGTCGCTCGGTGTCTAAATTGTCAGCAGGTGAAATATGAGCACCAGAGGCATGGTGGCATATTCCAAAGAATTGAAATTCCCAGGTGGAAATGGGAGCGGATCATAATGGACTTCATTACTGGACTTCCTTTGACTCGGAGGAAATTTGATGCTATCTAGGTCATTGTTGATAGGCTGACCAAGTCAGCACACTTCATTCCAGTATCTATCTCTTACTCCTCGGAGAGGTAAGCAGAGATTTACATCACGGAGATTGTTCATCTTCATGGGGTGCCGGTGTCTATTATCTCAGATCGGGGTACGAAGTTTACCTCGCGTTTCTAGAGAGCGGTCCAGTTGAGTACAACTTTTCATCCTCAGACGGACGGTCAGTCCTAAAGGACTATTCAAATCCTAGAGGATATGCTCCAAGTCCGTGTGATTGATTTTGGAGGCTCGTGGGACCAGTTTCTTCCATTAGCGGAGTTCGCCTACAATAATAGCTACCAGTCTAGCATTTAGATGGCCCCGTACGAGGCATTGTATGGTAGGCGATGTCGGTCTCCGATCGGATGGTTTGAGCCGGAAGAGGCTCGGTTGTTGGGTACAAACCTAGTTCAGGAGGCCTTAGACAAGGTCAAGAATATCCAAGAGAGATTGCGTTTAGCTCAGTCTAGACAGAAGACTTATGCAGATCATAAGGTTAAAGATGTGGATTTCATGGTTGGCGAGCGGGTATTGCTCCGGGTATCGCCTATGAAGGGCGTTATGAGGTTCGGAAAGAAGGGCAAGCTCAGCCCTAGGTATATTGGTCCATTTGAGATTTTGGACCGAGTGGGAGAGGTGGCTTACAGACTAGATCTGCCACCTAGCTTATCAGCCGTGCATCCAGTTTTTCATGTATTTATGCTTCGGAGGTACCACAACGATCCCACACATGAGTTAAACTTCAGTACTGTCCGATTGGACAATGATTTATCTTACGAGGAGGAGCCAGTGGCCATTCTAGTCTGGCAGGTTTGACAGTTGAGCTCGAAGAGGTTTCCTTCTGTGCGTGTTCAGTGGAGAGGTCAGCCTCCTGAGGCATCAACCTGGGAGTCCGAGTCTGATATGCGGACCCGCTACCCACATTTGTTCCCCGACTCAGGTACTTCCTTCTCTTGTCCGTTCGAGGACGAACGGTTGTTTTAGAGGTGGAGGATGTGTCACGACCCAGATTTTCCCCCAACATCAGGATCGTGATGGCGCATACTCGTGGTAGCTAGGCAAGCCACTATATTTAACATTATCCTGTTTTTTCCAATATTTCATACTCAATTATTATCAACAAGGAACATAACCTTAATTAAATGAATGCAGAAGTTTCATCAAAATAGAAATAAGTAGTACCAAGGTAAAACAATACCGAAATCCTCTACCCAAGATGTGGAGTCACCAACTCACAAACTACTACTGAATACTACACATAAAGGTCTGAAGGAAAATAACATAAATCTATTTTTCTCGAAACAAAGGGCCTGCGGACGCCTGCAAGCTACCTCGGTCTCGATATGCATAACTCCCACGCAAGACTCTACTGCTGCTGCTCCTGATCAAAACCTGGACCTGTGCAAATATGCAAAGAAGTGCAGTATCAGCACAATCCGACCCCTAGTGCTGGTAAGTGCCTAGCCTATCCCGGTGAAGTAGTGACAAGCCTAGGACCAGACACCCACATAAACCTGTGCAGTTCAATATACATATGTACACCACAAGATAACAGAGATATCAAGTAAACAAAAGCAAACAAAAAATATCATAAGAGGGAAAGCTCAACAGTTAACAACATTTATCAAGTCAACAAAGGAAACCAAAATATACATGAAACAGGCAATATCAAGTCAAGTAATAGCAAATATTTGCACGGCATCACCCTTCGTGCTTTTACTCTCATCCTCACCAAATAAGCAAATAAGTGCACGGCATCACCCTTCGTGCTTTTGCTCTCATCCTCACATCCATAACATGACATGATCCTTCGTGCATGGTTCAATAACAAGGCACGACATTAACCTTCATGCATAATCAATATCACAAGGCACGGCATGATCCTTCGTGCATAATCAATAACAAGGCACAACATTAACCTTCGTGCATAATCAATAATAAGGCACGACATTAACCTTCGTGCAATAACAGTAAAACAAGGCACGACATCACCCTTCGTGCATTATCACTCTTCCTCACCCAAATAACAATCACAGTTAAGGGCAAAGAATGAAAACAATAATCATGAATCCGTCCCGGCAAGGGACACAATAATCGTCACAACAAGTCCCGACAAGGGAAAATAATATCTCACTTCACAGTAAGTCCCAACAAGGAAAAACAATGTACAATTTCACAACCCGGCAAGGGTTCAACAATTCAACTTTGAAATATCTCACAACAAGTATCAAAATGACTCACGGTCATGCTAGACGCCATTGTATGGATGCTCGTCACCACAGCCCATACACCGCACTCGATCACATAGCACATAGGACATAGCACATAATCCTATTCCCTCAAGCTAGGATAGAACAAACACTTACCTCTAGCCTTGAAGTCCAATTTATCCTTCAATTACAACTTTTTCCCCAAATTTCCGCTTTCAACTAGCTCGAATCTAATCACAATTGGTTCCATTACATTAATAAATATTAAATAACTTGGTTCGAATGCTTAAAAAATGGTTTTCTCAAAGTTTACCCCAAAATTTCCCAAAATGCCCCTGGCCCACATGGTCGGAACTCGGGGTTCGGACGAAAATCCGGTTACCCATTCCTCCACGAGTTCAAATATATGATTTGTTTCAAAATCGGACCTCAATTCGAGGTCCAATTACCCAATTCATGAAAACCCTAGGTTCTACCAAAAAACAAGAATTTCTACCATGAAAACCTTTGATTTCTATTGAAAAACATGTTTAACGTTGTTAATAATTGAAAGAATTAACTAAAAAGTGACGTACAATTTCTTTGGAGTGAATTTGACCTTGAGGGTTCGTGTGTAGTGTGTGGGTTTTTGAAAGAATGAAGAATGAGCTGAAAAATTCGTTTAAGTATAAAATTGCACAGCTGCGGGTATCGCAATTGCGAACACTACAGGTCTGGGGTCTGATGCTCTTGCAATTGCGAGATAGAGTTCGCATTTGCGAACTGGGCTGGCACCCTGGGTCTTCGCATTTGCGACAAAGTGTTCGCATTTGCGAACCCAGGCGAATAAGTGAAGGCCTCGCATTTGTGAGGTTATGTTCGCATTTGCGAACCCAAGCAGTCCTGGACACTCTTCGCAATTGCGATAAAGGCTTCGCATTTGTGAACACCGCCTTGGTCTGCCCCCTTCGCAATTGCGACATTTTTATTCGCATTTGCGAAGACACCAGCTGGGTGAAAAACCAGCAGTGTTATTTTTCAAAAATTGCACCAACGGCCTATCAAATCTTTAGCCGAGCCCCCGGGTTCCAAACCAAACATGTACACAACATCAAAAACACATTACAAACTTGCTCGTGCGATCACATCGCCAATATAACATCGTTTTCATCAAATCAAGCCTCAAGTTCATGGTTATCATCCTTTTTAGTTTCAAAACTTTCAAATTTGGAACTCAAGGTTCAAAACACATCAAACGACATCAAAATGTCACCAAACTTTGCAGAAAGCACATATATAATATTTAAGACTTGTACCGGGCGTTGGAACCAAAATACGAGCCCGATACCAAGGTCATTTAATTCATTTTCCTTTAATAATTAGAGCAAAAACAATTTCACAGAAAGCCCCATAACTTAGGCTCTAGGCCTCAAAATTCGACTCTAGACGCATGTCCGAGTCCCATATTTTCCTACGGACCTTCCGGGACCGTCCGATCTCGCGTCCGGGTCCGTTTACCAATAATGTTGACCGAAGTCAACCATATCAATATTAATATCATTTTTCTTCAAATTTCTCATAGAATTCATATATTCTATCACAAAAACTTTCCGGCTACATGCCTGGATCATGCATGTAAATCGAGGCAACATAGAATGAGGTTTTCAAGGCCTCGGAAGTGCGGAACAAGTGAGGAAAACATGTGATGACCCTTTGGGTCGTCACATCCTCCACCTCTAAAATAACCGTTCGTCCTCGAACGGACAAGAGAAAGAAGTACCTGAGTCGGGGAACAAATGTGGGTAGCGGCTCCGCATATTAGACTCAGACTCCCAGGTCAATGCCTCAGGAGGCTGACGTCTCCACTGGACACGCACAGAAGGATAACTCTTTGACCTCAACTGTCGAACCTACCGGTCAAGAATGGCCACGACTCCTCCTCTTAGGATAATTCATGGTCCAATTGGATAGTACTGAAGTCTAATACATGTGTGGGATCGCCGTGGTACCTCCGAAGCATAGATACATGAAAAACTAGATGCACGGCTGATAAGCTAGGTGGCAGAGCTAGTCCATAAGCCACCTCTCCCACTCGGTCCAGAATCTCGAATGGACCAATATACCTAGGACTTAGCTTGGCCTTCTTTCCGAACCTCATCACGACCTTCAACGCCTCATACGGGCCATCTGGATGCTAGACTGGTAGCTATTGTTGTAGGCGAACTCTGCTAATGGCAGAAACTGGTCCCACGAGCCTCAAAAATCAATGACACAGGCTCGGAGCATATCCTCTAAAATCTGAATAGTCATCTTGGACTGGCCATCCATCTAAGGATAAAAAGCTGTACTCAGCTGAACCTGGGTGCCTAACTCCTACTGGACTGCTCTCCAGAACCATGAGGTAAACTGCGTACCCCAATCTGAGATAATAGATACCGGCACCCCATGAAGTCGAACAATCTCCCTGATGTAAATCTCTGCTAACCTCTCCGATGAGTAGGGGACAGATACTGGAATGAAGTGTGATGACATGGTTAGCCTATCAACAATGACCCAAATAGCATCAAATTTCCTCCGAGTCAAAGGAAGTCCAGTAATGAAGTGCATGGTGATTCGCTCCCATTTCCACTTGGGAATTTCGATTCTCTGGAATACACCACCAGGCTTCTGGTGCTCATATTTCACCTGCTGACAATTTAGGCACCGAGCGACATACGCAACGATATCTTTCTTCATCCTGCACCACCAATAGTGCTGCCGTAAGTCCTGGTACATCTTCGCGGCGCCCGGGTGAATAAAATACCGTGAACTGTGGGCCTCCGCTAAGATCAACTCTCGAATCCCTTCAACATTGGGCACACAAACTTGACCCTGCATTCTCAATACCCCGTCATCATCTAGATTTACCTTCGTGACACCTCCCCGCTGTACTATATCTCTCAAGTCACGCAAATGAGGATCATCAAACTGCCTCTCAGAGATCTGCTCTAATAGAGATGAATGAGCGACCGTGTAGGCTAACACATTGCTAGGCTTAGAAATGTCTAGTATAACGAACTAATTGGCTAAGGTCTGGACATCTAGAGCAAATGGCCTCTGACTGACCGGAATGAATGCAAGACTACCCATGCTGGCAGACTTTCTACTCAATGCATCGGCCACCACATTGGCCTTACCTGGGATGATATAGGATAGTGACATCATAGTCCTTCAGCAACTCTAACCATCTCCGCTGTCGTAAATTCAACTCCTTTTGCTTGAACAAGTATTGTAGGCTTTTGTGATCAGTGTACACCTCACATGTCACACCATATAGATAATGCCTCCAGATCTTTAAGGCATGAACCACTGCTGCCAACTCAAGATCATGAACTGGATAATTCTTCTCATGTATTTTCAACTGTCTCGAAGCATAAGCAATAACCTTACCATCCTGCATCAATACCGCTCCAAGCCCTGTACGGGATGCATCACAATAAACTATATAAGGCCCTGCAACCCGTAGGTAGTATCAGCACTGGTGCTGTAGTCAAGGCTGTCTTGAGCTTCTGAAAGCTCTCCTCACACTCATCTAACCACTGGAACTGGGCACCCTTCTGGGTCAACCTGGTCATCGGAGCTTTAATAGAAGAAACCCCCTTTACAAATCGACGGTAGTAACCTGCTAACCCCAAGAAACTCCGGATCTCAGTCACTGAAGTTAGTCGAGGCCAATTCTGGACTGCCTCAATCTTCTTTGGGTCTACCTGAATACCTTCCACTGATACAATATGACCCAAAAATGCCATCGAACTCAACCAGAACTCACATTTCGAAAATTTGGCATATAGTTGATTATCCTTCAGAGTCTGAAGAACCACTCTGAGGTGTTGCTGGTGCTCTTCCTGGCTGTGGGAGTATACTAGGATGTCATCTATAAAGACTATCACGAACAGATCTAAGTAAGGCCTGAACTCGATTCATCAACTCCATGAATGCTACTGGGGCATTGGTCAACCCGAAGGACATGACCAAGAATTCATAATGCCCATACCAAGTTCGAAAGGCTGTCTTAGGAATGTCCGCCGCCCTGATCTTCAGCTGATGGTAGCCTGACCTTAAGTCTATTTTTGAGAACACCCTCGCTCCCTGGAGCTGGTCAAACAAATCATCAATCCTCGGTAGTGGATACTTGTTCTTTATCGTCACTTTGTTCAATTGCCGGTAATTAATACACATACGCATCAAGCCATCCTCTTTCTTCACAAACAACACAGGTGCTCCCTAGGGGGAAACACTGGGCCTGATAAAGCCCTTTTCAAGTAGGTCTTGCAACTAATCTTTTAACTCTTTTAACTCCGGCGGGGCCATATGATAGGATGGAATAGAGATGGGCTAAGTGTCCGGTGCTAGGTCAATAAAAAAATCAATATCCCTGTCGGGTGGCATACCCAGCAGGTCGGAAGGGAAAACCTCAGGGAACTCCCGTACAATAAGGACTGATTCAATAGAAGGAACTTCTGCACTGGAATCACGAACATAAGCCAGATAAGCTAGACACCCCTTCTCGACCATGCGTCAAGCCTTAACATAGGAAATAACAGTGCGAGTGGAGTGACTTGAAGTACCTTTCCACTCTAGTCGGGGTGATTCTGGCAAGGCCAAGGTCACAGTCTTGGCATGACAATCTAGGATGGCATGGTATGGGGACAACCAGTTTATCCCCAATATGACATCAAAATCCACCATGTCTAATAGCAACAGATCAACACGGGTCTCAAGACCCACAAAGATAACTACGCACGAACGATGCACCCGGTCGGCTACAATAGAATCACCCACCTGTGTAGACACATAAATTGGAATATCTAGAGCACAGCTAGGTACAGCTAAATACGGTGGAAAGTAGGAAGACACATATGAATATGTAGACCCAGGGTCAAATAATATTGAAGCACCTCTGCCACAAACAAGAATGGTACCTGTAATCACGGCATCTGATGCCTCCACCTCTGGCATGGTTGGTAAAGCATAGAATCGGGGATCAGCAGCTCCCCTCTGAGTTACATCTCTAGGACGATCATCAACTGGCTGACCTCTGCCTCTGGCTGGACGGTCGCCACCTCTACGGTCTCAGCCTCCACCTCTATGATCTCTACCCCCTCATCTGGCTGGCTGGGCAGGCTGTGGGTCAGTTGGGGCCTGAATCATGGGACGAGGGCCCCGCTGCTGAGTGTTGCCCGTCGCTCGAGGGCAAAACATGACAAGATGACCTGGGTCACCACAACCGTAGCAACTCTTAGGCTGATGGGACCGCTGGCCCTGACGACCTGAATGGCCTCCACGAACACTCTGAAGAGGCTACGCACTAATAGAAGGCTGATCTTAATACTGCTCATGAAACCCACGATCACCTGGTCCACCCTGTGAAGCTTGAAGGGCGGAATGAAAAGGCCTGAAAGACTGGCTCCTATCAAAAGATTCCTTGCCTCGAGAAGAAGAACCACTAAATCTGCCTGAATGATGAGGCCTCTTGTCTGAAGAATAAACACCTCCCCGGGCAAGAGCCATCTAAACTCTACGTGCTGCATTAGCTGCCTCCTGAAAAGATATATCACTCCCCACTCCCAAAGCCATCTGAAGTCTAATCGGCTGATTAAGCCCATCTATGAACCTGCGGACCCTCTCCCGCTCTATGTGGAGTATCACCACCTCATGACATGCTAGATCAACAAATCTCATCTCATACTGAGTGACAGTCATAGTACCCCGCTGGAGGCGCTCAAACTGCCTCCGAAGTGCATCCCGCTGAGTAACAGGGAGAAACTTCTCCAGAAATTGCTCTGCAAACTTATCCCATGATAAAGTCGGGGACCCTGCTGGTTGAGTCAAACAATAATCCCTCCACCAAGTCTTGGCGGATCCTGAAAGCCTGAATGTACAGAAGTCAACTCCATTAGACTCCACTATCCCCATAGTCTTGAGAATCTTATGGCAACTGAATAAGAAATCCTGAGGATCCTCTGATGTGGCACCGCTGAAGGTAGTGGTAAACAGCTTGGAGAACCGATCAAGTCTGGGCCCCTCCTCCAGCTTGAGAAGCGGCCGGTGCAGCTGGTAATAAGCCTGCTCTGGCAACGCTATCCATGAAACCCGCTATCCTGACCAACGCCTCGCGAAGATCTAGGGTAAATAAAGTTTCTCCTGGGACCTGAGCTGGGCCTACTGGAGCTGCTGGGACTGGAACCTCCTCGCCAGTCTCAATATTATGCTCCACCTCTGGAGTAGCAACCGGGGGCTGAGCTCTTCCCCTACCACGGCCTACGATACTGCCTCGGCCCCTGCCCCTCATGGGAGCTGCCTGGGGCTCAGACTGCTGGTCAGCGGATGAAGAAGTGCGTGTTCTTACCATCCGCGAAAGGATAGAGTAGAGATTCAATCAGTACTTGAGGAACAAATCACACGATAAGAAGGAACAAATGAGAGACTCTTTCCTAACTCAATAGACTCTAGAGGACAAGTACAGACGTCTCCGTACCTACCTCTCAAACTCTACTAAGCTTGTTCGTGAGTGGTGAGACCTATGTAACCTAGAGCTCTGATACCAACTTGTCACGACACGGATTTTCCCCCAACATCGGGATCGTGATGGCGCCTACTCGTGGTAGCTAGGCAAGCCACTATATTTAAGATTATCTTGTTTTTACCAATATCTTGTACTCAATTATTATCAACAAGGAACATAACCTTAATTAAATGAATGCGGAAGTCTCTTCAAAATAGAAATAAGTAGTACCTAGGTAAAACAATACCGAAATCCTCTACCCAAGACGTGGAGTCACCAACTCACGAACTACTACTGAATACTACACATAAAGGTCTGAAGGAAAATAACATAAATCTGTTTGTCTAGGAACAAAGAGACTATAGCTAATAATATAAATAAGTGGAAGAGACACCAGGCCTGTGGACGCCTGCAAGCTACCTCGGTTTCAATATGCTCAACTCCCACACAAGACTCTACTGCTGCTGCTCCTGATCAAAACCTGGACCTGTGCAAAAATGCACAGAAGTGCAGTATCAACACAATTCGACCCCATGTGCTGGTAAGTGCATGGCCTATCCCAGCGAAGTAGTGACAAGCCTAGGACCAGACACCCACATAAACCTGTGCAGTTCTATATACATATGTACACCAAAAGATAATAGAGATATCAAGTAAATAAAAGCAAACAGAAAATATCATAAGACGGAAAGCTCAACAGTTAACAACATTTATCAAGTCAACAAAGGAAACCAAAATATACAGGAAACATGCAATATCAAGGCAAGGAATAGCAAATAGTTGCACGACATCACCCTTCGTGCTTTTACTCTCATCCTCACTAAATAAGCAAATAAGTGCACGGCATCACCCTTTGTGCTTTTACTCTCATCCTCACATCCATAACACGGCATGATCCTTCGTGCATGGTTCAATAACAAGGCACGACATTAACCTTCGTGCATAATAAATATCACAAGGCACGACATGATCCTTCGTGCATAATCAATAACAAGGCACGACATTAACCTTCGTGCCTAATCAATAATAAGGCACGACATTAACCTTCGTGCAATAACAGTAAAACAAGGCACGTCATCACCCTTCGTGCATTATCACTCTTCCTCACCCAAATAACAATCACAGTTAAGGATAGAGAATGAAAACAATAACCATGAATCCATCCCGGCAAGGGACACAATAATCATCACAACAAGTCCCGGCAAGGGAAAAGAATATCTCACTTCATAGTAAGTCCCGGTAAGGGAAAACAATGAACAATTTCACAACCCGGCAAGGGTTCAATAATTCATCTTTGAAATATCTCACAACAAGTATCAAAATGACTCACGGTCATGTTAGACGCCATTGTATGGATGCTCATCATCATAGCCCATACACCGCACTCTATCACATAGCACATAGCACATAATCCTATTCCCTCAAGCTAGGATAGAACAAACAATTACCTCTAGCCTTGAAGTCAAATTTATCCTTCAATTACAGCTTTTCCCCAAATTTTTGCTTTTAACTAGCTCAAATCTAATCACAATTGGCTCCATTACATTAATAAATATTAAATAACTTGGTTCGAATGCTTAAAAAATGGTTTTCTCAAAGTTTACCCCAAAATTTCTCAAAACGCACCTGGCCCACGTGGTCGGAACTCGGGGTTCGGACCAAAATCCGGTTACCCATTCCCCCACGAGTTCAAATATATGATTTATTTCAAAATCGGACCTCAATTCGAGGTCCAATTATCCGATTCATGAAAACCCTAGGTTCTACCCAAAAACAAGAATTTGTACTATGAAAACCTTTGATTTCTATTGAAAAACATGTTTAATGTTGTTAGGAATTGAAAGAATTAAGTAAAAAGTGACTTACAATTGCTTTGGAGTAAATTTGGCCTTGAGGGTTCGTGTGTAGTGTGTGGGTTTTTGAAAGAATGAAGGATGAGCTGAAAAATTCGTTTAAGTATAAAATTGCACAGCTGCGGGTATCGCAATTGCGAACATTTGTTCGCAATTTCGAACACTACAGGTCTGGGGTCTGATACTCTCGCAATTGCAAGAAAGAGTTCACATTTGCGAACTGGGCTGGCACCCTGGGTCTTCGCATTTGCGACGAAGTGTTCGCATTTCCGAACCCAGGCGAATAAGTGAAGGCCTCGCATTTGCGAGGTTATGTTCGCATTTGTGAACCCAAGCAATCCTGGACACTCTTCGCAATTGCGATAAAGGCTTTGCATTTGCGAACACCGCCTTGGTCTGCCCCCTTCGCAATTGCGACATTTTTCTTCGTATTTGCGAAGACACCAGATGGGTGAAAAACCAGCTGTGTTACTTTTCCGAAATTACACCAACGACCTATCAAATCTTTACCCGAGCCCCTCGGGCTCCAAACCAAACATCTACACAACATCAAAAATACATTACAAACTTGCTCATGCGATCACATCGCCAATATAACATTGTTTTCATCAAATCGAGCCTCAAGTTCATGATTATCATCCTTTTTAGTTTCATAACTTTCAAATTTGGAACTCAAGGTTCAAAACACATCAAACGACATCCATATGTCACCAAACTTTGCAGAAAGCACATATATAATATTTAAGACTTATACCGTGCATCGGAACCAAAATACGAGCCCGATACCAAGGTCATTTAATTCATTTTCCTTTAATAATTATAGCAAAAACAATTTCACAAAAAAAGCCATAACTTAGGCTCTAGGCCTCAGAATTCGACTCCGGACGCATGTCTGAGTCCCATATTATCCTACGGACCTTCCGGGACCGTCCGATCTTGGGTCGGGGTCTGTTAACCAATAATGTTGATCGAATTCAACCATATCAATATTAATATCATTTTCTTCAAATTTCTCATAGAATTCACATATTCTAGCACAAAATCTTTTCGGCTACATGCCTAGATTGTACACGTAAATCGAGGCAACATAGAATGAGGTTTTCAAGGCCTCGAAAGTGCGGAACAAGTAAGGCAAATAGGTGAAGACCCAATGGGTCATCACCTATTTTTCTCACTTGTTCCGCGCTTCAGAGGCCTTGATAACCTCATTTTATGTTGTCTCGATTTATGTGCATAGTTCGGACATGTAGTCGGAAAGATTTTGTGCTAGAATATGTGAATTCTATGTAACATTTGAAGAAAAATGATATTAATATTGATATAGTTGACTACGATCAACATTTTTGAAAAACGGACCCGGACCCGAGATCGGGTGGTCCCGAAAGGTCCGTAGGAAAATATGGGACTCGAGCATGTGTCCGGAGTCAAATTCTGAGGCATAGAGCCCAATATACGAATTTTTCTATTAAATTGTTTTTGCTAAAATTATTAAATGAAAATGGATTAAACGACCATGGTATCGAGCTCGTATTTTGGTTCCAAAACCCGGTACAAGTCTTAAATATTATATAAATGCTTTCTGTAAAGTATGGTGACATTTGGATGTCGTTTTATGTGTTTTGAACCTTGAGTTCCAAATTTGAAAGTTTATGAAGTAAAAGGAAAATAATCATGAACTTGAGGCTTGATTTGATGAAAACGATGACATATTGGCGCTTTGATCGCACGAGCAAGTTTGTAACATATTTTTGATGTTGTGTGCATGTTTGGTTTGGAGCCCGAGGGCTCCGGTAAAGATTTGATAGGCCGTTAGAGCAAATTATAAAAAATAACACAGCTGGCATTTTCACCCAGCTGGTATCTTCGCAATTGCGAAGAAATACTCGCAATTACGAAGTGTGCCAGGATCATTCTAAGTTTGCAAAAGCGAACAACTACTCGCAAATGCGAAAAGGCCCTCAGATGGCCTATGTTTCGCAAATGTGAACAAAGGGTCGCAAATGTGATCCTGTGCAAGGAAGCCTCACTTTCGCCAATGGGAAGAACATCTCGCAAATGCGAGACTGGCAGCTTGCGCCAGAGTTCGCAAATGTAAACTTTTCTTGCAAATGCGAGAGCAACAGTCCCCAAACCTGCTATGTTTGCAATTGTGAACAAACGTTCGCAATTCCCATAATCGCGGCTGTGCAATCTGATACTTTAACGCATTTTACACCTCTTTTCTTCATTCTTTCAAAACCCAACACACGTCACACGATTCTCCAAGAGCAAAATCATTCCAAAACACTTGAAAGTCACATTTTACTTAATTCTTTCAACTCCTAACATCATTAAACATGTTTTCCAAGAGAAATCAAAGGTTTTCATGGTAGAAATTCTTGTTTTTGGGTAGAACCTAGGTTTTTCATGAATTGGGGAATTGGACCTCGATTTATGGTCCGATTTTGAAACAAATCATATATTTGAACTCGTGAGGAAATGGGTAACCAGATTTTGGTCCGAACCCCAAGTTCCAACCACATGGGACCAGGGGCGTTTTGGGAAATTTTGGGGTAAACTTTGAGAAAAACATTTTTAAGTATTCGAACCAAGTTATATAGTATTTATTAATGTAATTGAATCAATTGTGATTAGATTCGAGCAATTTGAAAGCTGAAATTCGAGGTAAAGCTATAGTTGAAGGATAATTTGGACTTCAAGGCTTAGAGGTAAGTGTTTGATCTATCCTAGCTTGAGGGAATATGATTAGTGTGCTAATTGCTATGTGATCGAGTGCGGTGTATGGGCTGTGGTGACGAGCATCCATACACTGGCGTCTATCATGACCGTGAGTCTTTTGTTGATATCTATTGTGGGGTGTTTTTAAGATATAATCTTGAACCCTTGCCGGGTTGTGAACTTGATTACCTTTTTCCCTTGCCGGGACTTTATTGTGAAGTTGATTATTGTTTCCCTTGTAGAGACCTTGTTGTGATGATTATTGTGTCCCTTGCTGGGACGGTTCATGATTATTGTTTTTATTCTTTCGCCCTTAACTGTGATTGCTATTTGGGTGAGGAAGAGTGATAATGCACGAAGGGTGATGTCGTGCCTTGTTTATTGATAATGCATGAAAGGTGATGCCATGCCTTGTTTATTGATTATGCACGAAGGGTAATGCCGTGCCTTATATTATTGATTATGCACGAAGGATCATGCCGTGCCTTGTGATATTGATTATGCACGAAGGAACATTCTATGTCATTGTTATTTGAACCATGCACGAAGGATCATGCCATGCCATGGATGTGAGGATGAGAGTAAAAGCACGAAGGCTGATGCCGTGCAACTATTTGATATTTCCTTGTTTGATATTAACTGTTTTCATTATACTCTGATTTTCTTTACTAATTTAATAGACGTTGCTGATTTTGTGTTTTCCCCTATTATGATAATTCTTGTTTAATTTGTTTACTCATGTTATCTTATGGTGTGTACATATATATAACTGCACATGTTTATGTGAGTGTCTGGTCCTAGGCTTGTCACTACTTCGCCGCGATAGGCTAGGCACTTACCAGCACATGGGGTCGGATTGTGCTGATACTGCACTTCTGTGCGTTTTTGCACATGTCCAGGTTTCGAGCAAGAGCAGCAGCAACAGTAGGGTACTCGTGGGAGTTTTGAGCATTTCGAGACCGAGGTAGCTTGCAAGCGTTCGCATGCCCGACGTCTCTTCTATTTACTTATGTTATTTGTTGTGGTCTCATTGTTCCAAAACAGACAGATATTTATTATTTCCTTTCAAACCATTATGTGTAGTATTCTTTAGTAGTTCATGAGTTGGTGACTCCACGTATTGGGTAGAGGATTTTCTCAGCATTTTACGCTATTATTATTCATCTTTATTTACAAAGACTTCCGCATTCATTAATTGAATAATTATTTCTCTTATTATTACGTATGAGTATAGAAATGTTGATATGGACAGGATAATGTTGAATGAATTGGCTTGCCTAGCTACCACGAGTAGGCGCCATCATGATCCCGATGACGGGGGAAAATCCGGGTTGTGACATAAAGTTATTTACAGTATTGACTGATGTTCTGATAGAGGCTCTTGGCTCGTGATATGTTGCTTTAGAAGGTTTTAGGATATTATTATATCTATCACTTTAATTTGTCTTTCTTTCTCTGATAATGACTTAAAATAAGTGATTTTGAGCTCTAAGCTCGGGATGAAAGTGTATTTGGTCGGGCTGGCCTAGCAAGGTGCTGGGCGCCATCATGACCGGGTTTTGGGGCCATGACAGTACCTTATGTAGAAAAATAAAAATGCAACCAGGGGATGTAGTACCCTGTGTTGACAATAAAATGAGGCTTGTGGCTCCCTGAAATGCCACTAGGGGATGTCGTACCCTATGTAGAAAATAAAAATGCAACCAGGGGATGTAGTACCCTGTGGTGGCAACAAAATGAGACTCATGGAACTCTGAAATGCTACTAGGGGATGTCGTACCTATGTAGAAAAATAAAATGCAACCAGGGGATGTAGTACCCTGTGTTAGCAACAAAATGAGGCTCATGGCTCTCTGAAATGCTACTAGGTAGTGTCGTACCCTATGTAAAAACTAAAAATGCAACCAGGGGATTTGGTACCCTGTGTTGGCAACAAAATGAGGCTCGTGGCTCTCTGAGATGCTACTAGGGAATGTCCTACCCTATATAGAAAAGAAAAATACAACCAGGGGATGTAGTACCCTGTGTTGGCAATAAAATGAGGCTCGTGGCTCTCTGAAATGCTACTAGGGGATGTCGTACGCTATGTAGAAAAATAAAAATGCAACCAGGGGATATAGTACCATGTGTTGAAGATAGGGTACTAATCCCATATAATGAAACTAAAAATAACATAATTACATGTATATTAAAAAATCAAGTATTTGAGAACTTCGTTGGGCAGTGTTCACCTTTTTGTGAACTGTTTCTTAAAATCATTTTTTCCTTTTTTTGGACAAAGATAGATTCATTAGTTTTAAAATGGTGGTCGGTTTGTGGCCTTGATTATTTCACTCTCTTGATCTCGGTTCTTGTTCAACTGTATTTGATTATTTCTTGAATACAAACTGCATGTCTGACTCTGGAGAACCTTTAGCTTTTCCAAACTTTGCCATGTAGGTACTTAACATTTTACAATTTCATATTGCCTTAGTGAGTATTTTGCTTTTGAATTCTTTCAAAGTTTTCCATTTTAAAGTATTCACTAATCATGGCTAGTCGGGGTTGACTTGCTACGCTGGTCGAGGTTGGACGCCTTTTGAATATATCAGTTCACTTCAAATAAGAACCCTGTAAATCAGTCTTGCCGTCTTTTCTTTGCCTTATTTTTGGAACAAAGTTAGACCGAAAGGGATTCAAAGAAAACAAACAATAAAATAAACAAATGAACTTAGACGAGAGGTATCCCTTTTGGGGAAAGGAAAGAAGGACTTAATCTAGAGTAAATGCAAACTTTAATGAACATGACATGCCTTTTGGACTGGATGTCTGATCTGTATAAACCGTCTGATTCTCAGAAATTCATCACAATTTTTGACGTGAAAAGCGAGAAACCTTTCTTATGATTGTGTTGATTCCATGGTTGTATGGATCCTCTTTTCGATCAACAGTGCCCTTTGTGGGTTTTCACTAGCTGATCTCTCTCATTTCTTTTCTCACCATTGTCTTATAGTGCCCTTTGCGGGTTTTCACTAATAAGACTCTCTCATTTTAATTTTCTCTACTCACCATTGCCCTACAGTGCCCATGAGGGTTTTCACCTATAGGACTCTCTCATTTTATTTGTCCCATTTGGTTGCATCTGATCCAAGAAATCGTATCCTCCAATTCTAGAACATTCGACGATTGATCGGAAGGACTTGAAAGGGTTTGGGTAAAAAAAGAATACGGATTGAATTTCAACTTTGGAATCTTTCATGCAAAACCATTATTGAAATATTATAATATCTGCCCTAGTTTCACTTTTAGGGGAATTTGGATTTTTTTTTAGTGTGACTGAACCATAGAGAGAGGCTGCCTACGTATCCTTTTGGAATCAACTCGAACATAGTTCAGGAAACTCTGTTTTTTTATTTTCTTTTGTTTTTTTCATTTTTGTTTTCTTTTGCATTTTTTTCTGATTTTTTTTTGTTTTGTTTCTTTTCTTTCTTCTTTTGTTTTTGTCATTTTTAATAATAACTTCTATATTCCAAAAAGGGTAATTAAAGAGATGGAACCGGCCTTTGCAAAAGGGTTAATGATATTTGGGTAGTGAGAAAGAAAGCCTTCGTCATCCCAATCAAAGAATGTTAGCACCAAGTACTGAGTCAAATATAGTACCTTCTAACTGCATCTGATTTAATTGTTGTCTCAGGGACATTTCCTTCGATGCCGCCCATATACAATACTCCATTTGGCAATACTCTTGTTACAATGTATAGACCTTTGCAATTTAGAGCAAATTTTTCCTTAGCTTCTTCAAGGTGCCGGAGAATATGTCTCAGGACGAGTTGCTCCACTTCAAATTTCTTAGAATGTACTTTTTATTGTAAGCATGGGCCATTCTTTATTGTACAACTGCCCATGGTATCCCCCGGCCAATTAATTTCCATCAATCAAGGACAATGTTTCAATCGGGTCTTCATTGAATCTTTATCAGCGATCTCGGCTTCAACAATGATCCGAAGAGAGGGAATCTCATTTTCGGTTCAATTCTTTATTTATTTTCTTACAAGACTTATCTTCAACACATTATGCTTCTTGGTTCATTATTTCAAAATCTAACAGCATTTTTGGATCTGGGCATGAAGTCCGCAAGCATGTCATATTATTATGTCACGACCCGGATTTCCCACCATCGGGAGTCATGATGGTGCCTACTAGTGGAAGCTAGGCAAGCCAAATATTACTTACATTTACATTAGTCACAACTCTCTTTTTAAAACTTTAAATAAAATTATGTAATTATAGCGGAATAAATAAATTTAGCGGAAGACTTAGCAAATTTTTCTAGATACGATATAGAATACCCCAACATGATACATTGCCCAAGACTGGTGTCACAATACCCACAAACTTCTAAGAATAATGCACATAATCGTCTGAAAGAAATATAAGCTGTTTATCTCGAATACATGAGATAACAGAATGAAAAATATATATAGAGGAGACAACGGGTCCTGTGGACGCCTGCAAGGCTACCTCGAAGTCTAAGTAGTCGAAATATCCATAATTATGCTACTGCCGCTGTTGCTGTCCGTAATATGTATCTACGTAAAGAAACGCAAAGTGTAGTATCAGCACAACCGACCCCATGTGCTGGAATGTCTCTGGCCTATCCCGGCGAAGTAGTGACGAGTCTAGGACCAGACACCCACATAAACCTGTACAGTTGGAATATATACATATACAACAGCAGGAAAACATTATCGAATGTTTATATGGAAAGAATCTGCTCTGAAATGGCAAACAATAATTTATAATATCCGAAGTAATTTGAACAATGGAACAAAACTTACTTTCATGTCACAATTCATTTTTCATTGCATATCTTGTGGTAGGCGTACCACTCGCTCCCAGATTTAACAATAGGCTACCGGCAACTTTGGCCAATGCCAAGATTCAAATAACTTTGCGGCCGGCGTGCCACAAGATCCCATTTCTTGTTATATAAGTGGTCGGCGTGCCACACGATCCTAATTTTTAATATATAAGTGGTCGGCGTGCTATACGATCCCAATTCTTTAATAATGTATATTACTGGCATTGAACCAATAATCTCTGATCAACAATAAGTATATAAGAGTATTACCGGTATTAAACCAATAATCATCAATTTATATTACCGGTGTAAAACCAATAAATGATAATAAACCAACAATATATGTCTGTTACCGGTATGACACCAATAACCCTTAATCAACAATTTATATATATTACCGGTATAAAACCAATAATAATTTCCTTTCACATAATAAATAGGATTAATAGGAATTTAATCCATTTAAGACCCACGGTCATGCTCGACCCCCAACGTATAGATACTCGTCACCATGCCTATACGTCAGACTCCACATTTAACAATTAACACATAAACTCAATTCCTATTCCCTCAAGCTAGGATAGAACAAACACTTACCTCGAATGTTTGCAAACAATTCAATCCCTAGCAATGCCTTTTTCCTTTCAAATTTGGCTCCAATCCAATCGTATCTATACATAATTGATTTAATATCATCAATTCTACATAACAAACTAGTTCATATGGCTAAATATAATTTTTACAACATTTTGCCAGGAATAGTAAAAATTGACCCCGGGCCCACATGATCGAAACTCGAGGTTCGAACCAAAATAAATTCACCCAATCATCCACGAGTTCAAATATACAATTTGTTCTTAAGTTCGACCCCAAAACGAGGTCTACTTCGCAAATTCTTTGAAAACCATAACTATATTCATTTCTCTAATTTTTCTATCCATTTACACATATTTAGGCCTAGGAATTCAAATAATATTGATGAAAAATGAAGAAAACGAGTCAAGAATCACTTACCCAAGAAGTTTGATGAAGAATTGCCCAAAAACCTGTGGAGAAGGGAGAGCTTGAGAAATGAGATTTTTATCCCGTTTATATTCTGTTTCAAAACTTAAATCATTGGGCATACATTTTACTCTATGCGATCGTAGGGCCTGTGATGCGATCGCATAGAAGATAATAAAAGGGGCAGAAAATTGCTCTATGCGATCGCATAGAAGAAAAAAATGGGGGACTGGACTTGCTCTATGCGATCACAGGACTGGTATGCGATCGCATAGAAGGATTTCTAGGCCTCTTTGTACTCTATGCGATCGCGTAGGGGTAATGCGATCACATAGAAGGATTTCCCGACCTTCACATTTACTCTATGCGATCGCCGTGAAGCAATGCGATCACATAGAACAAACTGGATGGCTGCTAAATTAACTCTATGCGATCGCGAGGAACCTATGCGATCTCATAGAACAAATTAATGACTTCCCAATTAACTCTATGCGATCGCACACATGCCTATGCGATCGCATAGAACAAAAACCTGGACACCGGCAAGCAGCAAAAATACCAGATTTTTCTAAGTCCAAAAAATCCAGTTACCTATCCGAAACTCACCCGAGCCCTCGGGTCTCTAAACTAAATATGCATACTAACTCAAAAACATCATACTAACTTGCTCGCACGATCAAATCGCCAAAATAACATCAAAATCAATGAATTGAGCCTTAAAACAAAATTTCTTAACTTCCAAAATTTCCAATTTAAAGCTGAAACACGTCAAACGATGTCTGTTTTCAACCAAACATTATAGGAAGCGCTTAACCAATATATATGACCTCTATGGGGTGTTGGAACCAAAATACGAGCCCGATACCATTACATTTTAATCAAATTTCAGTTTCATTTTCCTTAAACATTTTAAAAAAAAAATTTAACAGAAAAATTCTTTTTCCGGGGTTCTAGACCTCGGATTTTGATTTCGGGCATACGCCCAAGTTCCATATTTTCTACGGATTTTCTGAGACCGTGAAATCACGGGTCCGGGTCCGTTTACCAAAAATGTTGACCAAAGTCAACTATATCAATATTAATATCAAAATTCTTCAAAATTTTCACATATTTCATTTATTTCAACATAAAAATTTTCCAGCTTTGTGCTCGGACTGTGCACGCAAATCAAGGCAACTATAAATGAGGTTTTCAAGGCCTTAGAAGCTCGAAATAATTATGAAAATAAGTGACGACTGGGTCGTCACATATTAAAATCTGTATTTACAAAACTGAAAAGAGAATAAGAAAGGGCACAAGATTAAAATCTATAGTTAGAAGACTTTAAGTCTTCAAGAATTTCTGAGGTCTGGAAATAATGAAAGAAAAAGAAAGAAGAAATAAAGAGGAAAGAAAGAAATAAAAGAAAGAAAGAGAAGAGAAGAAAAGAAAAACACTAAAAGCTAAGTTCTCACTACCTTTCTTCTTCTTTGACTGTTTGTCTTCTGAAAATATTTTGTTGATCTATTCTTGATGTTGTTATTAGCCTGTGTTCATTGCATGCTTAAGATCTATTCTATTTCGTTACACATGCCTAGTCTGTTATAGCATTTTTAGGGTTTTAATGACTATTACACATGAATCATGGTTAAATAGGCTTCTTTATGTGATTTGATCATCATGTCTTGTCTGAAATTACGCTTTGATTAATTGGGATTCAACCATTATCAAAATTTCTCTCTGAGTTCTAGTTGATTGGAAATTGATTTTATGATTATGGCTATGTATGCAATACAACATGAATTGGCTATATTTGTAATCTGATTCATCTGTTAGTCCATTCTGAATCCTGTGGTGCTTTTATGATTTTGGCTATAGCTGTAAAGATCTAGGGTTAGTTTATGAAAACTAAAGTAGATATGGCTATTCCTGAAATGATTAAATCTGTTTGTTAAGTGGCTATTCCTGAAATGATATGAATTGGTTATATTGTTAAGTGGTTAGTTTTGCAACTTATTTCTGATTAGTTACTTAGTGTTAATAAGGGGTTACATTTTAAATAAGATTGGGTCTGTTAAAAGTGGTTAAAGTTGAAAGGGATTTAGAGTCTGAATTTAGCTAAGTCTTAAAACAATCTTAAAACTGGATATTAATTAAATAGGTATTAAACCTAGTCTTCCCAGACCTTGGTAGGTCGGGTAAATAAAGAGAAATAATAAGGGTATAATAGGGAACAATAAATGGCATTATTGATGATTTAATAAAGCCTATAGGGATAGAAAAGACTTTACTACCTAGTATCTTTGAGATTAACTACAAAATAAAGGATAGAATAGGCATAATAAAAAGGCAGTATTGCAATTAAACTTAGCAAGTGAGGGCAGCTTAGTAAAATACCCCCAATAGAACACAAAAGAACTACCTAAAACCTTCCAGCAAGGGATGAAAGGCATTTCGACACACAATTCAGGGGATTAAACTGTAAATCATTGAGAAAATAAAGAGGAGGGGATTAGAAATAAGTTATTTGAATTTCCCCCTCAAGTTTCACCCTAAATCAGTTTATAAATAGGCTTCAAGTAAGCCTGAAAAAGGGGTTAGAATTCGATTATCTCAAAAAGGTTCTAAGGGTTACAATCTGGTTCTAAGGTTGAATTCTGCATTCTACAGAAAGGGTTCTAAGTTAAAGATACTAATTTATGCATTGGGTATTAATCTGGAGTTCTATTAGTGTCTACTGTTCTTCAATTGCGCTGGATTCTACTTGAGCTCTTCGATTCTACTTGTTGATTTGCTGAACTGCTGAATTTTGGAATTCTATATGCTACTTTATTGCTGCTCTATTGTTGTTACTTTGCTGATTATTCTTCATCCCCAACCTAGACTCATACACTACTTTTGGTGAATTAGGTACACACTCATTTCTGGAGATGTAATTGAATATTGATTGGAGAAATGAAAGTCATATGATGGTGTTTGGGCGATTCTGCTTCCATTTTGTTTTGTTACTTTTTGCTTTATAGTTATTATGTCTTAGAAATCCGTGTAATTCATTAGGATGTTTGTAATAATTAATACTTGTATGCAGTCGAAACAAAGTAAGTAGATAGTATAGTGGTAGTATATAAGTAAATACAGCTATCATTTAGTCTTAGGTTGAAACAGGTTAACATATGAATCTAATTCGCCTAGTGAAACTAGTATAACATATGAGATGGTAATTAATTAATCTCGGTAATTAGAATCTGATAATTAGTCCATAGAAGGAAATGTGTAGATGAGTTAAAACCGTTTTGTCATTCAAACTCGTTTAACAATAATTTACAATAATATAGGTTAGGATCCTGTAATTAAGAATAGTTGAAGCCTGTTCTGTTAGTATTATCACTATTTAAGTATGTGAAATAAAAGTATTATTACTTAAGTCCTGATTAGTGATTAGAGTTTATAATTAGTATTGATAAACGTGTATTCCAGAATTTCATGAAATAAAAATGTATTTTGTTGATCTATTCTATTGTCTAATGAATGTCTGCTTAATTTTTATGAAATCGCAAGTCTATTCTGCATTTTATCCGTTTGTTTTGGGCCTGATCGAGAATACAGGCCTAGATTCAGTTAAATTAGCTTATGAATTTCTAAATAATGATACTCATATATACTGTGTTTCAGAAGCCCAGTTATGTATGATGGACTGTTAATAAAGTCTAAAAGCCCAGACCTGGTAATAAACAGTTGGCCTGGACATAATAACAATAAATTCAGAAAATACCAAAAACTAAAACATGATTAGGAGAAAAAATAGCAAATATAGTATTTGATCGGTTTGGACTTATAATATAACGGGATGAGCCTGGTATAAAATGAAAAAGACGTGGGCCCCATATGAATTTTAATAAGAATGTTAGATTCGGGAAGACCGTTTAGCGAATTTCACGGTCTTTCCTAAAGATAATAAGGCGTAGAGGTTATAGGCACGATTAAAATATACATTTCTAAATACGAGTACACATTTATGTGACTCAAATCTCAAATCCCGGCGAAGCTGAAACGTATTAAAGTCACAGGCGTACTGGTTGCAGTGTGACTCGAAATATGTTTTTGCAACATCGCAAGTCGTTAAAATATCAAAACGGGACATTTATATTTGTAAAAGCATATAAAGAAATCAAATAAGACTAGAACAACAGTTGAGCGACCGTGCTAAAACCACAGAATTTGTGAGTGCCTAACACCTTCTCCCGGGTTAACAGAATTCCTTATCCGGATTTCTAGTTTTGCAAACTGTAAAAACAGAGTCAATTTCCTCGGATTTTGGATTAAACCGGTGACTTAGGGAACCATTATCTTCCCAAGTGGCGACTCTGAAATCTAAATAAATCCCGTTCCGATTGTCCTTAAAGTGGAAAAACTCCTTCCCTATTGTTAGTATTATATCCTATCCCGGGGTGTATTAATAGTCAACGGGGTATACTTTATTCTTTAGAAAAGGTAGTTAAATGGGAGGTGTGACAGCTCTCGCGACTCTGCAGGGGATAAGCAACCCAGAACTTCGGTTCAGGATTTAAGAATTCGAGCTCGATTAAATTGTCGTTCTTGATATTATTTGATTTCATTATATGCTTTGATCAATGTGCTACATGTTGACCACTTTGATTTTACGTGAACTGTATATATAAAATTGTGTCGAAAAACCTTCTCTTCTCAACTCCGAGGATGTGCTTACTGGTTGAGACTCCCCATTCTGTTAGTGTCATACCCTAAATAAGAAATAGTGGCCAGATAAGTTATAAAGTCGGAAGACCCCGCGGGTCCCCGGTACGTAGCCCCCTCCTAGATCCGAGTTGTCCACTCGGGTACACGGTCTAGCACCATGAAAACATCAGGATATTGAGCCTAGATTTAGGATGATTATTTGTATCATATCTGACTCAGGGGACTCAACACAGGGGTTGGGTCCGTCTAGGACAGATGACCCGAGAATCAAAGACCAAGCATATTATATGTAGAATTTATTTGTCCAGGATTATTATGCGGACCGGCTAAATTCCCGAAAAACAAAAAGAAAGAGAATTTTGGAATAGAAAAGTATCAAAATATTGACGAAACGCTGTCGAAAATTTGAAAATAGGTGGAACAATTTTGATTGAAATAAATTGGTCACAAAATAGTTTGATCGAACTACGCAGGTTTGATTCTCACCACTGGTGAGATACATAAGCAACCCTTGACGGGTCCAACCAACCCTTTTAGAAAATAACCAAAAAATGTTGAATTTTCAATAAATCAAAGTGATGCTGTTTTTGGAAATAGCCGAATGTTCTGAAAGGACGTCGGAAGGCTGTTTTTGCAAAAATGGCCGCTTTGAAGTCATTTCTTTTCTTTTTAAAATAATAGCCTTGAAATTTTGAGATGAAATACGGAAAGGATAATTCTTTCAAATAATGAAAAATTGTCTTTGAAAAATATTTTCCTTTTTTAATAAATCACCTTTAATAAATGTCCAGGATGAGCACAATACAAAATAAACCATTTGCACTAATGAACAAAATTCCTTTGGAGTTGTGATTATGGTGGAACGATCTAGGCCAGGAGGGACAGGTTTGGGTCAACAGATATCTGAAAGATCTTACTAGGTTGATGGACATAATACCTCGGGGTTATATTATTCGGGCTCTTGTTTCTTGTTGGGATCCTGCACATAATGTGCTCCATTTCTTAGATTTTGAACTCACTCCGAGATTAGAATAAGTTGCTTATTACATCGGGAAAGACGAGGTTCCCCTAAAGGACAAATATCTGGTGTCTCCGAGGGCAATTACAGTGCATAGATTCCTCGATTCCCCAAAGATTGCCAGAAACGTTCACAATGAAGACTTGGCTCATGGCTTTTGTACTATGAGTTTCATTTACCGCAAATATGGTCATATTGGGAGATATAACGACCCAACAAACAAACTTTGCTGCAAATCTAACCGAGTCAAGCGGGAGGAACATATGCGATTCGCCTTTATGGTGGCCTTTTTGGGATTGATTATATTCCCGAGTAAAGATGGAAATATTGATATAAGAGTCACCGGGATTGCCAGTACTCTCTTTGTGCAAGACAATAGCACACTGGCACCGATGATAGTGGCTGATATCTTTCGTGCCCTCACATCCTGTAAAGTAGGACATGACTTCTTCGAGGGATGCAATTTACTGCTCCAGATGTGGATGATTGAACATCTGTGCCGTCACCCTCAGTTCTCGATCAACGGATCGTCTCAAAAGACGTGCATTGAAGAGTTTTATATGAGAACAAAAGAAGTTAAGTTGCCAGAAGGATCAAACGGTTGGATCACATACTTGTGATCGTTGACTGCAAGCTAGATTGATTGGGCATACAGATGGTTGTCCCTTAACGAGGTGATATACATGCCAGCAGAAGGGTCGCATTTTCTGATAATGGGTCTTAAAAGCATCTAGCCTTATGCGCCATACCGGGTATTAAGGCAACTCGGGAGATATCAGGTCATACCAAAAGATGGGGACCTTAGCCTACAAGCCATAGAAATCAGTCCTGATGGACAATTCCCGGAAGAAAAGATTCGGAAAATCTGGAATGAATGCCAATGCCTGAGAATAGACACTTGTGTGGGAAACCGAGCTCAAGGAGAAGTGTCACCAGGGTATGCCGCATGGTATCGCTGGGATGATGAACATGAGATACCAATGAACACATTCAAGAGTTGGCCGAGCAGTCTAAGGAACAAAAAGATTGGATGGCCAAAGAAAACGAGTATCGAGCCAGAATCAGTTTGTTAGAGAAATAATTCCAAGACCTCAAATTCGAAAGCAGATACAAGCGAAATCTGATGAGGGTGAAAAGAAACAGCCGAGGAAGGAGAATGAAATCCTGAAGGCTCAAATTGCAAAGATGAAAACAACAGCCGAAATCCCAGTTCGACTTCCCCGAGATGAGAAGTTAATTGAAAATCTTCGGCGAAAAGTGAATGACTATAGCTTTGATCTAGATAAAGCTGAAAAAGAATTAGTCGGGGTTCAGAAACAATTTGCCAGGAATGCTAAAAAAAGAGTTCGAATGGTTCAGTGGTTACAAGATGAACATAATGTTGAGGTAGCCCGATTGAGGAAGAAAATCATTACAACTGAAGTCAAAAGTAGCAAACAAACCAAAGAGTTTGAAGTAGAGAGAGAACATTGCTACATGGCTATGACTCGGTTAGAATTAGAGCTACACAACTACAAAAGAAGAACCAGCAAACCTTAGATGCTTGTGTCGAACAGATTGGTAGGTTGCTTCAGGAAAAAGGGGTCATCAGGGAAAGAATTGTTAACAATGCTCAGTAAATCACAAGGAAATGCCAATTGTGTGAAGATATGTCTCAGTCAACATTTACATCAGCAGTAATGTTCTTTGTAAAGCAAGTAATGACCGACCTGGACAAACTCCAAAGTGGATTAGCATATAGGCCCGCGGCAAGACCGAACGATGTCTGGCGGGTACTAGAAGCTTTAATGTATTCATAGGGCATGCATTTTGTGTTTGTATTTTTTTGCCTTTGTAGTACAACATTATTTGTAACCGATGTTTGAGTATTAATGAAAATTCAAAAGAAGTTGCCATTATTTTCTCTCTTTTATATGCAAATTGTTTGGGCAATAGGCAAACATGTAGGAACGAAAAACAAAAATGAAAAAAGAGTGGAAAAGAAGAAAAAGAAATAAACAGAAAGCAATGAAATGAAGGAAAACAAAAGTGAAAAAGAAAGCCGGTGGTTCAAAGATGAATAATGCTGGGATGATGCATAATGACTAGGCAAAAGTTATGATTTTTAGAACTTGTGATGTTTATCCCTTATGAGCTAACTATTAACAAGTTTTGTTGTTGATGAGTATAATATTTTCAGTTGGCAATTGGCATTCTAGCACATCACAGCTACAACACACATTCTAAAGTCATGACCAAAGCAGTAACTCAGGAAATCGAGCCTACTATTATGGATCCGGTATAAGAGGAAGAAGTTATGGACGTAGCTAGTATGAAAGAAGAGATGTACAAATTAAAACAGCAGATGTCAGAGATGTACCAGGCCTGGTCTAGGGGTCAACCCTTGCCTTCCTACCCATCCAACTCAGCATACATTCCTCATCCAAACCCAAATCCTCAACCACCCACTATGAATTCGTCCTCCACATATCCAACTTACCCGCATTACTATGCTACAACCTCACAAGCACCTCCACCGTTGTCTAAACAAGCTCCACAACCACCTCAGGTCTCTCCAGTATACGTGGCACCGCCACCAGCTGCTTTACACAAATTTTCCAGCGAACCTGTGTTCCATGTCCATGACACCCATTATTACCCACCAAAACCGACTTTCAGGCAACACGATTCTTACACCTCGCTCATAGACATGATAGAGGAGGAAAAACCTATCAGAAATCTTGAACAGGAAGAGATGGCCCGTAAGATGAAAAGTCTTGAGCAGTCATTTCGAAACATGTAAGGACTGGGAGGCCAAGTGAGTGTTGCGCACAAAGACCTATGCTTGTCTAAGGAGGTAAAGCTACATGACGGGTTTAAGTTTCCCAAGTTTGATATAGATGAGGGTCAGGAGATCCAGTAGCCCATATCAGAGGTTACTGCAGTAAAATGCGCGGACTAGGAGGAAGGGACGAATTACTTACGGCTTATTTCAGCCAAAGCTTAAGTGGCTCAATGTTGGAATGGTATACTCGACAGGATCATACCAGATGATTTATTTGGGATGACTTAGCTCAATCGTCTACAAACCATTTCCAATACTATATAGAAATTATCCCTGACAGGTTGTCATTGGCTAAGATGGAGAAGAAACCCGGAGAAAGCTTTCGAGAATACGGATTCAGGTGGAGGGAAGAGGCTCCACGAGTAGACCCGCCAATGAAAGAAGGAGAAATGGCGGATTGCTTCTTACAGGCTTTGGAGCCAACATACTATGGCCACTTAGTGTCTGCAATTGGAAAAACATTTAATGAGGTAGTAAAGATGGGAAGCTTTGTAGAAGAAGGGATAAAGACAAATAGGATCAAGAACTACTCTGCCATCAAGGCCACAAACCAAGCAATACAGACTGGAACCGCAGGGTCGATTAGCAAGAAGAAGAAGGAAGAAGTTGCGGTCATTGAAGGTAGATCATGGTACCGGGGCCCCAACCCATATCATCATAAATCTCGCCCATACCAACCATATTCACCAGCACCATATAATGCACCTCCACCATGTTATCCTCCAACCAATCCACTGTTTTCTGTCCAGCATGCTCAACCTTACCCACCACCTCCACATTCATGGCGTACCTCAGCTCCACAAAATGTATACCACGCAAAAAATACCAATCCGACTTCCAAAACATACAGAAATCCAAATTGACCTAACTTCCATCCAGATCCAAAAGTAAAAGGTGATAGGGCCCAAAGGAAGGGAACATTCACTCCTTTAGGGGAATCATATACCATTCTTTTTCACCGTTTGAGAGAACTAGGGATGTTGATCCCTATTGAACCAAAAATTCCCAACCCTCCACCTAGAAATCTAGACCAATCAGTCCGTTGTGAGTACTATTCGGGGGCACCGAGACATGATATAGAGAAGTGTTGGCATTTAAAGTCCGCAATACAGGAACTTATTGATACTAGGAGAATTGAGGTGCAAGCTCCAGAAACTCCCAATATCATGCAGAATCCATTGCCAGCACATCATGAGACACATATGATAGAGTTTGAGCAGGGAGAGAGCTGCAGAAAACCTTCTCAGTCAGTGGTGATGATTAAAGCGAACAACAAGGTGGAGGGGGAAGTTGAAAAAGAGAAAGTGTCAATTGAGTTGCCAACAAAGAAGCCATCAGTGATTGAGCCCGTGAAAGTAATAGTACTGGGAGTGAAGACTTTGCTGACAGTGATAGGAGTTTATATGGAGCCTGTGGTTATCAAACCAGTTGTTGCAGATGCCAGTTGTGAATACTAGGGCCATACCGTGGAACTATGATAAGGTTACAGTAATGTATAAAGGGAAAGAAGTTTAAGGAGAAATTTATCAAACTCATTGTTTAACTCGCTCCGGGCAATGCTTTTCCCCGGAAGAATTGAGAAAGACAAAAGTGGTAAAGGAAAACCCGGTTCATATGATAGGCAGTTACTAAAGAGGAAGCGGAGGAATTCTTGAAGAAGATGAAAGCTCAAGACTATTCTATAGTGAGGAAATGAGAAAGACGCCCGCGCAGATTTCACTGTTATCATTGCTAATTCATTCTGATGAACATAGAAAAGCATTGAAGAAGATTTTAAATGAAGCCCACGTGCTCGAGAAGATTTCAGTATGTCACCTAGAGAAAATCACAAACAAGATCTTTGAGACAAATAAGATAACATTTTCAGATAGTGAGTTTCCATTGAAAGGAACGAACCATAATAAAGCACTATACCTCACTGTTAAATGTGAAGAATCTGTGGTAACCCGTGTTCTTGTGGACAACAGGTCAAGTGCCAATATCTGCCCACTGTCAACATTGGGGAAGTTGAAGGTCAATCATGAAAGAATTCATCGGAATAGTGGTTGTGTAAGGGGTTTTGATGGAGGAGGAAAAAACACTGTAGGGGATATCATACTGGGGATTACTATCGGATCGGTGGATGTCACTAAGAAGATTCAGGTGTTGGATGTCACTGTATCATACAACCTTTTGTTGGGACGTCCGTGGATCCACGCGGCGAAAGCTGTACCATCTCCTTTGCATCAAATGGTAGAATTTAAGTGGGAGCAGCAAGAGATAATAGTGCACGAGGAAGATGATGTTTGCAATGCTATTACACCATTTGAGGAAGCTGAATGCGATAAAGGTCCGTGGGTGTATCAAGTCATGGACACCTTGGTGGTGAACAAAATATCTGAGGGAGAAAATATGCCAGTACCCATGGTGGCCCCTGCAGCAATGATGGTCGCTAAGGAGATGACAAAGAATGGATTTTCGAACCCGCTAGTCGTCACGCACACCCATTACTCACCTCGACTCAGCTCGACGACTAGTCCGCGATGCCCTTGCCGCGAGAATCGGCCTCCACAGGTGTAGAATCTGATCATAATCAATAGCAATACATCAGAATAGGCTAAAGGGGAATTACCCAATCGAAACAACTCGAATTATACCAAAAACTACAAAGTTGCCAAAACCTGACTTTCCGTACGCTTCTCGAAAAATTACAAAAGTTACATATTCGGAATCCTTATCTAAACACGAGTCCATGCATATAAAGTTTATCAAAATCGGACTCCCTTTGCCCATTCAAATCAATGATTTTCCATAACCCAAGCTTAGGGCTAAAATCCCTCATTAATCTCTCATTAACAGTGAAATACTTGAAGATTCAATGATAAAATCAAGTATTTAGGCCATAGAACTTACCTCCGATGATTACCTTCAATTCCAGTGAAATTCCCTTCAATTCCAGTCAATATGCTCTCTAAGAACTCAAAAATGGAGGTTATGGGTATATGGTTCGCGAATACACTGTTCCGGTCTTTTAATATTCTCACAGTCAGTTATCCTTATGGGATCGCAGCCATTGGCTCGTGATCGTGATGCACAAAATCTCCTGGGCTCCAAAAATGTTCTATGCGATCGCGTCCCTTGGCACACGATCGCAATGCACAAAAATCTAGGCGACTAATTTACTTCTACGCGATCGCGACACTACCTCCGCAATCGCACAGCTTCCGACCTCGACCCTACGCGATCGCATGATCTTAACCGCAATCGCATTGCCTTAGATCCATCACTTACGCGATCACATATAAACCATCTCGATCGTGATGCACAAAACTACTACCTTAGGCGATCGCATGAGACTCTTCGTGATAGCGAAGAACAAAAATTGTGCATTTTTATTGCAGCAGAAACAGCAGTGCCTTTTGGCACAATATGGTCCGTTTGGACCCCTAGATTCATCCCGAGGCCCCCGGGACCCCAACAAAAACCACCAACCTACTCCAAAATATGATACAAACTTATTCCAATCATAAAAACATGCCCTTAAACAGAGAAATCATCGAATCAAAGCGAATTCAAGCCTAAGGATCATCTAGAACTTCCGAAAGCAACATCCAATCAAAAACCCGACCAAACGACGTCCGATGACCTGAAAATTTGGAGACATATCCAAAATCACCTAACGAAGCTACATAAAGTGTCAAAATTCCATTCCGACTCCTGGATCAAAATCTCACCTACCATTCGGATTTCGCCAAAATTCAACCTTAGCCAATTCAAGCCTATTGCTACACCGAACCTCCAAATTCAATTCTGATCGCTCCCTTAAATCACAAATCACTTTTCAGAACTAACCGAATCATCAGAATTCGATTCTGAGCCTTCTAACCACATAGTCAACTCCAGATTGACTTTTCATAAACAAGCGTCATTTCAAAAGGCTATTTGCCTCATTTTCAACCAAAATCACTCCTAACTCACCCGATAGACTCTAACAATGATATAGAAACATGAAACATATAAAAACAGGTAACGGGGTGGTAATTCATGTGATGACGGGCCGGGTCGTCACATTCTCCCCCACTTAAGCAAACGCTCGTCCTCGAGTGGGTCAAGAAACATACTTGAAGACTCAAATAAGTGAGGATATCTGCTCCGCATCTCCCGCTCGATCTCCCTAGTGGCCTCCTCCACGGGTCGAACTCTCCACTGAACCTTTAGTGATGCAATGTACTTGGAACTCAATCTCCTCACCTGACGACCCAATATAGCTATAGGCTCCACATCATAGGTCATTCATCATCAAGTTGAATAGTGCTAAAGTTTAACACATGTGATGGGTCGCCAACATATTTTTGGAGCATGGATACGTGAAACACTGGATGGACTCCCGATAGACTAGGTAGAAAAGCAAGCATATAAGCCATATCTCCAATCCTTTTAAGGATCTAAAAAGGGCCATTGAATCTCGAACTGAGCTTTCCTTTCTTCCCAAATCTCACGACGCCTTTCATAGGCGAAACCTTCAGTAAGACTTTCTCACCCACAAAATAAGACACATCCCGAACCTTCCGGTCCGCATAACTCTTCTGGCGCGACTGAGCTGTGCGAAGTCTCTCCTGAATCCCTTTCACCCTATCCAAAGCATCTTGGACTAATTCTATCCCCAACAACCTTGCCTCACAGGGCTCAAACCAACCAACTGAAGATCTACACCATCTCCCATATAGAGCCTCATACGGCGCCATCTGAATACTTGATTGGTAGCTGTTGTTATAGGCAAACTCTGCCAGAGGATAATAATCACCCCATGAACCACCAAAGACAATAACATAAGCTCTCAACATATCCTCCAAGATCTGAATAGTACGCTCAGATTGTCCGTCCATCTGAGGATGGAATGCAGTACTCAACTCAACCTGGGAGCCCAACTCCCGCTGAAAAGTCCTCCAGAACTGCAAAGTAAACTGAGTACCTCTATCTGATATGATAGAAATTGGGACTCCATGCAATCTAACGATCTCCCGAATAAATATCTTAGCTAACCGCTCCGAGGAGTACGTAGTACACACATGAATGAAGTGAGCTGACTTGGTCAGCCTATCCACAGTCACCTAAACTGAATCAAACTTCCTCGCTGTCCGAGGGAGTCCAGTAACAAAGTCCATAGTGATCCTTTCCCACTTCCACTCGGGAATATCAATACGCTGAAACACGCCACCAAGCCACTCGGGAATATCAATACGCTCGTACTTGAACTACTGACAGTTGAGGCACCGTGCTATATGTATAACAATGTCCATCTTCATCTTTCTCCACCAATAATGCTATTTCAAGTCTTGGTACATCTTCGCGGCACCTGGATGGATAGAATACCGCGAGCTATGGACCTCCTCCAATATCAACTCACGATAGCCATCGACATTGGGCATGCATATCCGGCCCTGCATCCTCAATACACTGTCACTATCAATAGTGACATCTTTTGCAGCATCATGCTGAACTCTTTCCTTAAGGACAAGCAAGTGTGGATCATCATACTGGCGCTCGCGAATACGATCATATAATGAAGACCGAGAGACAACACAAGCCAACATCCTGCTGGGCTCTGAAATGTCTAACCTCACTAGCCGATTGGCTAGCACCTGAACATCATAAGTAAATGATCTCTCCTCAGTTGGAATATATGCCAAGCTGCCCATACTGACCGCCTTCTGGCTCAAAGCATCGGCTACCACATTGGCCTTCCCCGGATGATATAGAATAGTAGTGTCATAATCCTTGAGCAGCTCAAGCCATCTCCGCTGTCTCAAATTAAGATCCCTCTGATTGAACAAATGACGGAGACTACGATGATCGGTATACACCTCATAGGACATGCCATAAAAATAGTGCCTCCAAATCTTCAAGGCATGAACTATGGCAGCTAGCTCTAAATCATGAACAGGGAAGTTCTTCTCATGAGGCTTCAACTGTCGAGAAGCATAGGCAATCACTCTACCCTCCTGCATCAATACACAACCTATCCCCACTCTCGAGGTATCATAATATACAGTATATGAACCTGAAGCTGATGGCAACACTAATACGAGAGCTGTGGTCAAAGCTGTCTTGAGCTTATGAAAGCTCTCCTCGCACTCATCCGACCACACGAATGGTACACCCTTTTGCGTCAACTTAGTCAAATAAGAAGCAATGTATGAAAATCCCAGAACAAGCCGACGATAATATCCCGCCAAGCGAAGGAAACTCTTGATCTCTGTAGCTGAGAACGGTCTAGGACAACTCTGCACCGCCTCTATCTTCTTCGGATCAACCTGAATACTATCACGTGACACCACGTGACCCAGAAATGTTACTGACTCGGGCCAAAACTCGCACTTGGAGAATTTAGCATACAGATTCTCCTCCCTCAATCTCTGCAACACAATGCTCAAATGTTGAGCATGATCCTCCTGACTACGGGAGTAGACTAGAATGTCATCAATGGACACAATCACGAATGAATCCAAATAAGGCCTGAACACGCTATTCATCAGATGCATGAATGCTGCTGGGGTGTTTGTCATCCCAAAATTCATCACAAAGAACTCATAGTGACCATATCTAGTCCTGAATGCAGCCTTCATAATATCAGAGTCCTTGATCTTCAGCTGATGATAGCCTGAACGAAGATCAATCTTAGAAAACACTCTCGCACCCTGTAACTGATCAAATAAATCATCAATGCGCGGTAGAAGGTACTTGTTCTTCACTGTTACCTTGTTCAATTGTCTATTATCAATACACATCCGCATGGAAACATCTTTCTTCTTAACAAATAACACCGGTGCACCCCACGGGGACACACTAGGGCGAATGAATCCCTTATCCAAAAGCTCTTGAAGTTGTTCTTTCAATTCCTTCGGCTCAGCTGGTGCCATCCGATAAGGAGGAATAGAAATGGGCTGAGTGCCCGGCACCAAGTCAATGCCAAAATCAATGTCCTTGTACGGTGGCATACTCGGCAGGTCCGAGGGGAATACATCTGGAAAGTCCCTCACAACAGGTACAAAATCAATGCTAGGAGACTCGGCTCACACATCCCTCACAAATGCTAAATACAACAAACATCCCTTTTCAACCATTCTCCGAGCCTTTAAGAACGAAATAACACGGCTAGGGACGAAATCAGTCGAACCCCGCCACTCAATCTAAGGAATACCAGGAATTGCCAACGTAAATGTCTTAGCATGACAGTCCAATATAGCATGGCACGAAGACAGCCAGTCCATGCCCAATATCACATCAAAGTCCACCATTCCCATCAATAATAGATCCACCTGGGTCTCCAGACCCCCAATAGAAATAACACAGGATCTATAGACATGATCCATAATAATAGTATCACCCACGGGGGTGGATACATGAACAAGCAAATCAAGAATACCACGGGTCGCACCCAAATGATGTGAAAAATAAGAAGACACGTACAAATATGTGGACCTAGGATGAAATAGAACAGAGGCATCTCCGTGACAGACAAAAATGATACCTGTAATCACTGCATCGAAGGCAACTACATCGCGTAACTCAGGGAGTGCATAGAATCGTGCCTAGCCTACACTGGATCACTCCTCACCTCTAGGGCAACTACGAGAAGACTGACCTCCACCTCTGCTAGGCTGAGATGGTGCTGAAGAGAAGGGTTGATCCCTTTACTAAGACCTGTCCCAACGATGTAGAGTGACACTGCCTCCTTATGTGGCCAAACTCGCCATACGCAAATTAGCTACCTGGTGCTGGAGAAGGGGGTTGAAGGGAACCCCTCGCCGCAGAAGAACCCTGGGCCGAAGAAGTAGTAGGTGCTGCACTCTGAGCTAGGAGGGAACTAAGTGAAGACTGGCCCTGCTGGAATCCCTGGCGACCACGACCAGAAGAAGAAGCACCACTCTGCTCAAGGCGGTCTGAATGAGATGGTCTAGATGAGCGACCTTTGCCCTGCTGAAAATGCCCTTTAGATGGAGCACCGCTGAAGCTACCAGAATCTCGAGGCCTCTTGGCCTCTCTCTCCTCCCGCTCCTGGCGATGATCCGCCTCAATGGAGCGTGCCATATCCACAACCTGCTCAAAATATGATGATAATACTCTCTCTGGTCATCAGAATGTGAATGGAGTAGTTGAGGCCATCAATGAACCTCCAAATCCTCTCCCGATCAGTCGGGATCATCCATGTGGCATGCCTAGCCAACTGTGTATATCTCAGCTCATATTGGGACACTAACATGTTGCCCTGTACCAACCACTCAAACTGACGACGAAGCTCCTCACGACGGGACTGAGGTACATATTTCTCTAAGAAGAGAGTAGAAAATTGCTGCCAGGTAAAGGTGTTGCTCCCGTAGGCCTACAACTCTCAAACTCCTCCTACCAATCAAATGCTGGACCAGTAAACTGAAAAGTAGTGAATGAAACCCCGTTGAACTCAAGAATACCAGCTGTACGTAGCATCCTCTGCACTTATCTAAGAAACCCTTGGCATCCTCGCCCTCAGTACCACTGAAATTAGGTGGATGGAGTCTACCAAATCTCTCTAGACGACGCTGCCCATCGTCGGGCATAACCTATACCACGTGCTCTGGAGCTGGTGCAGCTGGAATAACTGGTGCAACTGCAGGAGCTGGGACTGCCTCCAGTGTCTGAAATCTCTGTACCACCTGCTCAAGTGTGCGAGCTGTAGGGGTCTGCTGACCACTCCCTGTCTGGGATGTCGCTGCTGTAGTGGTAGCTGATACTACCTGAGCCAATCCGGAACACACTGATAATATCTGAGCCAGAGTCTCCTGAAGACCAGGAATGGAAATAGACACTATTTGGGCCTGAGCTGGGGCTGTTGGAGCATCAATCATTGGGGGCTGCCCCTAAATAGGTACAACGGGCGGGTCAGCTGGCACTGCCTCAGCTGCCCTACCTCTACCTCTACCACGGCCGCGCCCACGGCCTCTAGCAGGTGGCAATAGAGGTCGTCCACCTCGTCCTGAAGCTCGAGTTCTCGCCATCTGCGAGAGAATAGAATACAGAAGTTCAGTTCTCAGAATAACAAGATCGCACGACAGAGTTCATGAAATGTAAAGTTTTTCCTAATGGTTCGCAGCCTCCCGACCATAAGTACTGGCGTCCCCGTACCGATCCATAAGACACTACCAACCGGCTCATGACTCATGAGGCCTAGTGACCTAGGCTCTGATACCAAATTGTCACGACCCAAAACCCGGTCTTGATGGCGCCCAACACACTGCTAGGCCAGCCCGACCAATCAACAGAAATCACGGAGCTATCAGCTCACATTTAACCCCTTTTAGGCATAAACAATGATAGAACAATAATAATGGAAACATCTAAATACGGGGATTACACATCCCAAATCAGTAAAACCTCCCAATAGACTAGGAATCACAAGTAATGAGCCTCTACCAGAGTATATAAAATGTGATAGTGTATACAACTGTGCTCAAGTGCAGAAATAGACAAAACAGAAATAAAGATAAGCTGGAGAGAGTCAGGTCCTGCGGACGCGGGAAGCTACCTTGACTATCCAGAAGCAACTCCAAGTAGTTACAGAATCAAGTGTGCTGTGATGTACCTGGATCTGCACACAAGGTACAGGGAGTAAAGTGAGTACTTCCAGACTCAGTGGTAATAAGCAGGGGTAAGACAACGAAGGTAAGAACACCCAATATAACACTAAGTAAAGCTATACACAGTACCCTGCATCAGTATCAATATGAATAATATCTGAACCAACAATATCAGCTAACAGCATAACAGCTAACAACTTATCAGCTAACAACATAACAGCTAACAGCAAAACAAATAACAAGTATAGCTAATTGCAATGCAATGCATGACTATGACCGCTACAGCACGTAGCCCTATCCATTTAGGTACCCGTGCTCACTGTGGGGGTTCAGACTCCAGAGGGGCTCCTACAGCCCAATCACAGTATCATGATACGCTGCAGCGCGCAGCCCGATCCACAACTAGTCAACTATAATGCAATGCAGCCTCACAGGCTCAAAATAGTATTTGAAAACTCTTTTTATTATTTTTAGTAGAAAACAGTATATCAGAAATCCTAGAGTTTGGAAAAAACATTTTTAACAGTAATAGCCCAGGACTAGTATCAAAATAGCATGTCAATATAATAGAAATGATAACATCGATCCTCGCGGGATCCCAACAACTGGCGCACAACCCAAATATGTACGCAACCATTGTAGTAGGAGTTTCACCGGCTCAATAGTAGCCAAAAACACAGTATAGTATCAACAGGTCGGACTAAGCCATAGTCCCCAACCACATTCGACCCCGCACTCACAGGAGAGTACGTGTCTCGCCTCAATACAGCGTCACAAAGTGATATACCGGGGTTTCGAACCCGCTGGTCATCACCCACACCCATTACTCACCTTGACTCGGCTCGACGACTAGTCCGCGATGCCCTTGCTATAAGAATCGGCCTCCACAGGTGTAGAATGTGATCACAATCACTAGAAATACATCAAAATAGGCCAAAGAGCCATTACCCAATCGAAACAACTCGTATTACACCAAAAACTACAAAGTTGCCAAAACCCGACTTTTGGTACACTTCTCGAAAAATTACAAAAGTACGTATTCGGAATCCTTATCTCAACACGAGTCCATGCATATAAAGTTTATCAAAACCGGACTTCGTTAGCCCATTCAAATCAATGATTTTCCATAACCCAGGCATAGGGCTAAAATCCCCCATTAATCTCTCATTAACAGTGAAATACTTGAAGATTTACTTATAAAATCACGTATTTAGGCCATAAAACATACCTCCGATGATTACCCGATGACATTCCCTTCAATTCCCATCAATATGCTCTCTAAGAACTCAAAGATGGAGGTTATGGGTATATGGTTCGCGAATACACTGTTCTGGTCTTTTAATATTTTGACAGTCAGTTATCCCTATGCGATCGCAGCCATTGGCTCGCGATCGCGAGGCACAAAATCTCCTCGGCTCCAAAACTTTTCTATGCGATCGCAGCCCTTGGCACGCGATCGTGATGCACAAAAATTTGGGCGACCAATTTACTTCTACGCGATCGCGACCCGCGATCGCACAACTTCCGACCTCGGCACTACGCGATCGCACGATCTTAACCGTGATCGTATTGCCTTAGATCCTTGACTTACGCGATCGCATACAAACCATTGTGATCACGATGCAAAAAAATACTACCTTACGCGATCACATGATACTCTTCGCGATCGCGAAGAACAAAAATTCTGCATTTTTATTGCAGCAGAAACAGTAGTGCCTTTTGGCACAAAATGGTCCATTTGGACCCTCGGATTCATCCCGAGGCCCTCGGGACCCCAAAGAAAACCATCATCCTACTCCAAAACACGATACAAACTTGTTCCAATTATAAAAATATGCCCTTAAACACGGAAATCATCGAATCAAAGCGAATTCAAGCCTAAGTTTCATCTAGAACTACCAAAACCAACATCCAATCAAAAGCCCGACCAAACGACATCCGGATGACCTGAAAATTTGCATACATATCCAAAATTACCTAACAAAGCTACAACAATTGTTGGAATTCCATTCCGACTCTCGGATCATAATATTACCTACCGTTCGAATTTCGCCAAAATTCAACTTTAGCCAATTCAAGCCTATTTCTACACTGGACCTCCAAATTCAATTCTGATGGCTCCCCTAAGTCACAAATCACCTTCCGGAACTAACCGAATCATCAGAATTCGATTCCGAGCCTTCTAACCATATAGACAACTCCAGATTGACTTTTTATAAACAAACTTCATTTTAGAAGGCCATTTGCCTCATTTTCAACCCAAATCACTCCTAACTCACTCGATAGACTCTAACATCGATATAGAAACATGAAACATATAAATGAAAGGTAACGGGGTGGTAATTATTGTGACGACGTGCCGGGTCGTCACACTGCACGTGTAGACCAACCAATGAAAGAAGGAGAAATGGTGGATTGCTTCTTACAAGCTTTAGAGCTGACATACTGTGGCCATCTGGTGTCCGCAATTGAAAAAACCTTTAACGAGGTAGTAAAGATGGGAAGCTTTATGGAAGAAGGGTTAAAGATGAATAAGATTATGAGCTACTCAGGCATCAAGGCTACAAACCAAGCAATACAGACGGGAATATGAGGGTCGATTGGAATGAAAAAAAGGAAGAAATGGTGGTCATTGAAGGTAGATCTTATTCTCGGGGCCTCAACCCATATCATCATCAACCTTGCCCATACCGACCATATCCCCCAGCACCATATAATCCACCTCCGCCATATTATCCTCCAACCGGTCCATACATTTCTATCCAACATGCTCAATCTTACCCACCGCCTCCACATTCATGGCATACCCCAACTCCACAAAATGTCTACCACGCACAAAATGCCTACCCACCTTAAAAAACGTACAAAAATCCAAACCGACCTAACTTCCGTATAGATCCAGAAGTAAAAGGTGAAATGGCACAAAGGAAGAGAACATTCACTCCTATGGGGGAATCATATACCAGTCTTTTTTACCGTTTGAGAGAATTAGTGATGTTAAGCTCTATTGAACCTAGAATTCCCAATCCTCCACCCAAAATCTGGACCAATCTATCCATTGTGAATACTGTTCTGGGGCACCCGGACATGATACGGAGAAGTGTTGGAACATAACGTCCACAATACAATAACATATTGATACCAGGATAATTGAGGTGCAAGCTCCAAAAACTCCCAATATAACGAAGAATCCTTTGCCAATACATCATGAGACACATATGATAGAGTTAGAACATGGAGAGAGTTGTAGAAAACCTTCTCAGCCAGGGATGAGGATTAAAGCTAAAAACAAGGTTGAGGGGGAGGTTGAAAGAGAGAAAGTGTCAATTGAGTTACCAGTGAAACATCTATCAATGATTGAGCTCGTGAAAGTAATAGTACCTGGAGTGAAACCTTTGCTGACTGTGAATGGAGCTTATGTAGAGCCGGTGGTTATCAAACTAGTTGTGCAGATGCCAGTTGTGAATACCAGGGCTGTACTGTGGAATTATGATAAGGTAACAGTGATGTATAAGGGGAAAGAAGTTAAAGGAGTAATTTGTGAAACTCATGGTTTAACTCGCTCCGGGAAATTCTTTGCCCCGGATGAACTAAGAAAGACAAAAATGGTAAAAGAAAACCCGGCTTATGTGAAGAAGGCAGTCACTAAGGAGGAAGCTGAGGAATTCTTGAAGAAGATGAAAGCTCAAGACTATTCTATAGTTGAGCAATTGAGAAAGACGCTCGCGCATATTTTGTTGTTATCCCTGCTAATTCATTGTGATGAACCTCGCAAGGCGTTGATGAAGATTCTTAATGAAGCCCACGTGCCGGAGAAGATTTTAGTATGTCATTTGGAGAAAATCATGAACAAGATCTTTGAGACAAATAAGATAACATTTTCAGACAGCTAGTTGCCACTGGAAGGAACAAATCATAATAAAGCGTTGTACCTCACGGTAAAATGTGAAGAATCTGTAGTAACTCGTGTTTTGGTGGACAACGGGTCAAGTGCCAATATCTGTCCATTGTCAACCTTGGGGAAGTTGAAGGTCAATCATGAGAGAATTCATCGGAACAGTGTATGGGTAAGAGGTTTTGATGGAGGCAGAAAGAACACCGTAGGGGATATCATATTAGAGATTACTATCGGATTAATGGATTTCACTATGGAGTTTCAAGTGCTGGATGTCGTTGTATCATACAACCTCTTGTTAGGACGTCTGTTGATCCACGCTGCGAAAGCAGTACCATTTTCTTTGCATCAATTGGTAAAATTTGAGTGGGAGCAGCAAGAGATGATAGTGCATGGGGAAGACGATGTTTGCAATGCTATTACACCATTTGAGGAAGTTGAAGGAGATAAAGGTCCGTGGGTGTGCAAAGTAATGGATCGGATACCGTGGTTGTGAACAAAATATCTGAGGGAGAAAATATACCAGTACCCACGGTGGCCTCTGCAGCAGTATGGTCGCCAAGAAGATGATAAAGAATGGGTTTTCTCGAGGAAATGTCTTAGGAGTAACTCTGCAAGGAATAACGCAGCCGATCCACCTTCAAGGTAGTACTGATACTTTTGTCTTGGGTTTCAAGCCAACCATTGCTGATATCTAGTGAGCTAAGAAATTGATGAAGAAAGGGTGGTCCCTCCCCAAACCTATCCCAAAACTATCTAACTCCTTTGTCAAGCCTAGTACACAGAGACGTCCGGCAACTGTCATGCCAAACCATGCAAAGATAACACCGGATGAAGAGCTTTTACCATGATGTGAGAGGCTATTTGAAGATGTGAATGTGTTGGAGATGGGTGAAGAAACAAGAAAAATGGATGTTCAATTCATGAGACCCCACACTATGCTAAATAACTGGGAAGCTACTTCTCTTCCGATCAGGAGCGAGTTGTGCTAGTTAGCTTTTAATATTCAATTCCCAAAATTGTCTTGTTTTAAAATGGTAATCCCATATCCCATCAAATCAAATGTATCCAACTCTTGTTACCTTTTGAAAATTCAATGAAATACAATTTCTTTTCTTCCTCCATTTTTGCCTTATTTTATTTTTCTTCTTTTGTACAGTTTAATATTTACTGAGTCGAATGATGTGTCATGCATGAAGGATCCCCGGACCAGTCTTGATAATCGAATAGTTATACAGGAAATTGAAAATGAACATGAAGTGGAATATGAGGATGAGGAAGTACTGGAGGAAATTAGTAAAGATTTGAGTCATTATGATGAAAAACCCAAATCGAACATAAATGAGATGGAATCTATTAATTTGGGAAGTGAGGAGAATGTCCAGGAAACAAAGATTAGTGTACATTTAGAGAATTCCCTCAGAGAAGATTTAATCAGGTTGTTATATGAGTACAATGACATATTTGCTTGGTCTTATGATGACATGCCCGGGCTTAGTACTGAATTGGTGGAACATAAATTGCCTATTTATCCAGAATGTCGTCCGGTAAAACAAAAGTTAAGAAATTCAAAACGGACATCAATGTGAAAATAAAAGAAGATGTTAACAAGCAATTCGAGGCGAAGGTCTTACGGGTCACTAAATTTCCCACCTGGTTAGCTAATATTGTGCCAGTTCCAAAGAAGGATGGGAATGCCAGGGTGTGTGTTGATTATCGAGACCTCAATAAAGCCAGTCGAAAGGATGATTTTCCATTGCCAAATATCCATATAATGATAGACAATTGTGCCAAGCATGAAATTAATTCTTTTGTAGATTGTTATGCGGGGTATCATCAGATCCTGATGGACGAAGAAGATGCAGAAAAGACAACCTTTATCATGCCTTGGGGAACATATTGCTACAAGGTGATGCAGTTTAGGTTAAATAATGTCGGGGCTACGTATATGAGGGAAATGACCACTATGTTTCATGACATGATACATCGAGAGATTGAAGTATATGTGGATGCTGTCATTATCAAGTCCAAAAAGCAATGTGACCATGTCAAGGATTTAAGAAAGTTTTTCCAGAGGCTTCGAAGATATAACTCAAGCTTAATCCGGCGAAGTGTGCTTTCGGAGTGCTGTCAGGAAAGTTATTGGGGTTCATAGTAAGCCGGCGTGGTATTGAATTAGATCCGTCAAATATAAAAGCAATCCAAAATTTGCCTCCGCCGAAGAACATGAAAGAAGTGATGAGTTTATTGGGCAGGTTGAATTATATCAGTAGATTTATTGCTCAGTTAACATCAACTTGTGAGCACATTTTCATATTATTGAAGAAAGATGCTGCGGTGAATTGGACTAATGAATGTCAAGAGGCATTTGAAAAAATTAGACAAAATTAAAGAATATCTAGCTAATCCTCCTATATTGGTTCCTCCAGAACCGGGAAGACCTCTGATTCTTTATCTAACTGTATTGGATAATTCTTTTGGCTGTGTGTTGGGGCAGCACGATGAAATAGGGAAGAAAGAGCAAGAAATATATTATCTTAGTAAGAAGTTTACATCATACGAGGTAAAATACACTCAGTTAGAGAGAACATGTTGTGCGTTAACATGGGTTGCGCAGAACTTGAAACATTACTTGTTGGCTTATACTACTTATCTGATATCTCGGTTGCGTCAACTAAAGTATATATTCCAGAAGCCTATGCCCATAGGAAGGTTTGCTAAATGGAAGATTCTACTTACAGAGTTTGATTTCATTTACGTAACTCGTATGACAATGAAGGCACAAGCAGTTGCTGATCATTTGACAGAGAATCCGGTCGATGATGAGTATGAACCATTAAAGACATATTTTCCAGATGAGGAGACAATGAATATTGAAGAAGTGGAGCAAGATGATAGGCCAGGCTAGAAAATGTACTTTGATAGGGCCGTCAACAGTAAGGGAGTAAGAATTGGAGCAGTACTCATTTCAGAAACGGGTCAGCATTATCCTGTTACCGCTTAACTTTAATTTTTCTGTACTAATAACATGGCCAAGTATGAAGCATGCATATTGGGATTGAGAATGGCAATAGACATGGGTGTTCAAGAGATTTTGGTCATGGGTGACTCGGATCTCTTGATACATCATATTCAAGTAGAATGTGAGACAAGGGACTTGAATCTTATAACTTATCGACAATGTTTGCATGAACTGTCTCAATGATTTCAATCCATAGAGTTCAAGCACATCCCAAGAATGCACAACGAAGTAGCGGATGCTATAGCCATATTATCATCCATGTTGCACCATCCAGATAAAGCTTACACAAACCCACTACAGATACAAGTGCGTGATCAAAATGCTTATTGTTTCGCTGTGTAAGAAGAACTTGGCGGTGAGCCGTGGTATCATGATATTAGAGAATATTTGAGGACAGAAGTATACCCAGCACAAGCCACAGGGGACCAGAAAAGGACTATAAGGCGATTATCAAATGGATTTTTCTTCAGTGGAGGAGTTGCATACAAAAGAACACCAGATTTGGGTCTATTGAGATGTATAGATGCACAGCAAGCTGACATAATTATGGCTGAAGTACATGCAAGAGCTTGCGGACCTCATATCAGCGGATATATTTTGGCCAGGAAAATACTGAGAGCAGGATATTATTGGCTCACCATGGAGCGTGATTGCATTAGATATGTGCAGAATGCCACCAATGTTAGATACACGGAGATTTGATTCACTCCCCACCCTATGAGTTGCATACAATGTCAGCAACGTGGCCATTCGCCGCTTGGGGCATGGATGTCTTAAGACCAATAGAGCCCACAACATCTAATGGGCATATATTTATCTTGGTAGCAATTGATTATTTCACTAAATGAGTGGAGGCGAAAACATTTAAAGCAGTGACAAAGAAGACGGTAGTAGACTTCGTGCACACAATATCATTTGTCGCTTTGAAATTTCTAAGGTGATTATCACAGACAATGGAGCAAATCTGAACAGTCACCTCATGGTAGAAGCATGTCAAAAGTTCAAAATCCTACACCATAACTCTACACCTTATAGGCCTAAAGCGAATGGAGCATTTGAGGATGCAAATAAGAATATTAAGAAAATTTTCATGAAAATGGTGGAAGAGTCAAGACGGTGGCATGAAAAATTACCATTTGCTCTCATGGGTTATCGTACACCTGTACGTACTTCAATTGGCGCAACACCATACTCATTGGTGTATGGAACAGAGGCATTCATACCTGCAGCGATTGAAATACTTTCACTTCGGATCATAGCTGAGGCTGAAATTGATAATGATGAATAGGTAAAAGCTCGGGTGGAACAGTTGAGTTTGATTGATGAGAAAAGGCTAGCAGTAGTTTGTCATGGATAGTTATATCAGTAGAGGATGGCCAGAGCATACAACAAGAAAGTATGTCCATAGAAATTCGAAGTGGGACAGTTGGTGCTAAGACGTATTTTACCTCACTGGGCCGAAGCAAAAGGAAAGTTTGCACCTAATTGGCAAGGGTCGTTCATGGTGTCACGGGTATTGTCTAACGGAGCTTTATATTTAACAGATGTTGAAGGAAAATGTGTAGACACTGCTATCAACTCAGATGCAGTCAAGAGATATTATGTATGATTCCTTTTTCATATGTACAATTGTATTTTTCATAATTTTGAAATTGAAATGATGAAGGCATTTTATTCTCTATCCAAACGCTTTATCCATTGATACCACTGTTGAGCCTTATTGCATTATTCTTTCATATCCCTCTCTCGAAATCAATTATGAATAAGCAATGAAAAAAAGAGAATGAGAAAATGAAAATGAAGAAAATGAAGAAAATGAAAGAAAAATGATGATGAAAAAATAAATGAATGAAATGAGAAAAGAATACAAAAGAAAATCGGGAAAAAAGTCAAAAGACGATTGAACCTTTGTGTGTGAACTACGTTTGACTTGATCCCGAAAGGGTACGTAGGTAGCCTCAGTGAGGTTCAGTCACGACAGAAATAAAATCCAGGATTGCCCAAATATTGAAACTGGGGGAGAAGTTATGTTTATAATTCCGAGAGTTGTAAATATTTTGAACCCTTATATAAATTTTGAGCCTTTATACATTTCTTTCTAAACCCATCCAAAAGCCACATAACAGTCCAAAGAATGACCTTCTGATTAATTTCAAGAAAATGATGATACCATAAGAATAAGGAGAAATATGGAATGGACAATACCCGGAGGTTTGGAAACAAAATAAAGAAAAATAAAAATGAGAGAGTCTTATTGGTGAAAACCCTAATGGGCACCATAAGGCGAATGTGAGATGAGAGAAGAATAAATGAGAGAGTCTTATTGGTAAAAACCTTAATGGGCACCATAAGGCAAAAGTGATGAATACTATGATGAAAGAAGAAAAACAGCAAAACATGAGAAATGTTTGGGTTGAAGGAAAATATGAAATTAAGATAGTAACGATTCGATTGGATAGACTGGGTCGGATATTTAAATACATGGCATGGTCAAAGGAATCAGTCGTCATACCCAGATAAGTTTTGTCTTTACTTCAAAATACCCTTACCCCTTCAAATTCATTTTTCTGCATTTCATTGATCTAAACCAATTGCCCGTTGAAAGCTAACTACTAGCTTCTCATGTTAAAAGGCATAATAACAATGGGTCAAAGGAAAAGAGAAAATAATACGAAAAGGATGACAATCGAGGCCGAAGGAAAATGAAAGGAAATAAAACAAAAGGAAAAAGCAAAAGAATATTACAAGAGAAAGTTGAATAAAATCTGGCAATGAACTGCAAAGCAGGATGAAAGAAGAAGAGGCGGACGATGGAAGCAGAGCCAACAAGAATGCCAGTTGCTAACCATCATTTTTATAACTAATAAAATTGTTCACTGATTTAGACAGGGACAAAAGATTCAAATTCTCACTAAACACTTTAAAGTGAATGTGATCAACGTGAGAGGAAAACATCAAAAAGAAAAACAGCAATAAAAGGGGGAAATCCACAGAGAAGGACTCACTCAAATATCAGGAACCTACCCAAACAGCAAGGGAGGTATTGTCTTTTCAAAATTCACACCCCAGTTATCAAACTGAGGGAATATTTTTCTGCATTTTATTTCATGTATCAGGCGCCCACCTGCATAACGAGGGAATATTTTTCTGCATTTTTATTTCTGCATCAGGCGCCCACCTGGATAATGAGGGATTATTATTCTGCATTTTCCATTCCTACATCAGGTGTCCACGTGGATAACGAGGGAATATTTTTCCGCATTTTCATTTCCTCATCAAGCGCCCCACCTGGATAACGAGGGAATATTTTTCTGCATTTTTATTTCTGCATTAGGCGCCCAACTGGATAACGAGGGAATATTTTTCTGCATTTTCATTGCTGCATCAGGCGCCCACCTGGATAACGAGGGAATATTTTTCAGCATTTTCATTTCATGCATCAGGATCCCACCTATATAGCAAGGGAATACTTTTCAGCGTTTTAATTTCTATTCAGGCGCCCACCTGTATAATAAGGGAATACTTTTCAGCATTTTAATTTCTGTTCAGGCGCCCACCTGTATAACGAGGGAATACTTTTCAGCATTTTAATTTCTATTCAGGCGGCCACCTGTATAACGAGGGATTACTTTTCAGCATTTTAATTGTTTTTCTAGCAAGAGTAACAACATAACACATGGAAAGCCTCACACTGGGGCAGATGAAAAAGTTTTTTCTATTTTTGTTTTTAAACAGGTATCAACCTGGAAGAAAGAAGCACATTTTTAAGTCACACGAGGGGACGGAAGCAGTATATCAGAAATAAGAAATAATCAAAATCCACAAAAACAAGGATGCAAATAAAGCGCAACATGTGATATGGAAAAGCAAGACATTGCAAGAAGACAAGTCATAGATAGGATTTTCTTGTAACCCATAAGATCATAGCTTAGAATAGCTTCTTTATTTTCATTTTATCTCGGTGTGAAAAGGACTTAGTCAGTGGTTATAGCAACAACAACAGCAACAACAAGTCTTGGTAGTTCCAAACTACCAGACCTTCCCGAACTACACTGACCTGATTCCTATTTAGTCCAGGATATGTAGGCAACCTCTAAAGAAGGGTGCGGTCAAAAGTTTCTCAAAATGCTTCTTACGGAATATGCCAGTGGGCTAAAATCTCTCATTACTGCTCACTTATCTTTGCACTGAAACTCTTCGTGTTCCCGAGCAAAGAGGGGCAGCTGTGAGCACGTGATTTTTGCCCTAGGAATATAAATTCCAGTATAAATATATAAATAAATACAAAAATAGTTTTTGGTGTGTAATTGTGTGATACTTGTGTGTTTGTTTTTAAAATAAATGTGAAATTAAAATTACAAAGGAATAAATTAGAAAAATGTCACAAAAAATATGAAAAGCTAGAAAAATCAACAAAAAATACAAAATACCGGAAACACAAAAGAAAATGGAAAAAATATCATAAAATACCAGAAAAATCAGAAAAAATAGGAAAATAAAAGAAATATAACAATTGGAAATAAATACAAAAAGTGAAAAATGAAATACAAAAGAAAATACCAAGAAATAATTAAAATACAAGCAAAAACATACAAAAATACAATACAATTTGGGCTATATTGTAAAATAAATAAGCCCAAACGCATAAGGCCCAAAAGATTAGCCTGATATGTCCAGCCTCTTAGCCAAACAACGGCGTACAGGGCATTTGAATGTCAGCCGTTGATGAAATCAATCAAACGGATCAGATAAGGCGGCGTAATTAAAGATTAAACCACACCGTGTTTGAAACTAATCCTGGCCGTCCAAAAGAAAGATCAGATGGAGGACATTGAGTCTTATTAATAGCTAAATGATGTAGTACAAGTAATTGATCCTGGCCGTTCAAATCCAACATCTAACGGACATAAACAAATCTCTCATTTAATCGAACGGTGACGTTTTAAAGGGAGAGATCCTGGCCATTGATCTTAGTTGATCTAAAGGCCAAGATCACACGAGATCAGGGGAGTATATAAATGCTCAATCTCCATTCAAAAAAATACATACACACACTCACATATACACATATCACTAACCCTAGCCGCCTCTCTTCTACACCCTTCTTCTTCCTTAAGTCTCCCACGGAGACTGGCCGGACTGGCCTTGAACCACTATCATCTCCGGCTCAAGTAGCCACCAAACACCTCACCCCTAGCCACCAAACACTACAACCACCATAAAACCCCCAGTAAACCAAAAATCCCCTCTTTTCTTGAAACTCCGGTAACCGGAACCCTAGCCGGCGACCTCAAATCTAAGAACAGCTTAACACTATAAAACCACCTTAAGGAGATCTTTAACCTCATCTAGGTGGCTTATCTTGAATATAACTGGAACTTGTCGAATATAACAAAAAGGCTCGCCGGAACCCTACTCCGGCGAGCACCCAAAAACAACCCCCTACCTCAAAACATCTACCAAGCCCTAGACCACCCCTTACCCACCAAAACTCAATAAAAGAAGCCTCATCGGAGAAATCCAAAAGTTAGAAAACTAAAGGTCTTCAAAATCTTAGAGATCTGTAAAGAAGAAATATAGGTTTCCTAATGTGTATTACGTATGAATAATGGTTAAATAGGCTTTTTTATGTGTTTGTTCATCATGCTTTGTCTAAAATTAAGCTTTAATTAATTAGGATTCAACCACTATCAAAATTTCCCTCCGAGTTCTAATTGATTGAAAATTGGTTTGTGATTACGGCTATATGTGCAAAATAGCATAAACTGGTTATATTTGTAATTTGATTCATCTGTGAGACCATTTTGAATCTTTGATGTTTTGCGATTTGGGTCATAGTTGTAAAAAGTTTGTGGTTAGTTCTGAAAGCTAAATAAGGTGGCTATTTATGAAATAACTAAGTTTGTTCGTTAAAGCGGCTATCTCTGTTATGAAGTAGTTATGCTGATTGTATTAAGTGGTTAGTTCTGAAAGATTATCTCTGTTGGTTAATTAATTGACTTGTGTTAATAAAGGATTACATGTTAAATAAGGATAGGGTATGTTAAATGTGGTTTAAATTGAAAAGGGATTTGGGGTCTAAATCTGGCTAAGTCTTAAAACAGTTATAAAAATTGGTCATTAGTTAAATAAGTCTTAAACCTAGTCTGCCAAGACCTTAATAGGTCGGTTAAATAAGAAAAAATAGTAAGGGCATAACAGGAAAAAATAAAAGGCATTATTGAAGATTTAATAGAGCCTATAGGGTTAGAAATGACTTTAGAGCTTAGTATTCATGTGATTACCTACAAAATAAAGGACAAATTGGGCATACTGAAATGGCGGTCTTGTAATAAAACTTAGTAAGTGGGGGTAACCTAGTAAAATACCCATAATAGAACACCAAAAAGAATTGCCTAAAACATTCTAGCAAGGGCTGAAAAGGCATATTGATACATATTCAAAGAACTAATCTTTAAATAATTGAAAGAATAAGGGGAGGGGATTGGGAATAACTTATTTGAATTTCCCCCCAATTTTCCCCAAAATTAGTCTATAAAGAGGCCATTAAAGAGCATGAAAAAGGGCTGGAAGATATATGATATAGAGGCTGGAAATTATATTCTTAAAAAGGGGTTCTGCATTTTACAAAGAGTTCAGCTATGAAATTTAGAAATAGAGGTTGATCTCTAAGGTCCAGGTTTTTAAGCTAACTACTTTGGGTATTAATTTGGGAGTTCCTGCTGGGTCTGTTATCCTTCAACTTACTTGGATTGTGCTTGAGCTCCTCGATTCTGGTTATTGATTTGTTGGACTGTTATATTTGGGATTCTGTTTGTTGTTCTGTTTGCTACTATGTTGCTGCTATTTTACTGACTATTCTTCATCCTCAAACCTAGACTCATAGATTGCTCTTTGAATCAGGTACACTTTCATTCTCTGAAGATGTAATCGCACATTGTTTGAAGAAATGAAATCGCATGAGCTGTTTAGGGATGATTTTACTTCTGCTTTTCCTTTTTAGCTTTGTAATTATTATATTTTAGAATCCTTGTAATTTATTATGATTGTAATAACTAATACCTATATGAAGTCGAGATAAAAAATAGAGTAGCTAGTATAGTGGTAATAAGTAATTAGAAATAACTATCACCCAATCTATGTCCAAACCAGGGTAAGACCAAAGTTAACTCACCTATGAAACTGGTATAAGCTAGTAATTAACTATTACTTTTAATTAAATCCTGGATAAGGATTGATTGGTTCATAAAAAGGAGATAAGTGGATAAGGTTTAAAATACCTCGTTGTCTAATCTCGTTTGACAATGATTTACTTATGATATAATTCAGAATTCTGTAGTTGATAATAATTCAAGTCGATTTAGTAAATATTTCGGGACTGTGTTCCTTTAGTTAACATTGAGCAACAAATAAGCTTACCACTAGCATATTTGGAATATTATTGTAAGTACTAGATTCCTGTTATTAGAGTGTTTAACTAGTGATTATAATTCAAATTAGTAGTGATTGGCATGTAATCTAGAGCTTGTTATGAAATAATATAAATCTTATTAGTTTATTCTGTTATTTGAAGAATATCTATTTAAATTTTATGATGAAATTACAATCCTGTTTTACATTTCATTCATTATCTCTGGGCCTGATTATGAATACAGGCCCGGATTTGACTAAAGACAACCTGGGGTCTGCGTATGGAGATATTCATATATCCTAGGCTTCAGATGCCCATTCGCGCATAATAGACTGTTAGCACAGTTCAGAAGTCCAGGCCTGGTAGTAAGTAATTGGCCTGGACATAATAATAATAAATTCAGAAAAAATACAAAACTATATTCTAATTAGGAGAAAAACAGAAATAGCAAATGTAGTATATGATAAGTTTGGACTTATAAAAAATAAGGAATGAGCCTCGTATAAAAAATGAAAAGACACACGGGCACCCTATATGGATTTTAATATAAATGTTAGACTCGGAACGACCGTTTAGCAAATTTCACGGTCTTTCCTAAAGATAATAAGACGTAGACGTTATAGGCACGACTAAAATATACATCCTTAATACGAGTGCACATTTATGTGACTAAAATCTCAAATCCCGGCGAAGCTGAAACGCACTAAAGTCACAGGCGTACTGGTTGCAGTGTGACTCAAAAATGCATTTTTGCGATGTTGCAAGTCGTTAAAATAACAAAACGGGACATTCACATTTATAAAAGCATAAAATGAAATCAAATAAGACAAAGACAACATTTGAGCAACCGTGCTAAAACCACGGAATTCGTGAGTGCCTAACACCTTCTCCCGGGTTAATAGAATTCCTTATCCGAATTTCTAGTTTTGCGTACTGTTAAAATAGAGTCATATTTCCTCAGATTTGGTATTAAACCGGTGACTTGAGACACCATTATCTTCCCAAGTGGCGACTCTGAAATCTAAATAAATCACGTTCCGATTATCCTTAAAGTGGAAAAACTCCTTCCCTGTTATTATTATTATATCCCTTCTTGGAGTGTATTAGTAAATAATAGGGTATACTTTATCTTCGGAAAAATAGTAAAAAAGGGAGGTGTGACACATCCTCAACACATCATCGCCATTGATGAGTTGGTATTTTACCGACTAATCTTGTCTCTAAATCTATACTTTTGATATGTTTGAGTTATAAAATCGTGTATTTGATGCCATTTACTTCTATTTTATAGGTGGTATGTGATTTAGAAGTAATGGTGAAGAAACCAAGTGTAATGACCCGGCCCGTCGTTACGGAAATTTCCACCTCGTTACCTTGCATTAACATATCTTATGCTTCTATATCAGTGTTAGAACCTATCGGGTGAGTTAGGAGTGAATTGAATTAAAAATGAAGCAAATAGCATGTTTGAAGGAAGTTTGAATATGGAAAAGTCAACCTAGAGTTGACTATCGAGTTAGAGTGCTCGGAATCGGATTCGGATGATTCGACTAGTTTCGAGGGATCATTTATGACTTAGGAGAGCAATCGGAATTGAATTTGGAGATCCGATGTAGAAATAGGCTTGAATTGGCTAAGGTTGAATTTTGGCGAAATCCGATCGATAGGTGAGATTTTGATCCGGGAGTCGGAATGGAATTCCGACAGTTGCAGTAGTTCCGTTAGGTGTTTTTGGATATGCCTGCAAATTTTCAGGTCATTCGGACATCGTTTGGTCGGATTTTTGATCTAATGTGAATTTTTGAAGTTAAAGTTAAACTTAAGCTTAAATTTGTTGAAAACAGACGATTTTGATGTTAACGATAGAGTTTTGATGATTGGAACAAGTTCGAATAAGATTATAGGGCGTGTTGGTTCTTTTGGTTGAGGTCACGGGGGCCTCGGGTGAGTTTCGGGGTGGTTTCGGACCATTTCTTGGCCATTTTTAACTGCTGGTTTATGTCTGTAGCAGTGTGCTACGCGATCGCGGACAATGGGACGCGATCGCGGTGAGTAAAATGTGCGAAAGATATTAATGAATCGCGATCGCGTGAAATGCTCCGCGATCGCGAAGAAGGGCAATTTCTGTTGCATTAATCCTACTTCGAAAGCTCATATCTTTTTATCTACAAGTAATTTTAAGGTGATTCAAAAACGAAAGTTGTAGCTCATCGTGTCTCGTTTTTAGAAAGATAAAGAAATCGTGATTTGGACATCTGTGTAAATAGTTAAGGACGTTATACTATAGTGTGTCCGAGAAGGATCTCTAATACACATGTATAGATTGGGAAGCTTATATCTAGAAATTTATAGGGATTCAGGAAATGAGCATCAAATGAAAGTTATAGCCCTATGTATCTAGTTTCTAGAACATCAAACCATTCATCATTCGGAGTTGTGTGCAAAACGCTATGACCATTATACTGAAGCCTGTCCGGAGGAACCGGAGTTTGTTCACCGCGATCGCGAAGCCTTTCCCGCGATCGCGAAGGGTAAATTTTGGACCAAATTTTATTCTCCGCGATCGCAGAGCCATTTCCGCGATCGCGATGAGTAATATGCCTGGGCAGAATGTTTTAAAAACATTCCAGTCGCGAAATCAACCCATTTTTCCACCATTTTTGGTCTTTCTTGAGAGCTTTTGGACGGGAATTGAAGGGATTTCGACGGGGAATCATTGGAGGTAAGTTTTATGAGTTAAATACATGATTTTATCAAAGAATCTTCCATTAATTCTCTGCATTTGGGTAAGAAATCAAGAAAATTAGGGCTTTGAACAAAAATCTTAAAATGGGGATTTGAAGGACCATTTGTGGTCCGAATTGGGAGTTCTTGGTATGTACGGACTCGTGGAGAGACGAGGATTCCGAAAATGTGAGTTTCATAATTTTTCGAGATGTGGGCCCGGGGCTCGGGTTTTGCCAATTTCGTGATTTATGATATTTTTCGAGTTCTTTCATTTGGGTGATGTTCCATTAGCCTATTTTGATATATTTGTGCTGATTTTGCTAGTTTTGACGTGTTTGGATGCCGGTTCGAGGAGCTAAGGTGTCGCGGGCATGAGCTTTCGTCGGTTGGAGGTGGGTAATACTTGTAAATGATGTCCTGAGGGTTAGTAAACCCCAGACTTGCACATCTTAGTGCTATGTTGAGGTGAATTGCACGCCGGATAACGGGCGTGGGGTAGAGCACCATTGGGGATTGTGACTTGGTCCGTCCCGCGTAATAAATAATAACACCTAATTGTTGAAATGAATTGGACTAATTATCATGTTTGGGCTTCGTGCCAATTATTTGAGTCCTTCAGGGATTGGTATCACTGTTTTGATAACACTGTGCATATTTTATTCTAAATTTAAGTTTTAAAATGGTATTTTTGCTATTCAGCATTTTTATAAGGTTATGAAAAACTTGAACAAGGTCTTAATAACATTTTTAGCTGTGAGCTAATATGATATTGTTATCGTAGGGCTTTCTTGATTATTTGTTAGATTGATTGGGGCCGAGGGCCATATGTTAGGGCATGACATTTCATGTGAGCATATACATACACATGCATGGATCGGACTGCACGCCGCAGTGGTATACGGATCGGGCTGCGCGCCGCAGCAGGTGTGATATTAATATTGTGCTTGGGCCGTAGGAGCCCCTCCGGAGTCTGAACCCCCACAGTGAGCACGGGTACCCAAATTGGATCGGGCTACACGCCGTTGCGGTCATATGCATTGCATGGCATACATACATTGGTTTACGTGTTCTACGTGGCATAACATTTAGCACTCATACATTACTGGCACACATGCATTAGTTGCCTTATTGACCAGAATCTCCTGGTGTAAATTGATCAGGAGTGCTGAGCCCGAAGGGCTGATTTGAGTGCGGACTTGCATCGCTTGAGATTGTATCCAGGTATTGGTATATTATTATGAAAGAAAGTAGCTAAAATTGAGATTTTCTAAATAATCTACTCACATATGCTTGAAAGGAATAAAAAGATAGTTCTGTATTGTGTAGCATGAGATAGTGCCTATCGTGGTTTTCTTCCCTTCAGCATTATTTACTTTTATTACTGCCGAGTTGGAAGTACTCACACCCGACTCCCTGCACCTTGTGTGCAGATCCGGGTACATCACAGTGGAGCTGATTCTATTGCGGCTCGGGAGTGCTTTTGGACAGTCGAGGTAGCTGCCAGCGTTCGCAGGACCTGATTCTCCAGTTTGTCTATATTTTGTTCCGATCATCCCACACTTGTGCACAGTTATATTCACTATTTACACTTGTATATTCCGTAGAGGCTCATGACTCTTGACCCTTCGGTCTATGGGAGTTGGCACGTGTTGGGACTTGGTTCCCTGTTTTTAATATATCTATCACTATTATGCTTAAATTGGATAAAGTGAGCTCGTGGCTCCGTGATAGTTGTTAATTGGTCGGGCTGGCCTAGCAATGTGCTGGGCGCCATCACGACCGGATTTGGGGTCGTGACTAGTTGGTATCAGAGCCTAGGTTTACTAGGCCTCATGAGTCTTGAGCCGGTTAGTAGAGTCTTGTGGATCGGTACGGGGACGCCCGTACTTATCCTCGGGAGGCTGCGAACCTTTAGGAAACACTTCACATTTCTTGGAATTCTTATCGTGCGCACTTGATTCAGCTTGAGATATAATTTTTGAAATTCCTTCCACACGTCTGTTACGCATCGAGTGCTCAGTAATATAAGTGCCTTATGTGTAGTGGAACGAGTTCAAACTCAGGAAGACTAAAATGATTATGCTATGTGTATCCTGGTGGAAGGTATTGTGCTGAAATGCTAAATTGTGGCGAGATAGGTGGATTGGTTCTCATGTGTAATTGAAAGGTAGTTGATATGTGTTATGATTCGAGCAGGTACAACGCATGTTCATGTACCAAATATGATAATATGATTTGTGTAGTATTGAGACTAATGTTGTCGATATGCATTGTGATGTCCTGTCGAGTTGTGAATGTATTGCTAGGATGGTTTTGGTGATTCTCCTGGCAGGTGGATAGGCCAATTTACAAAGGGAACTCTGCCGAAATTTTTGGAAAATTTGGGACTTAGAAAAGATTTTGTTACCTAAAGAGGGGGCGTAATAGTTGTGTGTGAATGAATGCAAGAATTGCAAAAGAGTTAATATCTCTGATGATTCGAGTCTCTGTCAAGGCTTGTAAATGACTTGAGTTTAATCTCATATTAACATTTCGGCATCACTTGAGTAAGAAGGCTATGAGTGGCTAAAAGTGCTTTTATGTATGGCTCCGAGCTAAGTTGGGGAGGTTGTTGTTGAGTAACTGATTTCACTGTTGGGTGCTGTGTTGGTTCTGTCTCTAGGTATGTTGGAAAATTTTGATAAGGGTTATGGTGCTTCGTAGATGTGAAGAAATACTAGGATGTTGTGAACTTATGTTGGTAAAGAATGTTCGGTGTATAGAAAAGAAAGATAACTAATTGTATCTGTATGTAATCATGTTTTGCGGTGTCAGAGTTCTAGCAAGGAACGAGTGGTTCTGTTCAATAAGACAGTTGAATTACAGCTGAATAAGGGAAAGTGACGCCCGAGAATAGTCCTGTGGTGTTCCAGATTTTGCTTGTAACGGATGCCTTAAGATTATGTATGTGGCTAAAGACGGCATTTTCGTTAGAAGGGATCAAGACTTGTTCTACGTTATGGGAATGATGGGATTCTATATATCCGTATTGGAAGGTAATGATACTAATTCAAAAATCGCATGAAGTTCTTCAAAACAAGTATTGTAGAATGTGGTACTCCTGGGAAACATTGAGAGTGGCCTATAGGTTTTAGACCGTGTGGTCTTATGTACGAGTCTCGTGTGGTAACAGGAGTTGAGTTATGGTAGTGCTACAGTAAAGGCTAATACTAAGTTAAAGATGGTTCAGAAAAGAAATTGAGTAAATGGAGCAACTTGTTAATAAACCGAAGCGGTATGATAAGGAATACAATTAATTCCTGGTATGTGTTTGAAGTAATGAGTCTTGCAGATATTGTGCAACAAAGCTCTTGAGCGCTGGCAGTTGTGTCACTTGATATGGGTATAAGGACTCAGTCCTGGCAGTTTAACTTATGCAATGAAATTGGAAGAAAGAGTTGTGATGTGTTTTAATGTGGTTTGAAAATGAGTGTATTTCCTGTTGGTATGCAAAGCTGGGAATGTGTAATGAGTTTAGACTATATGGGATCATGAAAGTCCTTGACTAGTTGAGAGCGTCGATGTTTGCGGCGTAGGAAAGAGATAAGAATGTCCACGTTATCTTAGTGTAGTATTGTATATGCGATGTGTTATGGAAAGTTGATAATGGCATATTCAAGGTTTTGAGATCATCTCATAATATATGGGAAGTCATTAAAAAAAAATATTATTGATCAGCGCGGGCAGCTGCATGTGATTTAAGAATCAATCTTTCTGGTGATTAAGGAAAATGGTACTGCTATTCTAGTGATTTGGCTGGGTATATGGTCAAAAAGGACAAGGTAATGTAAACTGATAACATCTAGTGGTATGGTGGTATTCCCTTGTTAGATCGACTGTAATGATTGAGTCGTTGATGGCGTAGTGAAATTTCTGAATGGCTTTCGTGGTATGAGTGGATGCTTGATGTGCGTTATGTATTCGTACGGTGGAGTGTGGAACCAGGTATAGCGATTCATGTGTTATATATGTGTTGGAGACTAGAAGTTCTCGTAATCCGCCTATGCAGTGGTTGTATATCGCGTGTATCGACACCGTTTTGTGATTATTGGAAATCGGAAGCCCTAGTGGCTCTCTCTTAGCTTGATATGATGAATTTGGGTTATGATACCTTATTTCAGACTGGTTGACATAAGACAAGTCGTCTAGACAAATGTGATATGGACTATGTCGGAAAATGACACAAATTGCGTAGCAGAGAGCATTAGAGTATGCTCCAACAGAGTAGTTGTACACAGGACCAGCGGACGGCTGGTAGGCATTGCTTTGTCAGTTGGACCTTAGTGGCGGATGTCAGTGTAGAGGTATCTACCATTGATTCAGTTCCAGTATTGAGAAACGTTGTCAGATGCGTTTCATGTGGTTGAGCTTGAGGCTATATATATATATATATATATATATATATATATATATATATATATATGTTTGTTGTAATGAGAAAATTTGACTCGATATGCATTTCATTTTTGCGAGATTTATGCATGGATCGGGTGGCACGCCGCCACGGGTTATTTGGATAGGGTGGCACGCCGCCACAGGTATGGTATCTGGATTGGGTGGCACGCCGCCACGGGTATGTCATTGGAGCGGGTTGCACGCCGTAACAGAATATTGTGAAAATAGAGTTAGTTATATATTACCTGGTATACAATACTTCCTCGCTTCTGAGGAAAAGACCGTTTTGAGTATCGCTTGGCGAGTGGCACATCGGTTGTGTCCTTTCGGGATTTAATAGCATACGTTAATTGTTTCACCGTGGGTGAGGTTGATTGCTTGGGTTCAAGACCTAGATCCGTGCGTGGCTAACCGTTTTGAGCTTAGTGGCTTGAGGTGCTTCATGAGTAATAACGTTGGGATAGAATCACGAATCGTGGCAAGGCCACGTGATGTTATGACCTCTCGAGGAGGATTCAGGTACTCTAATTCTATAATGCGAGACGCGTTCTCAGTTCTATGTTATGATGTCACAAAGGAATTGAATTGCAGCTCTTTTGCTGGAGACAATTATCATGATTTGAGCTGTCATGATTCGAGTGTGTTCAGGCTTTTCTATTGGAGCCTATGTTGTGCTCGTCGTGGCTTAGGCCGGTGTTGAGGTGTCATATCACCAGTGCGGTGTGTTATAATCGAAATGATCGTTGGAGCCAATAATGAGTGTGAGTATATGTGATTCCAGCTAGTATTTGGTTATTGTTGCCAGTTGTTGTGATTTGAGACTATCGTCTCGAGTGAAGGGGTTGTCGATACATCATATGATCTCACCCGGAGTAGTGAATAAGGGTTATTGCAGTGGATTCGAGTGTATCCTGAGTATAGGCATGGGATTTGCATTGGGCATATAGGCATGGGATGTGCATTGGGCATATGATTTCAGAAAGTACAATGTGATTTATGGTTCAGATGGTCTGTGAAATTTTGACTACATAGTGTTTTCGGACTTATGTGAGATAGGGTGACGTATGATCGCCTGAAATTATGCTTGGTAAGGTCATTCATCTATTGGGTGGCTTCTAGTACAACTCTGAGTCCGCTCGAGGACGAGCGTTTTTTTAAGTTGGGGAGAATGTAATGACCCGGCCCGTCGTTACGGAAATTTCCACCTCGTTACCTTGCATTAACATATCTTATGCTTCTATATCAGTGTTAGAACCTATCGGGTGAGTTAGGTGTGAATTGAATTAAAAATGAAGCAAATAGCATGTTTGAAGGAAGTTTGAATATGGAAAAGTCAACCTAGAGTTGATTATCGAGTTAGAGTGCTCGGAATCGGATTCTGATGATTCGACTAGTTTCGAGGGATCATTTATGACTTAGGAGAGCAATCAGAATTGAATTTGGAGATCCGGTGTAGAAATAGGCTTGAATTGGCTAAGGTTGAATTTTGGCGAAATCCGATCGATAGGTGAGATTTTGATCCGGGAGTCGGAATGGAATTCCGATAGTTGCAGTAGTTCCGTTAGGTGTTTTTGGATATGCCTGCAAATTTTCAGGTCATTCGGACATCGTTTGGTCGAATTTTTGATCGAATGTGAATTTTTGAAGTTAAAGTTAAACTTAAGCTTAAATTTGTTTAAAACGGACGATTTTGATGTTAACGATAGAGTTTTGATGATTGGAACAAGTTCGAATAAGGTTATAGGGCGTGTTGGTTCTTTTGGTTGAGGTCCCGGGGGCCTCGGGTGAGTTTCGGGGTGGTTTCGGACCATTTCTAGGCCATTTTTAACTGCTGGTTTATGTATGTAGCATTGTTCTACGCGATCGCGGACAATGGGACGCGTTCGCGGTGAGTAAAATGTGCGAAAGATATTAATTAATCGCGATCGCGTGAAATGCTCCGCGATCGCGAAGAAGGGCAATTTCTGTTGATTAATCCTACTTCGGAAGCTCATATCTTTTTATCTACGAGCAATTTTAAGGTTATTCAAAAACGAAAGTTGTAGCCTATCGTGTCTAGTTTTCAGAAAGATAAAGTAATCGTGATTTGGACATCTGTGTAAATAGTTATGGACGTTACACTATAGTGTGTCCGAGAAGGATCTCTAATACACAAGTATAGATTGGGAAGCTTATATCTAGAAATTTATACGGATTCAGGAAATGAGCATCAAATGTAAGTTATAGCCCTATGTGTCTAGTTTCTAGAACATCAAACCATTCATCATTCGGAGTTGTGTGCAAATAGTTATGACCATTATACTGAAGCCTGTCCGGAGGAACCGGAGTTTGTTCACCGCGATCGCGAAGCCTTTCCCGCGATCGCGAAGGGTAAATTTTTGGCCAAATTTTGTTCTCCGCGATCGCAGAGCCATTCCCGCGATCACGATGAGTAATATGCCTGGGCAGAATGTTTTAAAAACATTCCAGTCGCGAAATCAACCCATTTTTCCACCATTTTTGGTCTTTCTTGAGAGCTTTTGGACGGGAATTGAAGGGATTTCGACGAGGAATCATTGGAGGTAAGTTTTATGAGTTAAATACATGATTTTATCAAAGAATCTTCCATTAATTCTCTGAATTTGGGTAAGAAATCAAGAAAATTAGGGCTTTGAACAAAAATCTTAAAATGGGGATTTGAAGGACCATTTGTGGTCCGAATTGGGAGTTCTTGGTATGTACGGACTCGTGGAGAGACGAGGATTCCGAAAATGTGAGTTTCATAATTTTTCGAGATGTGGGCCCGGGGCTCGGGTTTTGCCAATTTCGTGATTTCTGATATTTTTCGAGTTCTTTCGTTTGGGTGATGTTCCATTAGCCTATTTTGATATATTTGTGCTGATTTTGCTAGTTTTGATGTGTTTGGATGCCGGTTCGAGGAGCTAAGGTGTCGCGGGCATGAGCTTTCGTCGGTTCGAGGTGGGTAATACTTGTAAATGATGTCCCGAGGGTTAGTAAACCCCGGACTTGCACATCTTAGTGCTGTGTTGAGGTGACTTGCACGCCGGATAACGGGCGTGGGGTAGAGCACCATTGGGGATTGTGACTTGGTCCGTCCCGCGTAATAAATAATAACACCTAATTGTTGAAATGAATTGGACTAATTATCATGTTTGGGCTTCGTGCCAATTATTTGAGTCCTTCAGGGATTGGTATCACTGTTTTGATAACACTGTTCATATTTTATTCTAAATTTAAGTTTTAAAATGGTATTTTTGCTATTCAGCATTTTTATAAGGTTATGAAAAGCTTGAACATGGTCTTAATAACATTTTTAGCTGTGAGCTAATATGATATTGTTGTCGTAGGGCTTTCTTGATTATTTGTTAGATTGATTCGGGCCGAGGGCCATATGTTAGGGCATGACATTTCATGTGAGCATATACATACACATGCATGGATCGGACTGCACGCCGCAGTGGTATACGGATCGGGCTGCGCGCCGCAGCAGGTGTGATATTATTATTGTGCTTGGGCTGTTGGAGCCCCTCCGGAGTCTGAACCCCCAAAGTGAGCACGGGTACCCAAATTGGATCGGGCTACACGCCGTAGCGGTCATATGCATTGCATGGCATACATACATTGGTTTACGTGTTCTACGTGGCATAACATTTAGCACTCATACATTACTGGCACACATGCATTAGTTGCCTTATTGACCAGATCTCCTGGTGTAAATTGATAAGGAGTGCTGAGCCCGAGGGGCTGATTTGAGTGCAGACTTGCACTGCTTGAGATTGTATCCAGGTATTGGTATATTATTATGAAAGAAAGTAGCTAAAATTGAGTTTTCTAAATAATCTACTCACTTATGCTTGAAAGGAATAAAAAGATAGTTCTGTATTGTGTAGCATGAGATAGTGCCTATCGTGGTTTTCTTCCCTTCAGCATTATTTACTTTTATTACCGCTGAGTTGGAAGTACTCACACCCGACTCCTTGCACCTTGTGTGCAGATCCAGGTACATTACAGCAGAGCTGATTCCATTGCGGCTCGGGAGTGCTTTTGGACAGTTGAGGTAGCTGCCAGCGTTCGTAGGACCTGATTCTCCAGTTTGTCTGTATTTTGTTCTGATCATCCCACACTTGTGCACAGTTATATTCACTATTTACTCTTTGTATACTCTGTAGACGCTCATGACTCTTGACCCTTCGGTCTATAGGAGTTGGCACGTGTTGGGACTTGGTTCCCTGTTTTTAATATATCTATCACTATTATGCTTAAATTGGATAAAGTGAGCTCGTGGCTCCGTGATAGTTGTTAATTGGTCGGGCTGGCCTAGCAGTGTGCTGGGCGCCATCACGACCGGATTTGGGGTCGTGACACCAAGTGACAACAAGACAAAAATGAGCTAAAATGGACAAATAATCTGCCCAGGTGAAATACTCTTCGCGAACGCGATAGAGCAATTGTGAACGCGATGGTTCAGTAGCCCAAGATACACGAACGTGATGTACCGGACGCAAATGCGATGCAGGATGAAAGGGACCTTCGCGAACGCGATGAAATACATGTGAGCGCGATGTTCAATGACAGGAACCTTCGCGAACGCGAAGGCATGTACGCGAACATGTTGACCAAAAACTCTTAGTCATTGCGAACGCGAAGGTAGGCACGCGGACGCGATGAACAAATCTGGCGTGAAGACTAGGCAGTTCTATAATTTTACATTTTCTACCCCAAATCAATTATATACTCGTCCAAAGAGACATTGTAGGATATCTCTCATTATCTTTTTGGTATCTCTTTACTTTTGGAACATCTTTTGTATCTTTTATCATATTTTCAACATCTTTTGGTGTCTTTGGCATATTTTTGGCTTAGAGAGAACAAGTTTGGAGGTTAGGGTTTTGCACACACACTTGAGTCTTGAAGATTAAAGCTTGTGGTTAAGGATTTCTTACCCATTTATTTTTATTTCTTCATTTCCTTGCTTTGTATTGTATATCTAAGTGTGTAGTATTTATTTTCAACACTTGAATCTTGTTTATTAGAATATTCTTATTTAAAGTGTGGATTAAATACCTTGTTGTGATTATGTATTGAATGATTTTTATATATTTATGAAGTGAGTTGTTGTTACTTTAATTATTCTTGTTCTTTAATGTTTCCAAAGAGAATAGCTAACTCTAGGACTCGCCCATTTACTTTGAATTAATTTTGGGAAAGATAATTCGGAGTTGGGAAAGATTAATTAACAAGAACTTGAGGCGTTAACCCTCATTTTATAGATTCGACCTAGGGATAGGATTGAACTCCTTGTAGCCTATCGGATGTGCTTAATCTTCTAATTGTGATTAGGGATAATTCAGTTAGAAAGTCTTGTTAATCTTCGGAAGAAGCTAATTAAGAATTGTTACCCATGGCTAATTAACATAAACTCGCTCATATTTGTAAAATCGTGAAATACATTGGATCGCTACTTGAGTGTAATTCTCGTTGCATTCATACTTGTAGCCATTGATCATTTTATTTGCTTTCTACGTTAGTTTACATTTTTGCATTTAGATATAAACATTTTCCAAAACCCAAAATCTTAAGTGTTTGGCTTAGCACGACCATCGACAATTTTCTTGCATTCCTAATCGCCTACACATTATTCTCTGCGGGATTCGACCCCGACTCATAGTTGGGTAAATATATTGCGTACGACCGGGTCTATTGCTTTTTAGCGGTAGAATTGGACGTTACCAAAAATGGCGCCGTTGCCGGGGAACAATTTGGCTTAATTTAGGTTGTTTGAGAAGTAAGCGAAAATGCTTTGGTCCAAATTTGTGTAATAATTTTTCTTACCTTGGGTCTATTTTTATTGTTTGTTTCTTGTTTATTTTCTTAATTTTGAAAAATGGCATCATATAACGAAAATTGGTCGGATGGTAGTTGTTCATATTTTGATGATCCTTGTCCTTATTGTGGAGGACCACACTCGTGGCAAAATTGTTTAAATTCTTCCGGGGGTGGATTGTGCGCAAAATTCCAAACCCATGAGTGGAGTATTTGTGATAAGTGTGGTTTCCAAAATGATCGTTGGGATGATTGTGCTTATTTGTTTTTCCCTTCCCCAAGCCCCCACTATGATGATTCTATTTGTTTTGGTAAGAATTATAGGGCTATGGAATTGGAAGAAGTTGAGCATGGCCAAAAAGGAGAGTTCAAGCTCATGTTTGAGTGTCTACTTGAAGAAGGAAACAAGGAGCAAAGTGCCTTGGAACATCTCTTGGAGACTAGTCTTCATAATGAATTTGCACTCCAAGGATTACACTCACAAATGGGTGAACATCTGCCAACCAACACAATGAGTGTTGTTGATGCCGGCAAAAATATGGAATTGGAGTCAACCGGTGCAAATGCTAATGTGATAGATGTTGACTCTAATCCGGGGGAAAAAGAGGATGCCAAGATAGAAAAATTGCAAAGTGAACGGTTAAAGTCACATTCCAAGCATTTCTCAACATTGGGATTGTGTACTAATACGGGAGTTGAACTATATGATTCAATGGAAGATTGCATGGACGAAAGACAACAACTATTCATTTTACAATTTGAGGAAACAAGAAAACAAAATGACATTCATCACTTGAAAGCCAAGAAGTGCAAAATGAAGATTTTAACCATTGGCTCAAGCATAAACTTACCACCCCCCATCACTCGTGGTCACAAGCTTGATTCCAAGCTAGGGGCCCAATTCATATCATCCAAATAGCGAGAAAAGTGGTAATGTTGTTTGCTTCGTGCCACGCTGTTAAATGCGGCGCTCGGTGGGAGGCAACCCATCATTTTTCAAAATTTTTCATCATTTTTCAAATTATCTTTTTTAGAATAGCTTAGAATATTATTTGTTACTAATCTGCCAAGTTTCAGACTTTTTTGGAGTTTATTTGAGTAGGTCGGGATGTTCGGGAGTGCAAAAACCAGTAGTTGCCAACACTGTTCAAGTGCAGAAACATTTTTCATCAACGCGTTCGTGAAGCTTCAGAGACTTCAACTCATCACGTTCGCGTGACCTGGAGAAAATTACCCATAGCGTTCGCGTGACACTCTGTCGCGTTCGCGTACCCTGGAGAAAAATACCCTTCGCGTACGCGTAGCCACTTCGCGAACGCGTAGGGTCAGGTATGTAAAAAGAAACCAATGCCTCTGGAATTAAAAGTTCCCCAATTTTTGCTAAAAAATAACAGCTCCTAACCCTAACACTTTTTTCCAAATTATTTCGAAGTGCTCAATTCTTCTTGCAATCATCTTCATTGTTAAGGTATGTAATCTTCACTCTCCTTTAACCTAATTTTTCTTCTTTCCCCCTGTTTTCTTGGTATAAAATCTGTGAAGAGCCACCATTGTAGTGTTGTTTATTGGGTTCAAGGTTTTCTAGCATTAAGTTGCAAATTGGTGCTTGAAAAGTTATGTTGCTTGCTGGGTGAGATTGGTTGAGTGTGAGTGTTTAATTGTGTGAAAATTCTAGGTAAAAATGAGTACCCAAGTCTGTTGAATGTGCACAAACAACTAAGGCACACAGTATGCTTGAAAAAATACCTCAATGAAACTGAAGATTTCTGGGCGATGAAGAAGTCTTCGCGTACGCAAAGTTCCACACGCGAACGCGTGAGCAGGAAAAATTAACCCATCGCGAATGCGGTCGTACCTTCTCGAACCCGATGGTCTGGATGTTCTGAAATTTTTTTTTACTCTTCGCGAACGCGTCTGGGAGATCGCGAATGCGAAGAGCAAGTGACTAGCAGTCCCAAAACTGGCAAAAAACAGTAGCTTTGCATAGCTCTGTCCGGGACCTTTGCCGCCCATTTCTTTAGCTTAAATACTTCCTAATAGATTGTTTTAAGTGTTCATATGAGCTTTTAACATTGTTGGTCGATTTTGTAGGTATTTGGGACTTAAAATGGAACCAGAACATCAAGAAATGGCACAGGAACATGTTTTCAGACCTGGACAAGAGGAATCTTACGACCATGACTGGTTTCTATCTGCGGCATGCGAGCGAAAATATGATGAATTGCTGTCCAAAACAATTGTGGGGTAAAGAGGGATAAATTTAGAAAATATTGAGGAGAAGATGCTTGAGTTCTATGCATGCTTGATGGAGAGCGGATGGATGTGTTTTGCTGAGCCGCCTATCAATGCCAACCACACAGTTGTTTTGGAGTTCTATGCAAATGTCATACGAACTGATTTCCAGGGTGTGTTGGTGACTACTTTGCGGGGTATACAGGTTCCTTTCAATTCTCAAGTTATCAATGCTGTTTATGACCTCCCTAATGTTGACAACAAGGTTTACAAAGAGAGAGCAAGAGCATGGGGCAACCAGTGGCTGATAGACAGGCTGCATGGCAGAGTTACTCCAAAGTGGCTAACAGTGTAGAAGAGGGTGGACTCTCATGATTTTACAGCGGAAGCAAAAACATGGCTTTCAATCATTTGTTCTAGAGTGTCACCTTCCACAAATGACACTGATGTAACAATGGATAGGGCTCTCATGATTGCCGCTCTCATTGAGGGATTGCTTGTGAATGTGGGGGAGCATATTGTTCGAGAAATTGAGGAAGCTGCTAATGGTAGGTCTAAGAGTTTGTTCTTTCCCTCTTTGATCACCGGGTTGTGCTATGATGCAGGGGTACTTAAATGCCCCAATGATGTTGAGAAAGGTCCCGACAAGCAAATGATCCATCCTTTACTAAAAAGGGGACCAAGCGACAAGCAGAAAATGAGGCGCATTGATGTAGCTTCCCCTTCATTCGGGCAGTTCACGAAGATCACCACTGACCCTGCCAGATCCTTTGACCCTATGGGACCCCTCTAGTCTTGACGGAATGCTATGAGACATCTTTCTAGCCTGATTTATGGGGTTGATGCACATGTTAGGCAGCTCATAACTGGCCTTCCCACTGGCCCATCTGTGGCCAGCACATCTGCGGGAGCTAAAGCCCCACCATCCCTGGAAGATATGGCCAAGAATCAAAAAGAGATGACAACTCAGATAGAGGCCATGAACACCAAGCTGGAAAACATGAGCCGCAGGCAGGGAAAGATAGAAAAGAGGCAAAGAAAATTCAAGGAGCATGAGAAGAAGAAGAGCAAGCTGCTTTCTAAGATGATACAGAAGCTGAGCACACTTTGTGGTTCACAAGACTCGGATGATGATGATGGTGATCGTGCAAACATGGATCTTAAATTTCCCACCACATCCAGTTCTGACTGATGTAGTATTCAGGGAGCGCTCTCCACCATTTTACTTTAACAATTTTTGTTGCATTGGGGACAATGCAATATCTTTAGTTAGGGGGTGGATTCTTGTCTAACTGTTGTTTTGGTGGATTGGTTAGTTATTTTCACTATGTTTCTAGTATATTCTAATGTCATGTGTTATATTAGTTTGTTCATATGTGTTTGTTTTTCATGTTGTTATTAGTATATTTTCATGTGACATTTGATATTAATATGTTTAGTTACTTAATTTTTATTAGCTTCTAAATTTTTTTTAGTATGTTATATGAAATAGTGGCAATATCCTTGGTTTTCTTTATACCACAGTTCTTTTTCCAAGGATGCCAATTTTATTCTTGAACCGGGTAAATTTTTGTTGACTTTTCCCGATGATGGATAGATTGACAACTTTCTTAAGGGAATTAGTCTTGTAATTAGGAGTAGCTTTTGTTAAAATTAGAAAAATAAATGGTTTGGAGTTAGGATTTGTGTCCATTGGCCTAGTTGTGGCTTGCTTGATACCAACATACTTAAACCTCGGCATATGAAGTTTTAGTTGTTGAAAAAGAAAAATGATTGAAGTAAAGATGTCATGACTTTTAGACTCAACTTTTGGCTCTTTAATTCATTAAATAGCTTCCTTTATGCTATATGTGACCTCTTTGAGTCATTTGTTTCAATTGGATTTTGGATTTGTATTCCACTTGAGTTTTCATGTGCCATGTGTGGTGAGATTTATTTGTGAGTTCTTTTGTATTAATTGTGGTTTAGAACTTACCCGGAATGTGCTTCAAGGCGAAATCATAGACTAACTTGGTTTGAAAAATGATATTAGGCCTTCCTTGGACTGCTAGCATGCCTTAAAAATTAAACCTTTAAAAAAGTTTCCCTAGTCAACCCATTTTGAAACCTTTAACCTTATTCTTTGGCAACCATATTACAAGCTTAAATCCTTTGTTCTTAATTGATCTAGATTTTGGCACCCTACCTCCCTAAGCACTTTGAAAGTATAAGCATAGGCTAAAAGCCTAAGTTTGGGGGTGAAGGTTGGAAATTGTGATATGTAAGTTGCTTGAAAATGGTGGAAGGTAGAAAAAAAATGAAACCTTCATGGTTTTTAAAAGAAAAGGAAGGAAAAGAAAAAAAAATTTATAGAATAAAGCGATAAGAAATTGTGAAAAAGGGAAGACTAGCTGTGAAATGAAAAAGCGAAGAAATGACTGAAAATACTTTTGAAGCAAGGGGACTTTAATTGTAAATATTGTAGTGCTTTGGGAGGTTTTGAGTCACTTTAACCGAAATTTGGCCTTACCTTAACCAAAAGCCTAAACTACAACCCTTAACCCCTAGTTGATTTTGAACCAAGTTGTCTACAATGGTTGACGAATATATGAAGGGCAAGCCTATGGTACTACTTGTATGCATTTGAGAATCTTTTTGAGAGAGAGTGAATTCTTTCCATTTGATGTCCATTTTTTTGTTTGAAATTAAGATTCATGAGTATGGGATTCTCTCTTAAAAGTGAGGGCACATAAGGTTTGAGTTGTGAATTTAATCCCATTTTCAATTGGAAAGAATAACTAAAGAAAGATGATTGTGATAGAGAGGCTAATTTTGAAGCTTTAGTGTCACGACTTGATTGTGACTTTGATTTGCATTAGTGGTTGAGCACTTGAAGTACAATGAACTTTATGTGAAGTGCTTGATAATTCATATGCCTTGGAGTAATTGTTGGTAGCAATCGAAGTCATGCATTTGTGCTTAAAGTAGACTTTCTTTTTGGCTTGGTATTATGGAGATGCATTGTTGAGTTAACCACTTGGGAAGAGATTTTGTTGCTTTTGTTGCTTGAGGACAAGTAATAGTTCAAGTTTGGGGGTGTGATGAGTTAGTATTTTACCGAATAATCTTGTCTCTAAATCTATACTTTTGATATGTTTGAGAAAAAAAATCGTGTATTTGATGCCATTTACTTCTATTTTACAGGCAGTATGTGATTTAGAAGTAATGGTGAAGAAACCAAGTGAAAACAAGACAAAAATGAGCTAAAATGGACAAATAATCTGCCCAGGTGAAATACTCTTTGCGAACGCGATAGAGAAATCGCGAACGCAATGGTTCAGTAGCCCAAGCTACGGGAATGCGATGTACCAAACGCGAACGCGATGCAGGATGAAAGGGACCTTCGCGAACGCGATGAAATACACACGAACGTGATGTTCAACGACAGGAACCTTCGCGAACGCGAAGGCATGTACGCGAATACGTTGACCAAAAACTCTTAGTTATCGCGAACGCGAAGGTAGGCACGCGGACGCGATGAACAAATCTGGCGTGAAGACTGGGCAGTTCTGTAATTTTACATTTTCTACCCCAAATCAATTATATACTCGTCCAAACAGACATTGTAGGATATCTCTCATTATTTTTTTGGTATCTCTTTACTTTTGGAACATCTTTTGTATCTTTTATCATATTTTCAACATCTTTTGTTGTCTTTGGCATATTTTTGGCTTAGAGAGAATAAGTTTGGAGGCTAGGGTTTTGCACACACACTTGGGTCTTGAAGATTGAAGCTTGTGGTTAAGGATTTCTTACCCATTTATGTTTATTTCTTCATTTCCTTGCTTTGTATTGTATATCTATGTGTGTAGTATTTATTTCCAACACTTGAATCTTGTTTATGGGAATATTCATATTTAAAGTGTGGATTAAATACCTTGTTGTGCTTATGTATTGAATGGTTTTTATATATTTATGAAGTGAGTTATTGTTACTTTAATTATTCTTGTTCTTTAATGTTTCCAAAGAGAATAGCTAACTCTAGGACTCGCCCATTTACTTTAAATTAACTTTGGGAAAGATAATTCGGAGTTGGGAAAGATTAATTAACAAGAACTTGAGGCGTTAACCCTCATTTTATAGATTCGACCTAGGGATAGGATTGAACTCCTTGTAGCCTATCGGGTGTGCTTAATCTTCTAATTGTGATTAGGGATAATTGAATTAGAAAGTCTTGTTAGTCTTCGGAAGAAGCTAATTAAGAATTATTATCCGTGGCTAATTAACATAAACTCGCTCATATTTGAAAAATCGTGAAAATATTGGATCGTTACTTGAGTGTAATTACCGATGCATTCATACTTGTATCCATTGATCATTTTATTTGTTTTATATGTTAGTTTACATTTTTGCATTTAGATATAAACATTTTCCAAAACCCAAAATCTTAAGTGATTGGCTTAGCGCGACTAGCGATAATTTTCTTGCATTCCTAATCGCCTACACATTGTTCTCTGTGGGATTCGACGCCGTGTCTATTGGTTTTTAGCGGTAGAATTGGATGTTACCAGCCATCAATAGTGACATCTCTGGCATCATCATGCTAAACTCTGTCCTTAAGGACAAGCAAGTGTGAATCATCACACTGGCGCTCACGAATGCAATCATATAAGGAAGACCGAGAAACATTGCAAGCCAACACCTTACTGGGCTCTGAAATATCAAACTCACTAGACAATTGGCCAACGCCTGAACATCATATGGAAATGGTCTCTCCCCAACTGGAATATACGCCAAGCTACCCACACTAACAGCCTTTCGGCTCAAAGCATCGGCCACCACATTGGCTTTCCCCGCATGATATAGAATAGTAATGTCATAATCCTTGAGTAACTCAAGCCACCTCCGCTGCCTCAAATTGAGATCCTTCTGTTTGAACAAATGCTGGAGACTACGATGATTAGTATACACCTCACAGGACACGCCATACAAATAGTGAGTCCAAATCTTCAAAGCATGAACTATGGCAGCTAACTTTAAATCATGAACAGGGTAGTTCTTCTCATGAGGCTTCAACTGACGGGAAGCATAAGAAATAAATCTACCCTCCTGCATCAACACACAACCTATTCCCACTCTCGAGGCATTACAATATACGGTATATGAACCTGAAGCTGATGGCAAGACTAACACTGGAGCTGTGGTCAAAGCTGTCTTGAGCTTCTAAAAGCTCTCCCCGCGCTCATTCGACCACACAAATGGTTACTTTGAATTAATTTTGGGAAAGATAATTCGGAGTTGGGAAAGATTAATTAACAAGAACTTGAGGCGTTAACCCTCATTTTATAGATTCGACCTAGGGATTGTATTGATCTCCTTGTAGCCTATCGGGTGTGCTTAATCGTCTAATTGTGATTAGGGATAATTGAATTAGAAAGTCTTTTTAGTCTTCGGAAGAAGCTAATTAAGAATTATTATCCGTGGCTAATTAACATAAACTCGCTCATATTTGTAAAATCGTGAAAAATATTGGATCATTACTTGAGTGTAATTACCGATGCATTCATACTTGTATCCATTGATCATTTTATTTGTTTCTATGTTAGTTTACATTTTTGCATTTAGATATAAACATTTTCCAAAACCCAAAATCTTAAGTGTTTGGCGTAGCGCGACTAGCGATAATTTTCTTGCATTCCTAATCGCCTGCACATTGTTCTCTGTGGATTCGACGCCGTGTCTATTGGTATTTAGCGGTAGAATTGGACGTTACCAGCCATCAATAGTGACATCTCTGGCATCATCATGCTAAACTCTGTCCTTAAGGACAAGCAAGTGTGGATCATCACACTGGCGCTCACGAATGCAATCATATAAGGAAGACCGAGAAACATTGCAAGCCAACACCTTACTGGGCTATGAAATATCCAACCTCACTAGACGATTGGCCAATGCCTGAACATCATATGGAAATGGTCTCTCCCCAACTGGAATATACGCCAAGCTACCCATACTAACAGCCTTTCGGCTCAAAGCATCGGCCACCACATTGGCCTTCCCCGCATGATATAGAATAGTAATGTCATAATCCTTGAGTAACTCAAGCCACCTCCGCTGCCTCAAATTGAGATCCTTCTGTTTGAACAAATGCTGGAGACTACGATGATCAGTATACACCTCACAGGACACGCCATACAAATAGTGAGTCCAAATCTTCAAAGCATGAACTATGGCAGCTAACTTTAATTCATGAACAGGGTAGTTCTTCTCATGAGGCTTCAACTGACGGGAAGCATAAGAAATAAATCTACCCTCCTGCATCAACACACAACCTATTCCCACTCTCGAGGCATTACAATATACGGTATATGAACCTGAAGCTGATGGCAAGACTAACACTGGAGCTGTGGTCAAAGCTGTCTTGAGCTTCTAAAAGCTCTCCCCGCGCTCATTCGACCACACAAATGGTGCACCCTTATGCGTCAACCTGGTCAAAGAAGAAGCAATGGATGAATATCCCTAAACAAACCGGAGATAATACCCCACCAAACAAATGAAAATCCGGATCGTTGTAGATGAGGATGGTCTAGGCCAACTTTGCACCACCTCTATCTTCTTCGGGTCAACCTGAGTACCATTGCGAGACACCACATGACCCAGAAAAGCTACTGACTTGAGCCAAAACTCGCACTTGGAAAACTTCGATCCCTCAGCCTCTACAACACAACGCTCAAATGCTGAGCATGCTCCTCCTGCCTACAAGAGTATAACAGAATGTCATCAATGAACATGATCACGAAAGAATCAAGATGTGGCCAGAACACAATTTTCATCAAGTGCATGAACGCGGATGGGGAATTGGTCATCCCAAAAGATATCACAAGAAACTGATAGTGCCCATATCTCGTCCTGAATTCAATCTTCATGATATCAGAATCTCTCATATTCAGCTAAATATAGCCTAAATGAAGATCAATCTTCGAGAATACCCTCGCTCCCTGGAGCAGATCAAATAAATCATCAATGCACGGTAGAGGATACTTTTTCTTCACTGTTACCTCGTTCAGCCGTTTATAACCAATACACATCCTCATAGAGACATCTTTCTTCTTAACAAACAACACTAGCGCACCCCACGTTGACACACTAGGGCGAATGAATCCCTTATCTAAAAGCTCCTGAAGCAGTTCTTTCAATTTCTTCAGCTCAGCTGGTGCCATACGGTAAGGAGGAACAGATATGGGCTGAGTGCCCAACACCAAATTAATACCAAAATCGATATCCCTATCTGGCAGCATGCCCGACAGGTCTGATGGGAACACATCTTGAAAGTGCCTCACAACGGGCACAGAATCAATACTAGGAGTCTCAGCTCCCACATCCCTCACAAATGCTAGATATGATAAACACTTTTTTCAACCATTTTATGAGCCTTTAAGAATTGAATCACACGACTAGGGACATAATCAGTCGAGCCCCACCACTCCATCTGAGGAATACCAGGAATAGCCAATGTAATTGTCTTGGCATGACAGTCCAAAATAGCATGGCACGGGGATAGCCAATCCATGCCCAAAATCACATCGAAATCCAACATTCCTAAAAATAACAGATCCACTCGGGTCTCCAAACCCCTAATAGAAACAATACATGATCGATAGATGTGATCCACAATAATTGTATCACCCACCGGGGTGGATACATGAACAGAAAAATCAAGACTACCACGGGTCCTACCCAAATGATGTGAAAAATAAGAAGACACGTAGGAATATGTGGACCCTGGATCAAACAAAACAAAAGCATCTCTGTGAGAAACTTAAATGATACATGTAATCACAAGATCTGAGGCAACATCATCTCACCTATCAGAAAGTGCATAGAAACATGCCTGACCACTTCTCGATCGCTCCTCACTCCGGGGACAACCTCTAGAAGACTAACATCCACCCCTACTAGCCTGAGATGGAGCTAAAGAGGAGGGTTGATCCCTCTGCTAAGACCTATCCCTGTGAATTCAAGGACACTGCCTCCTAATGTGGCCAAACTCGCCACACTCAAAATAACTGCCTGACACTGGAGTAGGGGACTGAAGGGAACCCCTTGCCGCAGATGAACCATGGGCCGAAGAAGAAGGTGCTGAACTATGTTATATGATAGTGCCAATATCAATGGTTTTTTTTAATACCACGGTTCTTTTTCCAAGGATGCCAATTTTCTTCTTGAACCGGGTAGATTTTCGTTGACTTTTCCCGATGATGGATAGATTGACAACTTTCTTAAGGGAATTAGTCTTGTAATAGGAGTAGCTTTGGTTAAAATTAGAAAAATAAATGGTTTGGAGTTAGGATTTGTTTCCATTGGCCTAGTTGTGGCTTGCTTGGTACCAACATACTTATACCTCGGCATATGAAGTTTTAGTTGTTAAAAAAGAAAAATGATTGAAGTAAAGATGTCATGACTTTTAGACTCAACTTTTGGCTCTTTAATTCACTAAATAGCTTCTTTTATGCTATATGTGACCTCTTTGAGTCATTTGTTTCAATTGGATTTTGGATTTGTATTCCACTTGAGTTTTCATGTGCCATGTGTGGTGAGATTTATTTGTGAGTTCTTTTGTATTAATTATGGTATAGAACTTTCCCGGAATGTGCTTCAAGGCGAAATCATAGACTAACTTGGTTTGAAAAATAATATTAGGCCTTTCTTGGACCGCTAGCATGCCTTAAAAATTCCTACCCTTAAATATTTTAACTAGTCAACCCATTTTGAGACTTTAACATTATTCTTTGGCAACCATATTAGAAGCATAAATCCTTTGTTCTTAATTGATCTAGCTTTTGGCACCCTACCTCCCTAAGCACTTTGAAAGTATAAGCATAGGCTAAAAGCCTAAGTTTGGGGGTGAAGGTTGGAAATTGTGATATGTAAGTTGCTTGAAAATGGTGGAAGGTAGAAAAAAAAATGGAACCTTCATGGTTTTTAAAAGAAAAGGAAAGAAAAGAAAAAAAAATTTATAGAATAAAGCGATAAGAAATTGTGAAAAAGGGAAGACTAGGTGTGAAATGAAAAAGCGAAGAAAGGATTGAAAATACTTTTGAAGCAAGGGGACTTTAATTGTAAATATTGTAGTGCTTTGGGAGGTTTTGAGTAACTTTAACCGAAATTTTGCCTTACCTTAACCAAAAGCCTAAACTACAACCCTTAACTCCTAATTGATTTTGAACCAAGTTGTCTACAACGGTGGAGGAATATATGAAGGGCAAGCCTATGGTACTACTTGTATGCATTTAAACATCTTTTTGAGAGAGAGTGAATTCATTCCATTTGATGTCCCATTTTTTTTTGTTTTCATGAGTGTGGGATTCTTTGATAAAAGTGAGGGCACATGAGATTTGAGTTGTGAATTTAATTCCATTTTCAATAGGAAAGAATAACCAAAGAAAGTTGATTGTGATAGAGAGGCAAATTTTGAAGCTTTAGTGTCACGACTTGATTGTTACTTTGATTTGCATCAATGGTTGAGCACTTGAAGTACAATGAACTTTATGTGAAGTGCTTGATAATTCATATGCCTTGGAGTAATTGTTGGTACAAATCGAAGTCATGCATTTGTGCTTAAACTAGACTTTCTTTTTGGCTTGGTATTATGGAGATGCATTGTTGAGTTAACCACTTGGGAAGAGATTTTGTTGCTTTTGTTGCTTGAGGACAAGCAATAGTTCAAGTTTGGGGGTGTGATGAGTTGGTATTTTACCGAATAATCTTGTCTCTAAAACTATACTTTTGATATGTTTGAGCAATAAAATCATGTATTTGATGCCATTTACTTCTATTTTATAGGTAGTATGTGATTTAGAAGTAATGGTGAAAAACCAAGTGAAAACAAGACAAAAATGAGCTAAAATGGACAAATAATCTTCCCAGGTGAAATACTCTTCACGAACGCGATAGAGAAATCGCGAACGTAATGGTTCAGTAGCCCAAGCTACGTGAACGCGATGTACCAAATGCGAACGCCATGCAGGATGAAAGGGACCTTCGCGAATGCGATGAAATACACACGTACGCGATGTTCAACGGCAGGAACCTTCGCGAACGCGAATGCGTTGACCAAAAAATCTTAGTTATCGCGAACGCGAAGGTAGGCACGCGGACGCGATGAACAAATCTGGCGTGAAGACTGGGCAGTTCTGTAATTTTATATTTTCTACCCCAAATCAATTATATACTCGCCCAAACAGACATTGTACGATATCTCTCATTATCTTTTTGGTATCTCTTTACTTTTGGAACATCTTTTGTATCTTTTATCATATTTTTAACATCTTTTGGTGTATTTGGCATATTTTTGGCTTAGAGAGGACAAGTTTGGAGGCTGGGGTTTTGCACACACACTTGGGTCTTGAAGATTAAAGCTTGTGGTTAAGGATTTCTTACACGTTTATGTTTATTTCTTCATTTCCTTGCTTTGTATTGTATATCTAAGAGTGTAGTATATATTTCCAACACTTGAATCTTGTTTATGGGAATATTCATATTTAAAGAGTGGATTAAATACCTTGTTGTGCTTATGTATTGAATGATTTTTATATATTTATGAAGTGAGTTATTGTTACTTTAATTGTTCTTGTTCTTTAATGTTTCCAAAGAGAATAGATAACTCTAGGACTCGCTCATTTACTTTGAATTAATTTTGGGAAAGATAATTCGGAGTTGGGAAAGATTAATTAACAAGAACTTGAGGCGTTAACCCTCATTTTATAGATTCGACCTAGGGATAGGATTGAACTCCTTGTAGCCTATCGGGTGTGCTTAATCTTCTAATTGTGATTAGGGATAATTCAATTAGAAAGTGTTGTTAGTCTTCGGAAGAAGCTAATTAAGAATTATTAACCGTGGCTAATTAACATAAACTCGCTCATATTTGTAAAATCGTGAAAAACATTGGATCGTTACTTGAGTGTAATTCCCGATGCATTCATACTTGTAGCCATTGATCATTTTATTTGCTTTCTATGTAAGTTTACATTTTTTCATTTAGTTATAAACATTTTCAAAAACCCAAAATCTTAAATGTTTGGCTTAGCGCGACTAGCGATAATTTTCTTGCATTCCTAATCGCCTACACATTGTTCTCTGTGGCATTCGACCCCGACTCATAGTTGGGTAAATATATTGCGTACGACCGTGTCTATTGGTTTTTAGCGATAGAATTGGACGTTACCAGCGATCAATAGTAACATCTCTGGCATCATCATGCTGAACTCTGTCCTTAAGGACAAGCAAGTGTGGATCATCACACTGGCGCTCACAAATGCAATCATATAAGGAAGATCGAGAAACAATGCAAGCCAACACCCTTCTGGGCTCTAAAATATCCAACCTCACTAGCCGATTGGCCAATGCCTGAACATCATATGCAAATGGTCTCTCCCCAACTGGAATATACGCCAAGCTACCCATACTAACAGCCTTTCGGCTCAAAGCATCGGCCACCACATTGGCCTTCCCCGGATGATATAGAATAGTAATGTCATAATCCTTGTGAGCACGTAATTTTTGCCCCACGCGAGCTACTCCCAAATGAAATCAAAACAAAATGGTTTGCTTTATTGTGTGCATTTTGTGTATTTTTGTGAATTTTTGCATTCGTGTGTTCGCACTTATTTGTCTAAATAAATAATTAATTACAAAAGAAAAAAATTGTGCATTTGTGTTCTTTGTCAATTGGTTGATTTTACATTGAACTAATAAAGCATATTTTATTTCTCAATATTGTTTTTAAAATGGCTTTTATTTAAAGTGAGTTAATGAAGGAAATGGAGCAAAGGGCTAAAAATGCAAGTTCGTCCAGGCCCAAAAGGGTTGTTCTGCCCGGTCCGTTCATTGAGTCTCTAAAACTCATGAAACGACGTAGCATGGCATTGAACCTACGTCGTTCTGGCACTAGCCGATCTCATTCGTTGACCCATTCCCAATCCAACGGTCGAGATCACACCATCATAACCCAGGTGCCCGACCCAGTTAACCCGGACTGACCCAGTCTCCTCTTAATCCAAGCGATGCCATTTTGGTTAACCCAAAAGATCCTGGCCCTTAATCACACATGATCCAATGGCCAGGATCGAATCTCTCACCTACTATATAAGTTTAACACCATACCCCAGCCCCCTAGAACCCCTCCCCCCTCTTCGTCTCTCAGAAGCTTTCAGAGACCAGCTTCGCTCCGCCGTATGCTGCCGTCTTCTGCCCGCCTAAAATCGCCCACAGCAGCGGACGGTGGCCAAACCTCCCCAAATTTACACCAGCTCTTCCCCTCACCTCCCTCAACATGAATTTGTCCTTCGTTTTCCTCAAATAATCTCCAAGGCCTTCGAATATTGAATCAAAGTTTCGTCGGAAACAAAAAACTTATGCCAAACCGTCCCAAACTCACCCCAAGCAATCCCATGACCTCCCTCATACCCCTACTAACCTTGGTTCAGTTCGAATCCAGCCCGAACCACTCAATCACCAAATTCGAGCCCCAAGAACCCTAATTTTCAAGAAGCCCAATTCGAGCCGGATTAGTCGTCGATCGAGGTCCAAAGGACTTTAGTTTAGGTGTTCTCAATCGAGAACGTCTCGATTAAAGCCTGTTTGGCCTTAATAGTTCCAAACCAAGATCGAACCGGGGTTGACGGATTTCGCCTGAGGTAATTCATTCCCTTATGTCTTCTGTTTGCATTCTTTATACGTATTTTTATGTTTTAGTTTTAGAGTTTTCCTCTCCCTAGCATTGTCTGCTCTTCCCAACAGACCCTTTATTTGGTCAATTCAATTTCTACCAGTTTTGTTTCATTTCAATACTGTAATTGCTTTGTATGTATAGTTTGTTTGATATCGTCAAACGAATTAGCTCGTATGTTTGCTTTTCCCTCGGTCCGCCTGTATGCAATTCATAGGTTTATGAGTTGTTGATTGTTGTTTAAGGTTGATACAAATTAGGTTGTGAATTGGATATAGCTGTTAGTGATTTGAATCAGAATGTTAGCATTATAGGATTTAAAAAATGCCCCACCCATGAAATGAACTAGTGGAACCTGCTGTATAGCAGGGAACCACCAGTTCCTGCAGTCTTTGGATTAAAATAATATGACCCATACCTAGACATTTTTAAGCGCCTAGGACAGAACAAAGTATGGGCTGGACAGTGTTTAAAAAACCAGTTGGTTAGTGGCTCGGGAGGGAACATGATATGTGCTGGCCAGGACTTTAATATGGGCTGGCCAGGTGAGGAACGGGATATAAAAAAGGAGGGGTTCTGAACAAGAGGGAGGCAGGTTTTTTTTGAGACATTCAGACTGAGGTAGAGATATACATAAAAAGGAGAGAAATACAATTCTGAAAAAAGAAAGAAACCGGAAAGTGTTGCTTCACCACTGAATTTTGAGTTCCATTTGCAAAAATTATCAAAAGCATTGCTGCCTTGTTCTCCAGTTCAAAACTGATTCAGTTTTCCATTTTCTTGATCGTTGAAGTTCATTTGAAATACATTTGTGGGGGTTTAACTGAGTGTTTGGTTCTGTTAAGTCTTTTAGGACTGGGGTTTCAGGCTGTTGACATTTTTCAGTTGTTTGTTGGTGTATCTCTGTTAACTCGAGATCAGTTGGGCATAATTGGGTGTTATGTTTGTTGGGTGATTTTACAAATTCTCTGGGCCTGTGTTTGCTGGTTGTTTGGGGACTCCAAGATTGTTGTTGTGAATTTGCTATTTTTCGCTATTACATTGGTGTGACTGACTTCTTTCACTTCTACCTATACTTCGATTACCAGGTACACGTTTCAAGCTTATGTTGATGTACCAACTCCTGCTAAGGATATGAGATGAAATGGAAGCTATATTGTGCTTATATTTGCTTATTTCAATGCTTACATATGTTTCTTTACAGAGTTTTCTTTATGCTTTGATTGTACGTGTAACGACCCGGCCCGTCGTTACGGGAATTTACCACCCCGTCAGGTTGCAATTACATGTTTTATGCTTTTATATCAGTGTTAGAGCCTATCGGGTGAGTTAGGAGTGAATTGAATTGAAAATGAAGCAAATAGCATGTTTGAAGGAAGTTTGAATATGGAAAGTCAACCTAGAGTTGACTATCAAGTTAGAGTGCTCGGAATCAGATTCTGATGATTCGACTAGCTTCGGGAGATCATTTATGACTTAGGAGAGCAATCGGAATTGAATTTGGAGGTCCGGTGTAGTTTTAGGCTTGAATTGGCTAAGGTTGAATTTTGGCGAAACCCGAACGGTAGGTGATATTTTGATCCGGGAGTCGGAATGGAATTCCGACAGTTGCAGTAGCTCCGTTAGGTGATTTTGGATGTGCATGCAAAAATTTCAGGTCATTCGGACGTCGTTTGGTCGGGTTTTTGATGGAATGTGTAATTTGGAAGTTTTGAAGAAACTTAGGCTTGAATTCGTGTGTAAATGGTGATTTTGATGTTTAGTATGGTGTTTTTATGATTGGAACAAGTTCGTATCATGTTTTGGAGTATGTTGGTGGTTTTCGTTGGGGTTCCGGGGGTCTCGGTGATGAATCCGGGGGTCCAAACGGACCATTTTTAGGAAAAATGAGAAGGCTGGTTGCTGTCATAAATGCAGCAGGATTTTGCCCTCCGCGATCGCGGGGAGGGGGACGCGATCGTGTAGGGTTAGGGGCTAGACCAATGCGATCGCAGGAGCACCAGTCGCGATCGCGTAGAGTTAACCGGGTGGCCATCGCGATCGCATGAGCATATACGCGATCGCGTAGAAGAGAAATGAGGTCCATGGAAATTTGTGCTACGCGATCGCAGGAAGAGAGACGCGATCGCGTGAAGCCGGATGTTTGAACATCGCGATCGCGTGAGGTGAGTCGCGATCGCGTGAGGCCGAATTTTTGAACATCGCGATCGCGTGAGGCGAGTCGCGATCGCGTAGAGCAAACGGGTCCGGCAGTGAATTAAATCACAGAACAGAAGGCTCACGGGTTTATACCCCAAAAACACAATTTTGAGCCCTAGAGAGAAGAAAACTCGAGGAGAACACCTGAGAAATCATCGGGTATTCGTCGGAGGTAAGATTCTTGACTCAAAAACATCATTTTATGGTAGAATTAACATCAATCTTCATGAAATTGGGTTGAAATCTTGAAGAAATGTGGCCTAGATATTGAAAACGGGATTTTGAGTTTTGGAAGGCCATTTGAACTCCGATTTTAGTAAATTTTATATGTACGGACTCGTGGCGGGACGAGGGTTCTGGAAATATGAGTTTCGATATTTTTCGAGATGTGGGCCCGGGGCTCGGGTTTTGCCAATTTCGTGATTTTTGATATTTTTCGAGTTCTTTCGATTGGGTTATGTTCCATTAGCCTATTTTGATATATTTGTGCTGATTTGTGCTAGTTTTGACGTGCGTGGATGCCGGTTCGAGGAGCTAAGGCGTCACGGGCATGAGCTTTCGTCGGTTCGAGGTGGGTAATACTTGTAAATGATGTCCCGAGGGTTAATAAACCCCGGACTTGCACATCTTAGTGCCTGTGTTGAGGTGACTTGCACGCCGGATAACGGGCGTGGGGTAGAGCACCATTGGGGATCGTGACTTGGTCCGTCCCGCGTAATAAATAATAACACCTAATTGTTGAAGTGAATTGGACTAATTATCATGTTTGGGCTTCGTGCCAATTATTTGAATCCTTCAAGGATTGGTATCACTGTTTTGATAACACCGTGCATATTTTATTATAATTTAAGGTTTAAAATGGGATTTTTGCTATTCAGCATTCTTATAAGATTATGAAAAACTTGAACAAGGTCTTAATAATATTTTAGCTATGAGCTAATGTGATATTGTTGCCCGTAGGGCTTTCTTGATTATTTGTTAGACTCATTGGGGCCGAGGGCCATATGTTAGGGCATGACATTCATGTGAGCATATGCATACACATGCATGGATCGGACTGCACACCGCAATGGTATATGGATCGGGCTGCGCGCCGCAGCAGGTGTGATTTTGATATTGTGCTTGGGCTGTAATAGCCCCTCCGGAGTCTGGACACCCCCAGTGAGCACGGTACCCAAAAGGATCGGGCTACACGCCGTAGCGGTCATATGCATTGCATGGCATACATACATTGGTTTACGTGTACTACATGGCATAACATTTTAGCACTCATACTTTACTGGCACATGTGCATTTGTTGCTTTATTGACCAGATCTCCTGGTATAAATTGTTAAGGAGTGCTGAGCCCGAGAGGCTGATTTGAGTGCTGACTTGCACTGCTTGAGATTCTCCCAGGTATTGGTATGTTATAATGAAAGAAAGTAGCTAAAAATTTGTATTTCTAAATAATCTACTCACACATGCTGAAAAGGAATAAAATGATAGTGTTTTGAAGTTTAATGATAGTTTTGTATTGTGTAGCAAGAGATAGTGCCTTGCGTGGTTTTCTTCCCTTCAGCATTATTTACTTTTATTACCGCCGAGTTGGAAGTACTCACACCCGACTCCCTGCACCTTGTGTGCAGATCCAGGTACATTACAGCAGAGCTGATTCCATTGCGGCTCGGGAGTGCTTTTGGACGGTCGAGGTAGCTGCCAGCGTTCGCAGGACCTGATTCTCCAGTTTGTCTATATTTTGTTCTGATCACCCCACACTTGTGCACAATTATATTCACTATTTACACTTTGTATACTCTGTAGAGGCTCGTGACTCTTGACCCTTCGGTCTATGGGAGTTGGCACGTGTTGGGACTTGGTTCCCTGTTTTTAATATATCTATCACCGTTATGCTTAAATTGGATAAAGTGAGCTTGTGGCTCCGTGATTGTTGTTGATTGGTCGGGCTGGCCTAGCAGTGTGCTGGGCGCCATCACGACCGGATTTGGGGTCGTGACAAGTTGGTATCGGAGCCTAGGTTTACTAGGCCTCACGAGTCTTGAGCCGGTTAGTAGAGTCTTGTGGATCGGTTTGGGGACGCCTGTACTTATCCTCGGGAGGCTGCGAACCATTAGGAAACACTTCACATTTCTTGGAATTCTTATCGTGCGTACTTGATTCAGCTTGAGATATGCTTTTGAAATTCCTTCCGCACGTCTGTGTATGCATCGAGCGCTCAGTAATATAAGTGCCTTATGTGTAGTGGAACGAGTTCAAACTCGGGAAGACTAAAATGATTATGCTATGTGTATCCTGGTGGAAGGTATTGTGTGCTGAAATGCTAAATTGAGGCGAGATAGGTGGATTGGTTCTCTTGTGTAATTGAAAAGTAGTTGATATGTGTTATGATTCGAGCAGGTACAACGCATGTTCATGTACCAAATATGATAATATGATTTGTGTAGTATTGAGACTAATGTTGTCGATATGCATTGTGATGTCTTGTCGAGTTGTGAATGTATTGCTAGGATGGTTTTGGTGATTCTCTGGCAGGTGGATAGGCAAATTTACAAAGGGAACTCTGTCGAAATTTTTGGAAAATTTGGGACTTAGAAAAGATTTTGTCACCTAAAGAGGGGGCGTAACTGTTGTGTGTGAATGAATGCAAGAATTGCAAAAGAGTTAATATTTCTGATGATTCGAATCTCCGCCGAAGCTTGTAAATGACTTGAGTTTAATCTAACTAGAACTTTGTGGCATCACTTGAGTAATAATGATATGAGTGGTTGAAAGTGCTTTGATGAATGGCTTCGAGCTAAGTTGGGGAGGTTGCTATTGAATAACCGATTGCACTATTGTGTGCTATGTTGATTCTGTCTCTAAGTATGTTGGAAAATTCTGGTAAAGGTTATGGTGCTTCGTAGATCTAATGAAGTACTAGGGTGTTTTGAACTGTTGTTGGTAAAGAATATTCACCGTATAGAAAAGGAAGATAGCTGATTGTATCTGTAAGTAATCATGTTCTGCGATGTCAGAGTTCTAACAAAACACGAGTGGTTCTACTCAATAGGACAGTTGAATTACAGCTGAATAAGGGTGAATGATGCCCGAGAATGGTTTTGCAGTGTTCAAGATTTTGCTTGTAACAGTCAGGTGCCTTAAGTTTTGTGTGTGTGGCTAAAGATGGCGGTTTCGTTAGAGAAAAATCAAGACTAGTGTTATATTATGTGAATGATGGGATTCTATGTAACCGTATGGGAAGGTAATGATAACGAATTCAAATCGCAAGAAGTTCTTCGAAATAAAGTATTGTAGAATGTGGTACTTTTGAGAAACATTGAGAGAGTATTCAGTGGCCTATGGGTCTTAGACCGTGTGGTCTTGTGTGCGAGTCTCGTGTGGTAACATGAGTTGATGTATTATGGTACTATAGTAAAGACTGATATGAAATTAGAGATGAATCAGAAAGGAAACTGGGTAAATGGAACGACTTGTTAATAAACCGAAGTGGTATGATAAAGAATACGACTAATTCCTGGTATGTGGTTGAAGTAATGAGTCTTGCAGATATTGTGCAATAAAGCTTTTGAGTGCTGGCAGTCGTGTAACCCGATATGGGTATAATATGGGTATAAGGACTCAGTCCTGGCAGTTAAACTTATGCAACGAATGTGAAGAAATAGTTTGTGATGTGTTTTATCATGGTTTGAAGATGAGTATATTCCTGTTGGTATGCAAAGCTTGGAATGTGTAATGAGTTTTCTCTATATGGGATCATAAAAGTCCTTGACCAGTTGAGTGCGTCGATGTTTGCGGCGTAGGAAAGGGATAAGAATTTCCATGTTATTTTAGTATGGTATTGTATATGCGATGTGTTATGGAAAAGTTGATAATGGTATATTCTAGGTTTTGAGATCAGTTCATAATATATGGGAAGTCAATAAAATTATTGAGCAGCGCGGACAGCTGCAGGTGAATTAAGAATCGATCTTTCTGATAATTTAAGAAAATGATACTGCTATTCTATTAACTTGGCAGGGAATATGATCCAAAAAGGATAAGGTAATGTAAAATGATGATATCCAGTTGTATGGTGGTATTCTCTTGTTGGATCGACTATAATAACTGAATCGTTGATGGCATAGTGAAATTTCTGAATGGTCGTCGTGGTATGAATGGACGCTTGATGTGCGTTATGTATTCGTACGGTGGAGTTTGGAACCAGGTATAGCGATTCATGTGTTATATATGTGTTGGAGACTAGAAGTCCTCATAATCCGCCTATGCAGTGGTTGTATATCGCGTGTATCGACACCGTTTTGTGATTATTGGAAATCGGAAGCCCTAGTGGCTCTCTCTTAGCTTGATATGATGAATTTGGGTTATGATACCTTATTTCAGACTGGTTGACATAAGACAGGTCGTCTAGACAAATGTGATATGGACGATGTCGGGAAATGACACAAATTGCGTAGCAGAGAGCATCAGAGTATGCTCCAACAGAGTAGTCGTACACAGGACCAGCGGACGGCTGGTAGGCATTGCTTTGTCAGTTGGACCTTAGTGGCGGATGTTAGTGTAGAAGTATCTACCATTGATTAGTTCTGGTATTGAGGAACTTTGTCGGATGCGTTTCTTGTGGCCAAACTTGAGGCTATATATGTTTATTATGATAAGCAACTTGACTCGACGCGTATTTATTTGGCGAGGGTTACTTGGATCGGGTGGCACGCCGCAACAGCTATGGTATCTAGATCGGGTGGCACGTCGCCATGGGTATGTCATTGGAGCGGGTTGCACGCCGCAACAGAATATTGTGAAAATATAGTTAGTTATAAGCTACCTGGTATACAATACTTCCTCGCTTCTGAGGAAAAAGCCGTTTTGAGTATCGCTTGGCGAATGGCACATCGGTTGTGTCCTCTCAGGATTTAATAGCATATGTTAATTGTTTCACCGTGGGTGAGGTTGATTGCTTGGGTTCAAGACCTAGATCTGTGCGTGGCTAACCGTTTTTGAGCTTGGTAACTTGAGGTGCTTCATGAGTAATGGTGTTTGGATGGAATCATGAATTGTGGCAAGGCCACGTGATGTTATGACCTGTCGAGGAGGATTCAGGTACTCTATTTCTATAATGCGAGACGCGATCTCAGTTCTATATTATGATGGCACAGAGGAATTGAATTGCAGCTCTATTTGCTGGAGACAATTGTCATGAATTGAGCTGTCATGATTCGAGTGTGTGCATACGTTTCTATTGGAGCCTATGTTGTGCTCGTCGTGGCTTAGGTCGGTGTTGAGGTGTCTTATCACCAGTGTGGTGTGTTATAATCGAAATGACCGTTGGAGTCATTAATGAATACGAGCATATTGGATCTTAGCTTGTTAGAAAGGTAAAAAATTGAGGTTTGGCTCCGAAACCTATCGTGGTATCAGTTTTAAAAGGGAAATGGATTCACGAATGGTTGACCTGAGAGATGGGTTCGGTATATCGCGTGCTTCAGCTGCCGGGGGGCAGGATATGGAGGTGTTAGAATAAAACTCTTATCTAATGAAAGAGGTTTTCAGCTAGTATTTGGTTATTGTGGCCAGTTGTTGTGATTAGAGACTATCGTCTCGAGTGATGGGGTTGTCGATACATCATATGATCTCACCCGGAGTAGTGAATATGGGTTATTGCAGTGGATTCGAGTGTATCCTGAGTATAGGCATGGGATTAGCATTTGGCATATGATTTCGAAAAGTGCAATGTGATTTATGGTTCAGATGGCCTGTGAAATTTTGACTATATGGTGTTTTCGGACTTATGTGAGATAGGGTAACGTATGATCGCCCGAATATATGCTGGGTAAGGTCATTCAGCTATTGAGTTGCTTCTAGTACCACTCTGGTACGCTCGAGGACGAGCGTTTGTTTAAGTTGGGGAGAATGTAACGACCCGGCCCGTCGTTACGGGAATTTACCACCCCGTCAGGTTGCAATTACATGTTTTATGCTTTTATATCAGTGTTAGAGCCTATCGGGTGAGTTAGGAGTGAATTGAATTGAAAATGAAGCAAATAGCATGTTTGAAGGAAGTTTGAATATGGAAAGTCAACCTAGAGTTGACTATCGAGTTAGAGTGCTCGGAATCAGATTCCGATGATTCGACTAGCTTCGGGAGATCATTTATGACTTAGGAGAGCAATCGGAATTGAATTTGGAGGTCCGGTGTAGTTTTAGGCTTGAATTGGCTAAGGTTGAATTTTGGCAAAACCCGAACGGTAGGTGAGATTTTGATCCGGGAGTCGGAATGGAATTCCGACAGTTGCAGTAGCTCCGTTAGGTGATTTTGGATGTGCATGCAAAATTTCAGGTCATTCGGACGTCGTTTGGTCGGGTTTTTGATGGAATGTGTAATTTGGAAGTTTTGAAGAAACTTAGGCTTGAATTCGTGTGTAAATGGTGATTTTGATGTTTAGTATGGTGTTTTTATGATTGGAACAAGTTCGTATCGATTTTTGGAGTATGTTGGTGGTTTTCGTTGGGGTCCCGGGGGTCTCGTGATGAATCCGGGGGTCCAAACGGACCATTTTTGGGAAAAATGAGAAGGCTGGTTGCTGTCATAAATGCAGCAGGATTTTGCCCTCCGCGATCGCGGGGAGGGGAACGCGATCGCGTAGGGTTAGGGGCTAGACCAATGCGATCGCAGGAGCACCAGTCGCGATCGCGTAGAGTTAACCGGGTGGCCATCGCGATCGCATGAGCATATACGCGATCGCGTAGAAGAGAAATGAGGTCCATGGAAATTTGTGCTACGCGATCGCAGGAAGAGAGACGCGATCGCGTGAAGCCGGATGTTTGAACATCGCGATCGCGTGAGGCCGAATTTTTGAACATCGCGATCGCGTGAGGCGAGTCGCGATCGCGTAGAGCAAACGGGTCTGGCAGTGAATTAAATCACAGAACAGAAGGCTCACGGGTTTATACCCCAAAAACACAATTTTGAGCCCTAGAGAGAAGAAAACTCGAGGAGAACACTGAGAAATCATCGGGTATTCGTCGGAGGTAAGAATCTTGACTCAAAAACATCATTTTATGGTAGAATTAACATCAATCTTCATGAAATTGGGTTGAAATCTTGAAGAAATGTGGCCTAGATATTGAAAACGGGATTTTGAGTTTTGGAAGGCCATTTGAACTCCGATTTTAGTAAATTTTATATGTACGGACTCGTGGCGGGACGAGGGTTCTGGAAATATGAGTTTCGATATTTTTCGAGATGTGGGCCCGGGGCTCGGGTTTTGCCAATTTCGTGATTTTTGATATTTTTCGAGTTCTTTCGATTGGGTTATGTTCCATTAGCCTATTTTGATATATTTGTGCTGATTTGTGCTAGTTTTGACGTGCGTGGATGCCGGTTCGAGGAGCTAAGGCGTCACGGGCATGAGCTTTCGTCGGTTCGAGGTGGGTAATACTTGTAAATGATGTCCCGAGGGTTAATAAACCCCGGACTTGCACATCTTAGTGCCTGTGTTGAGGTGACTTGCACGCCGGATAACGGGCGTGGGGTAGAGCACCATTGGGGATCGTGACTTGGTCCGTCCCGCGTAATAAATAATAACACCTAATTGTTGAAGTGAATTGGACTAATTATCATGTTTGGGCTTCGTGCCAATTATTTGAATCCTTCAAGGATTGGTATCACTGTTTTGATAACACCGTGCATATTTTATTATAATTTAAGGTTTAAAATGGGATTTTTGCTATTCAGCATTCTTATAAGATTATGAAAAACTTGAACAAGGTCTTAATAATATTTTAGCTATGAGCTAATGTGATATTGTTGCCCGTAGGGCTTTCTTGATTATTTGTTAGGCTCATTGGGGCAGAGGGCCATATGTTAGGGCATGACATTCATGTGAGCATATGCATACACATGCATGGATCGGACTGCACGCCGCAGTGGTATATGGATCGGGCTGCGCGCCGCAGCAGGTGTGATTTTGATATTGTGCTTGGGCTGTAATAGCCCCTCCGGAGTCTGGACACCACCAGTGAGCACGGGTACCCAAAAGGATCGGGCTACACGCCGTAGCGGTCATATGAATTGCATGGCATACATACATTGGTTTACGTGTACTACGTGGCATAACATTTTAGCACTCATACTTTACTAGCACATGTGCATTTGTTGCTTTATTGACCAGATCTCCTGGTATAAATTGTTAAGGAGTGCTGAGCCCGAGAGGCTGATTTGAGTGCTGACTTGCACTGCTTGAGATTCTCCCAGGTATTGGTATGTTATAATGAAAGAAAGTAGCTAAAAATTTGGATTTCTAAATAATCTACTCACATATGCTGAAAAGGAATAAAATGATAGTGTTTTGAAGTTTAATGATAGTTTTGTATTGTGTAGCAAGAGATAGTGCCTTGCGTGGTTTTCTTCCCTTCAGCAGTATTTACTTTTATTACCGCTGAGTTGGAAGTACTCACACCCGACTCCCTGCACCTTGTGTGCAGATCCAGGTACATTATAGCAGAGCTGATTCCATTGCGGCTCGGGAGTGCTTTTGGACAGTCGAGGTAGCTGCCAGCGTTCGCAGGACCTGATTCTCCAGTTTGTCTATATTTTGTTCTGATCATCCCACACTTGTGCACGGTTATATTCACTATTTACACTTGGTATACTCTGTAGAGGCTCATGACTCTTGACCCTTCGGTCTATGGGAGTTGGCACGTGTTGGGACTTGGTTCCCTGTTTTTAATATATCTATCATTGTTATGCTTAAATTGGATAAAGTGAGCTTGTGGCTCCGTGATTGTTGTTAATTGGTCGGGCTGGCCTAGCAGTGTGCTGGGCGCCATCACGACTGGATTTGGGGTCGTGACAGTACGGTAGTTGAACTAAGGTTTACTTCAAATAATGACTGAGCTGTATGGAATGACATGAATGGTAGCGGTTTAGTACGCTTGTAATTTAACAGACTGTCAGGTTGATTAAACTAGTTAGTACTCATGTACCATAGTTAGTTTGATCTTGGACTCGTATATTTATTTGTCAAAGTTTAAAAAGTAGTTTAAGCGGTAAGTGAATTCAAGGTCTGTGATTAGCATGTGTTAACAATAAATAGGATGAATCGCGAATTAGTCTCCTAGTTTTGCTCATAATCATAGAAGTTTATGTTTTAATCAATAATGCTAGTTTAGTTTTGATTACTTGAATTAATATCATGTTATTAAGAAATAACTACTGTCAATTGTCAACTTGAAGTCATCTTTAGCAACATTTAGAAGGATTAGTGAAATCTAGCTTCGAACTCATGTAAGCTGGAATCAATAGGTTTAACATATTCGAAGTGCGAATCAATATAATAAGGTCAAGAACATTAATCCAACAGGCTTGAAACATGCTGGTTGAGTTCACATTGAAGTTTAATGAACTTTCGAATAAGTATTAGTAATTAGGGTAAGCTTTAGTTTCCAATAGTTGCAATTAATTAATTCTAATGGTTTATTCTTCTAACGATGTGGGTTCAAGTCAGTTATAAGATAATTAGTTTCTCTTTAAAAATATTACCCGTCAATTCTGTATTTATTTATAGTTTCAATTTTAGTAATATTCTTTTCGTTAACAATGGTCTTAAGTTGGTAACTAATGAATGATTTTTTAGCATATAGTTAATTAAGACTTTTCTACTTTATTTTTAGAGACAAACTTAAACGGAGAAAATGTAGTCATTATAGGATTACCTTTTTTAAAAAATAAATGAGACGAGCCCCGCTAAATAACGTATAAATCATGCTGCCCTCGTAAATGTATATTCAAATAATTATAATTTGGGACGGGCCGTAAAGCTAATCTCACGGCCCTTCGCAAAGTAGTGATACATTAGTCATTTTAGGTGTGGTTTTAATAATTTTATCTCTCTTAAACACGAGTGTGCATTTCGTGCAACTCAAATCCAAATCCAACAACGTTGAATAAGAATGTGTCGAGGATCCGGGTGCATTTCATGTGACGTGATCCGAAAATGTGTTCTTAGACAATGTTCATTTTCTTAAGTTCTAATAATTGACAAAAAGCGGTAAATAACATTAAAATTGCACTGTAGGATAATATGTGGTAAATCAGGTTAATAAGCCAAAATATGACAGTTGAGCGACCGTGCTAGAATCACGGAATTCGGGAATGCCTAATACATTCTCCCGAGTTAATAGAATTCCTTATCCGGATTTTTGGTATGCAGACTGTTTAATAGAGTCATTCTTTTCCTCGATTCGGGATTCAACCGGTGACTTAAGACACCATAAATCTCTCACGTGGCGACTCTGATTTAATTAAATAAATCCCGTTTCGATTGTCCTTTGATTGGAAAAACTCCTTCGCACCCTCGCGGGTAGCGCCAAAAGGAGGTGTGACCCAAAACCACTGGTTCAGGGTTTAAGAATTCGAGCTTTAAATAATTGGTATATTTGGCTTATTATCATCTGATTTTATTATATGTCTGTATTTAATGTGCTAAATGTTGTTTTTACCGCTTTGATATTCTTGTGAATTGTACATATAAATTGTTCCGAAACCAATCTCCTCTCTGAGTCTTCTAAATCATGAAGAAGGGTGCACTTCGTGTGACTACTTTTCTGTATAGTGTCTAATTCCCACTTTAGAACGATGTTTGGATAAGTTGCAAAACCGGTGAAGCTTCTGTATTCCCGGGTTGCTGCCTCCTCCTCGGCTCGAGTTGTCCGTTCGGGTAAGCCAGGTCTAGAACAATAAACCCGGGTTTTTAAACCTAGAATAACAAAGCTTCATGCCGGATCCCTAGTAGGAACGTTTATTTGCATCATGTTGCATTTGACTTAGGGGACTCAACATAGGGGTTGGGTTCGTCTAGGACAGGTGACCTGAAATGAAAAGACCATCCTGCTGCATCCTGTTTGTTTTACGCATTTATTTGCTTCAGACTTGCATGCTGACCGGTTTTTAAATATTGAGAAAAAACAAAGAAAAAAAAAGATGTTTTTTTTAATAATAAAAAAAAAAGCGTGTTTAAAAAAATATAGTTTATTTGTTTTTCAGTAGAATAAAAATAGTTTTCATTTACAGATTGTAGTTTGTTTTTAAAACCGAACTACGCGGGTTTGATTCTCATTGGATATGAGATAAGTAGGCAAGCTTTATCAGGTCCAACCTCCCCTTTTGCAAAAAATAGCCAAAAAATATTGAAATTAATTTTTCGTCGTAAATAAGTCGGTGATGGTGTTTTCAAAAACAGCTGAATGTTCCCGAAAGGGACGCCGGGAGGTTGATTTTGTATAAACAGCCACCTTTGGGTCAATTTTTAGATTTTGATCGATTAACCCACACAACCTTAAAATCTTTGTCCCCGAGGCGTTGAAAGGCCGTGATTGAAAACTGAGTTTTTTTTAGTAAAACAAAGTTGTTTTTCTTTCTTTAATCACCTTAATAAATGTGCAGGATGAGCACAAATCAGAATAAATCGTTTTCAGTCTGTAGCGTGGTCCCTCAATAGCTCCACATATGGTGGAATGATTTGGAAGACAGTAGTAAAAAGATAGTGGAAAGAATTTTGGGAGGTTTTGTTAATCTGCTGAATATCAAGCCAAGGAAAGATATCATCGAGGCACTGATATCGTTCTGGGATCCGTCCCGCAATGTGTTCTGTTTTGCTGACTTTGAACTTACACCCACGCTAGAGGAGATTGCAGGCTATGCAAGATTAAATGGGAAATTAAGAGGACAATACCTGCTTTCACCAAGACCGGTATCTCCGCATGGGTTTCTGGATTTGCTAAGCATTAGTCGGAAGGTGCAAAATGATGATTTATCGGGAGGATGTTGCGATCTCCAATTCTTATACCAACGGTATGGCACTCCTCGGGGTTTTGAAGAGTCAAATCTTGGACTAACTCACGCTGGGAATAGAACCAAGTGGGAGGCCAGACGAATTCTAGCATTCATAACGACGTTCCTGGGGATTGTGATTTGTTCGCGCGAAGATAAGAAAATAGAGATAAATCTTGTAGGAATAGCCGATGTTGCAATCAAAAAAGCTACCAGCACGGTAGTTCCTTTGGTTTTGTCCTAAATCTACCGAGCCTTGACTATATGCCGAGAAGGGGGCAATTTCTTTCAAGGATGCAATCTGTTACTCCAATTGTGGATGCAAGAACACCTCCATCACCGGGCACGATACATGAACCATGGGTTGACTGGAAAAAGCTGTATTAGTGGTTTTGAGGAACTGATGATAGGCGCTGTATCCCCCGAAGGCGTCGAAGCATGACTTGCACGACTAAGTTCAATAGAAGCCGATCAGGTTGAATGGGCGTTCGGGTGGTTACCTGATACTAAAGTAGTATACATGGCAGCCGAGGAATGTTATTTTCTTCCGATGGGGGTTCGTAGTATCCAACCATATGTTCCTCATCGGGTGTTATGTCAGCTAGGAAGATTTCAGGTTATTCCTACTGATGAAGATCTAAGAAAGCACGCCATTGAATTGAGCCCAGGAGTCATATTCCCCGAAGAAAAGATTAGAAAGTTGTGGCATGAATGTAGATTCCTTGAGCCTAAGACTATGGTTCGAGAACTGGCTAAGGGTGAGGTAGATCCAAAGTACAATGTTTGGTTTGGGAAAGGGTTTCAGATTCGTCGGAAATCTGCTAAAAGAGCCCATGTCCAACAGTTCACGGAAGATTCACAAGAGCAATGGAATGGGCTAGCAAAGGAAGAAGGTTATAGGACGAAGATTGGTAAGATAGAACAGCAGGTCCGGGACCTTCAATTCGAGAAGAGTAAGCAAGCTGCCGCCGACGAAGGAGATAAAAAGAAGTTGGCACAAGAAAATGACTTTTTAATAGTTCAAATCCGGCAAATGAAAAGGGATGTTGACAGACGGTTGAGGAGTCGATCGGACTAAAGGTTGATAAAGGGTTTGAAAAATCAAGTCGCCGATGTCCAAAAAGAATTGGAAGAGTCGAAGACCCGGACGATAAGGATCCGCGCTAGCTGAAGAAGGGGGGAACATCAACATGCACTTCATCTACAACGAGTGGAAAAAGATTATACTGAGATCATCACTAATCTAAGGGAAGCAAACGCTACCCTCATGGAGTGGGTTTTCAAACAAGCCCGGGATGCCAGAGAAGACCTCGACCTCACGACTGCAAGAACAAGTGGATAGGCTCTTATACCAAGTCACCAACAATGATCAAAGATTGGGGGTGAAGAATCAGCGCATAGAACAGCTACTCGGAGAAAGGGACAGGATCAAGGACAGAATTGAAGAAATCGGGCATTATGTCACCATGAAGTGCTTAGCTTGTGAACAAATGCCCCGCACCGCCCTTTTCGCTTCAGTTATGGATTATGTTCATCAGATCATGAGAGAGTTAAGAGGACTGGACAGGGACCTCGCACCAAGGCCCGCGGCAAGGCCGAACGATGCCTCGCGGGCCCCCAGGAATTTAAGGGCGTTAAGCTGATGATTGAAAGATGTATTTTTGAAATTTTGAACACTGGTTGGCGTCTTTGTTGTTTTATTTGTACTCTTAAGTCAAGCACTTTTCGTATGATTGTTGTAAGACATTTTTTGTAACTATATGGTTTTGTTATAAGAATTCCAAATTTTGCCACAATCTTGTTCCAGAACTATGCTCGGTCTGATTCACGCGGGGATGTGATACGTAGGCAATCCACATAAGATTCGACCACCACTTAAAAGAAAAAAAAAAGAAAAAGAAAAAAAAAGAAAAAAATGCTAATAACAAGCGAGGGTTTCAAAGCTAATTGAAAAGAGAAAAACTGGAATGACGCATGTGGTAAATACATATAGGAATGGTTAACTGATTAGGTGCATTGCATCCAACGTGCGATAACGTATCTGTTTAACTCAATAAGCTAACGAGTTTGTTGCATTCCAGAAAAGTTTAGCAGTTGACTTGACAGAATATACTGGCCAACCACCATTACCATACTAGATCAAAAGGGCCAATTCCAGCAAGCATGTCTAGTTCCGGCAAAAGTCTCGAGGAAGAGAAATCAGAGATACAGATCATGAAAGAAGAGGTAGATCGGTTGAAACAGCAGATAACAGAGATGCACCTAGCCCGGGCTAGGGGACAGTCTTCACCAAACCTCCCTACTCTCGCATCAGCTCCAGAACATCCACCCCTTGACCCTTCGACAAGTGCCCCGATCTATCCATACTATCAAGGGGAAAACACTTATACCTCCCAAATTCCACCAGCCAAACAAAATCCCCCTCCCCCGGTCACCTCTATTTTTGTGGCACCTCCACCTGCTACTCTACAAAAGTCGTCCGGTGAGCCGCATTTTCAAATCCATGACAACCCTTGCTATCCTCCCGAGCCTACCTTTAGGGCTCCTGAACCGCATTCACACACCCCTCACTGGGATAACCCGGCAGAACCAGAGAAGCACTTTAAAAGTTTGGAGCAGGTTGAGGTCATTCGAAATGTTAAAAGCCTATAGTAGTCCTTCAAGAATATGCATGGTTTGGGCACCCAAGTCAGTGTTGCTTACAAAGACTTGTGTCCGTTTCCAGATGACCAGTTGCCCACCGGGTTCAAAATGCCCAAGTTTGATCTATACGAGGGGCACGGCGACCCGGTAGCCCATCTTCGAGGTTTTTGTAGCAAAATGCGAGGAGCCGGAGGGCGAGATGAGATTCCGATAGCTTACTTCGGTCAGAGCTTGGGGGGTCTGCATTAGACTGGTATACCAGGCAGGATCCCAGCAGATGGTTTACATGGGATGACTTGGCTCAAGCATTCATCAGCCAGTTCCAATATAATCTTGAAATAATCCCTGATCGTTTATCATTGCTAAAGTTAGAGAAGAAACCCGCCGAAAGTTTAAGAGAATTTGGTTTTCGCTGGAGGAAACAGGCAGCAAGGGTAGATCCGTTGATGAGAGAGAATGAGATGGTGGATTACTTCCTGCAGACACTGGAGCCAACCTATTTCGGACATCTGGTGACGTCCGTGGGTAAGTCATTCACTGAGGTGATAAAGATGGGGGCTTTGATCGAGGAAGGCTTGAAAGCTAACAAGATCATGAGTTATTCAGCGTTGAAAGCCACCACTCAAGCCATTCAAAGCGGCACCGGAGGAGTGCTTGGAAAAAAGAAAAAAGAAGAGGTTGCGGAAGTCGATTCCGGAGCATGGTTCAGAAACAGAGGCTCCGCACCCCAATATGATCCACCATAGCCCCACCACCAAAATTACTTCCACAGTCCATATAACCACCCGCAACACTACTATCCAACACCTGATCCCCATTTTACCGTCCATCACGCCCAGTCATATGCCACACCTCCCGTCCATGCACCATGGCGTGCACCAAACCCACAAAATAATTACCCACCTCCAAGAGCTTACAGAAACCCCACGGGTGCGGGTTTTCGTCCGAACCAAGCCTTCAAGAACGACAGGGCACCAAGGCAGGAGACTTTCACTCCCTTGGGAGAGTCTTACACCAGTTTGTTCCACCGATTGAAGCAAGTAGGGTTGCTGAATCCGGTCGAGGCTAAACTTACAAACCCTCTCCCAAAAAATCTGGATCATTCAATAAATTGTGCATATTGCTCAGGATGTCCGGGGCACGACACAGAAAAGTGTTGGAGGTTGAAAACAGCTATCCAAGAACTCATTAACACTCGCCGAATTGAGGTCTAGACTCCAGCGGAACCCAACATCAACCAAAATCCGCTCCCAACTCATCATAAGACCAACATGATCGAGTTGGTACGGGTAGAAGAGGAAAAGGAGAAAACCTCTCAGACCGTAATGATGATCAGGTCTAGTGGGGTAGGAATGAAAAAGGGGCCAAGCCTTGATGAGTCACTCATCTGCAAGAAGGACGTACAAGAGGGGTCGGAAGCAGAAAAGGGGAGTGTGAACAAAGTGCCTACGAGGCTAGAGGGAGTAAAAATAGTCTTACCGGGGGCAGCAACCAAACCTGTCCTAACTGTAGCGGGTGTTCGAATAGATCATTTCATCATCAAGCCATCAATACAGTTGCCCATAGCTGATAGCAAAGCCATCCCATGGAACTATGACAGGGTCTCGACGACCTACAAAGGAAAAGAAGTCAAAGAGGAAGTTTGAGAAGCGCAAGGTTTGACCCGTTCAGGGAGATGTTTTGCTCCGGCGGAATTGAGAAAGACTAATCCGACAACACTAAAAAAGCCGGTAACTGGTGAAGAAGCAGAGGAGTTTATGAAAAAGATGAAGTTGCACGATTATTCTGTCTTAGAACAACTAAAGAAAACTCCTGCTCAAATCTCATTGTTGTCCTTACTGATACACTCTGAAGAACATCGGCAAGCTTTGATGAAAGTTTTGAATGAGGCCCATGTACCCAATAAAATTTGTGTGAGTCATTTGGAAAAGATCACCAATAGGATCTTCGAAGCAAACCGAATCACCTTCACCGATGATGAGTTGCCTGAGGAAGGCACCGAGCACAACAATGCTTTATATCTTACGGTAAAGTGTGAAGAGTCGGTGGTTACCAAAGTCCTAGTCGACAATGGGTCCGGTGCGAACATTTGTCCTCTCTCTACACTAAACAAGTTGAAAGTGGATATCGGCAGGGTACGCAAGAACAACATATGTGTCCGAGGGTTCGATGGAGGAGGCAAGGCATCGGTCGGGGATATAATGTTAGTATTGACAATCGGACCTGTGGAGTTCACCATGGAATTCCAGGTGCTGGACATGGTAGTGTCATATAACCTTCTGATAGGGCGACTGTGGATCCATGCCGCAAAAGGAGTTCCATCCAGCCTACACCAACTAGTCAAGTTTGAGTGGGACCAACAGGAGATCTATTGTCCATGGAGAGAATGATCTACAACCAGGCATTATCGTCCCCTTTGTTGAGACAGAAGAGGATGCTGGGCCATGGGTATACCAGATCTGCGATGCAGTATCCATCAACTGAGTTCTAGAGGGGGAATACATTCTTAATGACAGAATAATCACTGCAGACGTCATGGCGGCTCATGAAATGTTGAGAAACGGTTTTGTACCCGGCAAAGGTTTAGATGCGTCTCTGCAAGGTATCATACAACCGGTATCTATGCCTGAAAATATGGGAACCTTCGGCTTGGGATTCGAGCCAACACCAGAGGACATCCAGCGAGCCAAGAGGAATAAACAGAAGACATGGGTGCTCCCGAAGCCTATTTCGCACCTTTCCCGATCTTTTGTCAAGTCCGGAACTAGAGGACATCCGACGACAAGGGTTCCCGCTCCCATGGTCAGGCCAGACGAAGAGTTCTTAAGAAGGTTCGAGGACTTATTCTCAGAGGTATGCATGCTAGAGGATGGTGAAGGGCCCAGCCATGCCGAGATACCATTTGTGGGACCGAAAGAAAAGATGAATAATTGGAAGGCTACTCTTCTCCATATCCGGAAGGAGTCTTGGTAGTTTGTTTTTGGATTGTATTCTTTCAAATTTTGTGTGGGGCTGTCCCCGGAGTAAAATCCGTTTGTTTTAGTTCGTTTTCTTTTGCTTGAGTATGCAAGCCTATTTTTCCTTGTACTGTTCCCATTAATGACATTTTGTTCCCTTTGTTTCTAATTTTGTTTATTTTCTTTCTTTTTACTTTTCTGAGCAGCTTTCTTTCAATTGATCTTAATGATATGGCGTGCTTAAAGATTAATCAACCCAGTCTAGAAAGTCAATCTGGTTTGGAAATAATAACGCATGAAATAAGAAGCGACGAGAGTGAATCGGAATACGACGAGGATGAAGCCGTAGATGAAATCGGCAAAGAATTAAGTCACTTCGAAGAAAAGCCCAAACCTAATTTAAATGATACTGAGGCTGTTAATCTGGGCGATACGGATGATGTTAAAGAAACCAGAATAAGTGTCCATCTCGAACCCAACCTAAGATAAGAACTGATCAAAACACTCATGGAGTTTAAAGACGTTTTTGCGTGGTCGTACGACGACATGCCATGACTCAGCGCTGATCTAGTGGTTCACAAATTACCTACTGACCCGTCATGCCCTCCCGTCAAGCAAAAACTGCAGAAATTTAAGACGGAGATGAGTGTAATGATCAAGGAGGAAGTAACCAAGCAGCTGCAGGCGAAAGTCATTCGTGTCACTCGATACCCTGATTGGTTGGCTAACGTAGTACCGGTTCCAAAGAAAGACGGGAAGATCAGAGTATGCGTGGACTATCGCAATCTCAACAAGGCGAGCCCTAAGGATAATTTCCCGCTTCCCAATATCCATATCGTGATTGATAATTGCGCCGGACGTGAGATTGGATCCTTTGTGGACTGCTACGCGGGATATCATCAAATCTTGATGGATGAAGAGGACGCAGAAAAGACAGCCTTTATCACGCCATGGGGAACTTACTGCTATCGTGTAATGCCATTTGGCTTGAAGAACGCAGGGGCAACATACATGAGGGCGATGACTGTGGTGTTTCATGACTTGATACACAAAGAGATTGAAGTGTACGTGGATGATGTGATCATAAAATCCAGACGTCAAGAAGACCACATAGCTGACCTCGGGAAGTTTTTCGAAAGACTTCGAAGATATGATATCAAGCTCAATCTGGCCAAATAGGCGTTCGGGGTTCCATCAGGGAAGTTGCTAGGATTTATCGTCAGCCGATGGGGCATTGAGTTGGACCCATCAAAAATCAAATCCATCCAGGAGTTACCCCCGCCAAGGAACAAAACAGATGTAATGAATTTGTTGGGAAGATTAAATTACATCAGTAGGTTTATTGCTCAGCTTACAGCAACCTGTGAACCCATATTCCGTCTGTTGAAGAAAGACACTACGATAGAATGGACGACAGAATGTCAGGAAACATTTGACCAAATCAAAGGGTATCTATCAAACCCACCCGTACTAGTTCCGCCTGAACTGGGTAGACCTCTGATTCTTTATCTAACGGTCTTGGAGAATTCATTCGGCTGCGTACTGGGGCAGCATGATTTTACTGGCAGAAAGGAACGGGCCATTTACTATCTTAGTAAGAAATTCATGGTCCACGAGGTTAAATACACTCATTTGGAGAAGACCTGTTGTGCCTTAACTTGGGTAGCCCAAAAGCTAAAACATTATTTGTCTTCTTACACTACTTACCTCATTTCACGTTTGGATCCATTGAAGTATATTTTCCAGAAGCCTATGCCTACAGGGAGGTTAGCAAAATGGAAAATATTACTTACAGAATTCGACATCATATATATGACGAGGACGGCTATGAAAGCTCAAGCCCTAGCCGACCACTTAGCTGAGAATCCTGTCGACGACGGATACGAACCTTTGAGGACGTATTTTCCAAACGAAGAAGTATTGAAAATTGATGGGTTAGAATTAACCGAGGATCTAGGGTGGAAGCTTTTCTTCGCCGCAGCGGCGAACGCAAAAGGAGTCGGAGTAGGGGTTGTGCTTATCTCTGAAACGGGACATCATTATCCTGTTACTGCTCAATTGCGTTTTCATTGTACCAACAATATGGCTGAGTATGAGGCATGCATCTTAGGGTTGCGATTAGCGGTAGACATGTATGTACAGGACGTCTTGGTCTTGGGGGACTCGGACCTTCTGGTACATCAGATTCAGGGAGAATGGGAAACCAGAGATTTAAAGCTTATCCCGTATCGTCGGTGTTTGCATGATTTGACTAAGCGTTTCCGGTCGGTAGAATTCAGACATATCCCAAGGATGCATAATGAGGTTGCCGATGCTCTAGCTACTTTGGCATAAATGCTACATCACCCGGACAAGGTTCGTGTCGATCCGTTACATATTCAGGTTCAGAATCAACATGCTTATTGAAATATGATAGAAGAAGAAACGGATGGTGAGCCATGGTTTCATGATGTCAAAGAATACCTCAAGTTAGGAATATACCCAGAGCATGCAACTGGAGATCAAAAGAGAGATGTTCGGCGATTGGCAAATGGATTTTTCTTTTGTGGAAGGGTGTTGTACAAGAGAACCCCCGATTTGGGATTGTTGAGATGTATAGATGCAAGTCAAGCCACAACAGTGATGACAGAGATACACGCCGGAGTTTGTGGGCCACATTATGAGCGGATATGTATTGGCAAAGAAGATTCTTCGAGCAGGATATTATTGGATCACTATGGAGCGCGATTGTATAAGTTTCGTACGAAGATGCCATCAGTGTCAGATACACGGGGATCTAATTCATTCTCCGCCGACTGAATTGCATACAATGTCAGCACCGTGGCCGTTTGTTGCGTGGGGTATGGATGTTATCGGACCTATAGAATCTGTGGCAACCAATGGTCATAGGTTCATTCTGGTAACGATCGATTATTTTACCAAGTGGGTGGAGGCTAAAACCTTCAAATCAGTGACCAAGAAGGCGGTGGTGGACTTCGTACATTCCCATATCATCTGCAGGTTTGGAATCCCAAAGATAATCATCACGGATAACGGTGCCAATCTTAATAGCGGATTGATGAAGGAGGTATGTCAACAGTTCAAGATTACACACCAAAATTCCACACCATATCGTCCTAAAGCAAATGGTGCGGTTGAGGCAGCAAACAAGAATATAAAGAAGATATTGAGGAAGATGGTAGAAGGGTCTAGGCAATGGCATGAAAAGTTACCATTTGCACTATTGGGTTATCGCACTACCGTCCGAACTTCGGTAGGTGCAACTCCTTACCTGTTGGTGTACGGGACTGAAGTAGTAATACCAGCAGAAGTTGAAATCCCATCCCTCCGAATTGTTGCTGAAGCTAAGATTGACGACGATGAGTGGGTCAAAACCCGATTGGAGCAATTGAGCTTGATCGATGAAAAGAGATTGACAGCATTATGTCATGGCCAATTGTATCAAAAGAGAATGGCGAGAGCATATAACAAGAAGGTACGTCCCAGGAAATTTGAAGTGGGACAGCATGTGCTGAAAAGAGTTCTACCACATCAGGCCGAAGCAAAAGGCAAGTTCGCTCCAAATTGGCAAGGACCATTTGTTGTGACTAGAGTATTATCCAACGGCGCTCTATGTCTAACTGATATTGAGGGAAGATGCACCGATATGGCTATCAATTCTGATGCAGTCAAGAGATATTATGTGTAATTCTTTAATGTATTTGTCAACGTTTGGTTTCGTTTGTTTGTATTCGGCATTTTTCGGAGAATGAAATGATAGAGGCAATTTTTCTACTACCCAAACACTTTAACCCTTGTTTTCCCCTTTGAACCTTAATTATTCTTTCATATACCCTCTTTTGGAATCCTCAAGGAAGGTGTATAACAAAATAGATATAGAAACAAAGAAAAGACACAAGGAAAGTGAACTACGTTCGACCTGATTCCTCAAGAAGGATACGTAGGCGCCACACGGCTCGGTCATAGTAAAATAAAAATCAAAGATTCCCCAAACAACAAAACTGAGGCAGAAGTCATGATTCGTTTGAAAAGATTTTTATGTTTATGTCGAAAATTGACTTTTCAAAGCTTACTACCAAGTCTCCTAAATCGGTACAATGAAGATGGATAGGCGTGGAACAAGGCAATAAGTCAAAAGACGTTCCGATATTAGGATTGGAGCGACAGGTTGATTGGAAGGTTCAGAGGAATTACGGAGTAGGGCGGAGAATAGCAAGGACACATATTACACATCCAGGAGATAGTTTCTCGCAACACATCATCGACTAAGAGGGTCGGACCACACTGATGTTTGGGATAAAAGGAGAACTGAGAGATCATCTGCGGAAAGAGCACCATCCCCAGCAAGTATCAACGTCGTCCCCAAAGTTCGAGGAAGGCAAAGCAGCTAAAAGAGAAAAGGAAAATTGCCCCAGCAAGAGCGGCACGACCACTCACTGCATTTTGAAACTAACAATTTTTCTTTGACTTAAAGCAGGAAAAAAGGGTTCGTCGGCGGAAAAGCATGCCCCATAGAATGTTATCAAACTGGGGCAGAAAATTTTTTCCCATTGCGAAAACTTTCTTGAAAACAAATACCCAGTGGAAAAGGATAGAAAGCAACACAAGATTTTGGAAGAAGGAAAATACCAGCTGCGAGCGGAATAGTTTTGAAAGAGGCCAGACAACACGAGGAAGTGATCTTTGAGCCCGGTATCATCCCCAGCAGTTCTTGGAAAAATGAAACACTGATTTCGAGATTTCCCCAGCAGCATTATATCCCATAAGTTTTTCAATGAAGCAAAGTGCGAGTCACGAAAGAGGTCTTGGAAGAGGAAAAAGGAAAAGGGATCCCCCGACAGGGTAATCCTCAGTTAATGACATTTCAATCCCCAGTGAGCCCGGGAGAGAATAAAGGTTGAAGGAAGTAGAAAAGGAGGAAATAAAGAAGACTTCCCCAGCAGCATTATCCCCAGCAGGTAAGTAAACAATTCCAAAAATATCCCCGGCAGTCAAGGGAAAAATAACATGACACAGGAGGAAAGCAATCCCGAAACAAGGTAATTCAGAAGAAAGGGTGGCCCAAGAGACGATGCAGGAAGAAGAAAATGGTACGGGAAGCAAAGGAATGTGATTTAGTTTTGAAGGGATAGTTGAAGTCAGGGAGCCCGCCTGAAGAATGGAGTGGCAATATTTTTGAAGTTGTAGTTGAAGTTAGGGAGCCCGCCTAAAGAATGGAGTGGCGATTTAGTTTTGAAGTTGTAGTTGAAGTCAGGGAGCCCTCCTGAAGAATGGAGTGGCGATTTAGTCTTGAAGATATAGTGGAAGTCAGGGAGCCCGCCTGAAGAATGGAGTGGCGATTTAATTTTGAAATTGTAGTTGAATTCAGGGAGCCCGCCGAAGAATGGAGTGGCGATTTATTTTGAAGTTGTAGTTGATGTCGGGGAGCCCGCCCGAAGAATGGAGTGGCGATTTATTTTTGAAGTTGTAGTTGAAGTCAGGGAGCCCGCCTGAAGAATGGAGTAGCGACTTAGTCTTGAAGATATAGTGGAAGTCAGGGAGCCCGCCTGTAAATGGAGTGGCGATTTATTTTAAAGTTGTAGTTGAAGTCAGTGAGCCCGCCTGAAGAATGGAGTGGCGATTTATTTTGAAGTTGTAGTTGGTCAGGGAGCCCGCCTGAAGAATGGAGTGGCAATTTAGTTTTGAAGTTGTAGTTGAAGTCAGGGAGTCCGCCGGAAGAATGGAGCGGCGATTTATTTTTGAAGTTGGTTAAGGAAAGCGGTAGAGTATGACGGAAATCCCCAGCATGAATCCAAGTTCATAATCAGAAGGAAGGCAACAAGGATCAGAAAAGATAGATTCAGACTTTGAAGGAAAATAATTCGAAGATCACAAGGAAGGGACCAATGGTCGGAGTTTGGCAATCAAGATAGACCGAAGTAAGCACTGTCAGAAGAGAAGAAGCGTGTGAAGAAACATCAAAGCCAGCAGGAGGGCAAGGAACATGACAAGATCATGTTGAAAAGATAGATAAGAATTTGCAATACTGTAACTTAGTCTAGCTTCTTATTTTTCTTTTAGCACGGTGTAATAAGGAGATCAGTTAAGCAGTAGCATCAGCAGCAACAGCAGTAACAGCAAGATCACAACTCCATGGTAGTCCCAGCAACCAAAACTTCCTGAACTACATTGACCTGATTCCCTTTTAGCCAGGGATATGTAGGAGACCTTCTGAAGCGAAGGTTCGGTCAAACTTTTCCAAAAAAAATGCTTCATACGGAGTGCTCAAACGGGCAAAAAATTGTTCGTATCCGCTCACTTATCTTTGCGCGAAAACTCTTCATGTTTCCGAGCAAAGAGGGGCAGCTGTGAGCACGTAATTTTTGCCCCACGCGAGCTACTCCGAAATGAAATCAAAACAAAATGGTTTGCTTTATTGTGTGCATTTTGTGTATTTTGTGAATTTTTGCATTCGTGTGTTCGTACTTATTTGTCTAAATAAATAATTAATTACAAAATAAAAAAATTGTGCATTTGTGTTCTTTGTCAATTGGATGATTTTACATTGAACTAATAAAGCATATTTTATTTCTCAATTTTGTTTTTAAAATGGCTTTTATTTAAAGTGAGTTAATGAAGGAAATGAAGCAAATGGCTAAAAATGCAAGTTCGTCCAGGCCCAAAAGGGTTGTTCTGCCCGGTCCGTTCATTGAGTCTCTAAGACTCATGAAATGACGTAGCATGGCATTGAAGCTACGTCATTTTGGCACTAGCAGATCTCATCCGTTGACCCATTCCCAATCCAACGGTCGAGATCACACCATCATAACCCAGGTGCCCGACCCAGGTAACCCGGACCGACCCAGTCTCCTCTTAATCCAAACGATGCCATTTTGGTTAACCCAAAAGATCCTGGCCCTTAATCACACATGATCCAACGGCTAGGATCGAATCTCTCACCTAGTATATAAGTTTAACACCATACCCCAGCCCCCCTAGAACCCCCATCCCCTCTTCGTCTCTCAGAAGCTTTCAGAGACTCTGCTTCGCTCCGTTGTATGCCGCCGTCTTCCGCCCGCCTGAAATCGCCCACGCCGGCGGACGTCGGCTAAACCTCCCCAAATTTACACCAGCACTTCCCCTCACCTCCCTCAACATGAATTCGTCCTTCGCTTTCCTCGAATAATCTCCAAGGCCTTCGAATATTGAATCAAAGTTTCGTCGGAAACAAAAAACTTATGCCAAACCGCCCCAAACTCACCCCAAGCACTCCCATGACCTCCCTCATACCCCTACTAACCTTGGTTCTGTTCGAATCAAGCCCGAACCACTCAAGCCCCAAATCCGAGCCCCAAGAACCCTAATTTTCAAGAAGCCCAATTCGAGCCGGATTAGTCGTCGATTGAGGTCCAAGGGACTTTAGTCTAGGTGTTCTCAATCTAGAACGTCTCGATTAAAGCCCGTTTGGCCTCAATAGTTCCAAACCAAGATCAAACCAGGGTTGACGGATTTCGCCTGAGGTAATTCATTCCTTTATGTCTTCTCTTTGCATTCTTTATGCGTATTTTTGTGTTTTAGTTTTAGAGTTTTCCTTTTCTTAGCATTGTCTGCTCTTCCCAACTGACCCTTTATTTGGTCAATTCACTCTCTACCAGTTTTGTTTGATTTCAATAATGTAATTGCTTTGTATGTATCGTTTGTTTGATATCGTCAAACGAATTAGCTAGTACGTTTGCTTTTCCCTTGGTTTGCCTGTATGCAATTCATAGGTTTGTGAGTTGTTGATTGTTGTTTAAGGTTGATACAAATTAGGTTGTGAATTGGATATAGCTGTTAGTGATTTGATTCAGAATGTTAGCATCATAGGATTTAAAAAATGCCCCACCCATGAAATGAACTAGTGGAACCTGCTGTATAGCAGGGCACCACCAGTTCCTGCAGTCTTTTGATTAAAATAATGCGACCCATACCTAGACATTTTTAAGTGCCTAGGACAGAACAAAGTATGGGCTGGCCAGTGTTTAAAAAACCAGTTGGTTAGTGGCTCAGGAGGGAACATGATATGGGCTAGCCAGGACTTTAATATGGGCTGGCCAGGTGAGGAAAGGGATATAAAAAGGGAGGGGTTCTGAACAAGAGGGAAGCATGTTTTTTTTGAGACATTCAAACTGAGGTTGAGATATACAGAAAAGGAGAGAAATACAATTCTGAAAAAAGAAAGAAACCTGAAAGTGTTGCTTCACCACTGACTTTTGAGTTCCATTTGCAAAAATTATCAAAAGCATTGCTACCTTGTTCTCCAGTTCAAAACTGATCCAGTTTTCCATTTTCTTGATCGTTGAAGTTCATTAGAAATACATTTGTGGGGGTTTAACTGAGTGTTTGGTTCTGTTAAGTCATTTAGGACTGGGGTTTCAGGCTGTTGACATTGTTCAGTTGTTTGTTGGTCTAACTCTGTTTACTCGAGATCAGTTGGGCATAATTGGGTGTTAAGTTTGTTGGGTGATTTTACAAATTCTCTGGGCCTGTGTTTGCTGGTTGTTTGGGGACTCCAAGATTGTTGCTGTGAATTTGCTGTTTTTCACTGTTACATTGGTGTGACTGTCTTCTTTCACTTCTACTTATACTTCGATTACCAGGTACACGTTTCAAGCTTATGTTGATGTACCAACTCCTGCTAAGGATATGAGATGAAATGGAAGCTATATTGTGCTTATATTTCCTTATTTCAATGCTTACATATGTTTCTTTACAGAGTTTTCTTTATGCTTTGATTGTACGGTAGTTGAACTAAGGTTTACTTCAAATAATGACTAAGTTGTATGGAATGACATGAATGGTAGTGGTTTAGTACGCTTGTAATTTAACAGACTGTCAGGTTGATTAGACTAGTTAGTACTCATGTACCATAGTTAGTTTGATCTTGGACTCGTATATTTATTTGTCAAAGTTTAAAAAGTAGTTTAAGCGGTACGTGAATTCAAGGTTTGTGATTAGCATGTGTTAACAATAAATAGGATGAATCGCGAATTAGTCTCCTAGTTTTGCTCATAATCATAGAAGTTTATGTTTCAATCCATAATGCTAGTTTAGTTTTGATTACTTGAATTAATATCCTATTATTAAGAAATAACTACTGTCAATTGTCAACTTGAAGTCATCTTTAGCAACATTTAGAAGGATTAGTGAAATCTAGCTTCGAACTCATGTAAGCTGGAATCAATAGGTTTAACATATTCGAAGTGCGAATCAATATAATAAGGTCAAGAACATTAATCCAACAGGCTTGAAACATGCTAGTTGAGTTCACATTGAAGTTTAATGAACTTTCGAATAAGTATCAGTAATGAGGGTAAGCTTTAGTTTCCAATAGTTGCAATTAATTAATTCTAATGGTTTATTCTTCTAACGATGTGGGTTCAAGTCAGTTATAAGATAATTTGTTTCTCTTTAAAAATATTACCCGTCAATTCTGTATTTTGTTTATAGTTTCAATTTTAGTAATATTCTTTTCGTGAACAATGGTCTTAAGTTGGTAACTAATGAATGATTTTTTAGCATATAGTTAATTAAGACTTTTCTACTTTATTTTTAGAGACAAACTTAAACGGAGAAAATGTAGATATTATAGGATCACCTTTTTTTTAAAATAAATGAGCCGAGCCCCGCTAAATAACGTATAAATCATGGTTCCCTCGTAAATGTATATTCAAATAATTAGAATTTGGGATGGGCCGTTTAGCTAATTTCACGGCCCTTCGCAAAGTAGTGATAAGTTAGTCATTTTAGGTATGGTTTTAATCATTTTATCTCTCTTAAACACAAGTGTGCATTTCGTGCAACTCAAATCCAAATCTAACAACGTTGAATAAGAATGTGTCGAGGATCTGGGTGCATTTCATGTGACGTGATCCGAAAATGCGTTCTTAGACAATGTTCATTTTCTTAAGTTCTAATAATTGACAAAAAGCGGTAAATAACATTAAAATTGCACTGTAGGATAATATGTGGTAAATCAAGTTAATAAGCCAAAAAATTATAGTTGAGCGACCGTGCTAGAATCACGGAATTCGGGAATGCCTAATACCTTCTCCCGAGTTAACAGAATTCCTTATCCGGATTTCTGGTACGCAGACTGTTTAATAGAGTCATTCTTTTCCTCGATTCCGGATTCAACCGGTGACTTGGGACACCATAAAGCTCCCAAGTGACGACTCTGATTTAATTAAAGAAATCCCGTTTCGATTGTCCTCTGATTGGAAAAACTCCTTCGCGCCCTCGCGGGTAGCGCCAAAAGGAGGTGTGACAATCCTTGAGTACTCAAGCCACCTTCGCTGCCTCAAATTGAGATCCTTCTGTTTGAACAAATGCTGGAGACTACGATGATCAGTATACACCTCACAGGACACGCCATACAAATAGTGAGTCCAAATCTTCAAAGCATGAACTATGGCAGCTAACTTAAAATCATGAACAAGGTAGTTCTTCTAGTGAGGCTTCAACTGACGGGAAGCATAAGCAATAACTCTACCCTCCTACATCAACACACAACCTATTCCCACTCTCGAGGCATCACAATATACGATATATGAACCTGAAGCTGATGGCAAAACTAACACTGCAGTTGTGGTCAAAGCTGTCTTGAGCTTCTAAAAGCTCTCCCCGCGCTCATTCGACCACACAAATGGTGCACCCTTCTGCGTCAACCTGGTCAAAGAAGAAGCAATGGATGAATATCCCTAAACAAACCGGTGATAATACCCCACAAAATAAAGGAAACTCCGGATCGTTGTAGTTGAGGATGGTCTAGGCCAACTTTGCACCGCCTCTATTTTCTTCGGGTCAACCTGAGTACCATTACGAGACACCACATGACCCAGAAAAGCTACTAACTTGAGCCAAAACTCGCACTTGGAAAACTTAGATCCCTCAGCCTCTGCAACACAATGCTCAAATGCTGAGCATGCTCCTCCTACCTACCAGAGTATACCAGAATGTCATCAATGAACATGAACACGAAAGAATCCAAATGTGGCCAGAACACAATTTTCATCAAGTGCCTGAATACGGATGGGGCATTGGTAATCCCAAAAGATATCACAAGAAACTGATAGTGCCCATATCTCGTCCTGAATTCAGTCTTCATGATATCAGAATCTCTCATATTCAGCTGATGATAGCTTGAACGAAGATCAATCTTCGAGAATACCCTTGCTCCCTGGAGCGGATCAAATAAATCATCAATGCGTGGTAGAGGATACTTGTTCTTCACTGTTACCTCGTTCAACTGTCTATAACCAATACACATCCTCATAGAGACACCTTTATTCTTAACAAACAACACTAGCGCACCCCACGGTGACACACTAGGGAGAATGAATCCCTTATCTAAAATCTCCTGAAGCAGTTCTTTCAATTTCTTCAGCTCGGCTGGTGCCATACGGTAAGGAGGAACAGATATGGGCTGAGTGCCCAGCACCAAATCAATACCAAACTCGATATCCCTATCTGGCGGCATGCCCGACAGATCTGATGGGAACACATCTTGAAAGTGCCTCACAACGGGCACATAATCAATACTAGGAGTCTCAGCTCCCACATCCCTCACAAATACTAGATATGACAAACACCTTTTTTCAACCATTTTATGAGCCTTTAAGAATTAAATCACACGGCTAGGGACATAATCAGTCGAACCCCGCCACTTCATCTGAGGAATACCAGGAATAGCCAATGTAATTGTCTTGGCATGACAGTCCAAAATAGAATGCATGGGGACAGCCAATCCATGCCCAAAATCACATCAAAATCCAACATTCCTAAAAATAGCAGATCCACTCGGGTCTCCAAACCCCCAATAGAAACAATACATGATCGATAGATGTGATCCACAATAATCGTATCACCCACCGGGGTGGATACATGAACAGAAAAATCAAGACTATCACGGGTCCCACCCAAATGATGTGCAAAATAAGAAGACACGTACGAATATTTGGACCCGGGATCAAACAGAACAAAAGCATCTCTATGAGAAACTTAAATGATACCTGTAATCACTGGATCTGAGGCAAAAACATCTCGCCTATCAGAAAGTGCATAGAAATGTGCCTAACCACCACTTGATCGCTCCTCACTCCTGGGACGACCTCTAGAAGACTGACATCCACCCCTACTAGCCTGAGATGGAGATGTTGATGATGGTTGATCCCTCTGCTAAAACCTATCCCTGTGAAGTCGAGGACACTGCCTCCTAATGTGGCCAAACTCGCCACACTCAAAATAACTGCCTGACACTGGAGAAGGGGACTAAAGGGAACCCCTTTCCGTCAGGAGGGCGCTGAGTGAAGACTGGCCCTACTGAAAACCCTGACGGCCACGGCTAGAAGAAGCTCCACTATACTCTGGTCCACCTGACTAATAAGGTCTAAATGAACCACCTCTACCCTTATAAAACTGCCCCCCTGGATGGAGCACCACTAAAACTGCCAGAACCTCGAAGCCTCTTGGCCTCCCACTTCTCTCGCTCACGATGACGATCCACCCCAATAGAGCGTGCCACATCAACAACCTGCTCAAACGATGTTCCCAATACTATCTCCTTGGTCATCAAGATACGAATAGAATAGTTGATGCCATCAATGAACCTCCTGATCCTCTCCCAATCTGTCGGGATCATCCATGTAGCAATGTGGCTAACAGAGTATACCTCAACTCGTACCGAGTCACTATCATATCACCCTGAACTAGACACTCAAACTGGCGGCGCAGCTCCTCTCTGCGGGACTGCGGCGCATACGTCTCTAAAAAGAGTGTGGAAAACTGCTGCCAAGTAAGGGGTGCTTCCCCTGCAGGCCTACGCCTCTCAAACTCCTCCCACCAAATGAATGCTAGACCTAAAAACTAGAATGTAGTAAAAGAAACACCACTGGACTCAAGAATCCCCGCTGTACGCAACATCCTCTAATATTTTTCCAAGAATCCCTGGGCATCCTCGCCCTCAGTACCACTGAATGAAGGCGGCTGAAGTCTACCAAATCTATCTAATCGACGCTGCTCGTCATCAGGCATCACCGGAACAAGATACTCTGGGGCTGGCGCAACTAGCTGTAACGACCCAGATTCCCCCACCATCGGGATCGTGATGGCGCCTACTCGTGGTAGCTAGGCAAGCCAGTTTACTCACCATCTTCATGTTTATACAACCATTTTGTTCTTATATTGAATAGCAAGAATAATACTCATATCTTTAAATTCGAAAGTCTATCGAATAAAAGATGAATAATAATGTAAAATAATTGACATAAATCCTCTACCCAAGATGTGGAGTCACAAACTCACGAAGTACTAAAGAATAAGTACACATAATGGTCTGAAAGAAATAAATAATAACCTTCTGTCTCGAAATAATGAGACCACAGCAATAATAAAAGCAAATAGAGGAGACGCCGAGCATGCGGATGCCTGCAAGCTAGCTCAGTCTAGGGAGCATGATAATCCCACTAGTGTACTACTGCTGCTGCTCCTGCTCAAAACCTGGACCTGTGCAAAAAATGCATAGAAGTGTAGTATCCGCACAATCTGACCCCATGTGCTGGAAAGTGCCTGGACTATCTCGGCGAAGTAGTGACAAGCCTAGGACTAGACACTCACATAAGCTTGTGCGATATATATATATATATATATATATATATATATATATATATATATATATATATATATATATATATATATATATATATATATATATGTATGTATGTACCACAGAACAGTAGAGATATTGAGCAACACAATTATCAAAGGAGGGAACATGCTAGGGGAGCACAATCAGAAACACATAACAAATCAGTAAGGTAAAAACATAGTGTAGCAAAAACAGTTATCGCAGAGCTAGAAATTGAAATGGTTGCACGACATCACCCTTCATGCTTTTACTCTCATCCTCACCAAATAAGCAGATAAAAGTGCACGGCATCACCCTTCGTGCTTTTACTCTCATCCTCACATCCATGGCACGACATGATCCTTCGTTCATGGTTTAAGAAACAACGACACGGAATGTCCCTTCGGGCATAATTAAAAACATGCAAAAGATTGATCCTTCGTGCATAAATAGTAAAACAAGGCACGAAATGATCCTTCGTGTGAACATAAGTAAAAATGGCACGGCATCACCCTTCGTTCATTATCACTCTTCCTCACCCAAATAACAGTCATAGTCCACGGGAAAAAGAATGAAACAAGTAACATGTACCGTCTCGGCAAGGGAGTAATAACAGTCATAACAATATCCCGGCAAGGGAACAACATCAACCACATAACAAAGTCCCGGCAAGGCAAATAATAATCAACCATCACAACCCGGCAAGGGCTCAAGAATATGACTTAGGAATATTCAACATTAGCTCACATGTATCAACAAATGATTCACGGTCATGCTAGACTCCGGTGTATAGATGCTCGTCACCACGCCTATACACCGCACTCAATCACATAGCAATTAGCAAATTATTACACTCAATCCTACTCCCTCAAGATAGGATAGATCAAACACTTACCTTGAAGTCTTGAAGTCCAATTAGCCTTCAACTATCGCTTTGATTCTTAATTCAACCTTCAACTCGCTTGAATCTAATCACAATTGGTTCAATTACTTTAAGAAATACTATATAAATTGGTTTGGATGCATAAAAATGGTTTTCCCAAGGTTTTACTCAAAATTTTCCAAAACGCCCCCAGTCCCACGTGGTCGAAACTCGGGGTTCGGACAAAAATCTGTTTACCCATTCCCTCACGAGTTAAATTATCTGATTTGTTTCGAAATTGGACCTCAAATCGAGGTCCAACTCCCCAATTTATGAAAAACCTAGGTTCTACCCAAAAACAACAATTTCAACCATAACAACCTTTGATTTCTCATGGAAAACATGTTTAATGAAGTTAGGAATTGAAAGATTTGAGTAAAAATTGACTTACAAGTGATTTGGAGTGATATTGCTCTTGAAAAATATTGCCTATGGGGTTTTGGGTTTTGAAAGAATGGTGAAAAAGGGGTTTAAAATCGTTTAAGTATAAAATTGCACAGTTGCGGATATGGGAATTGCGAACATATATTCGCAATTGTAAATGAACAGGTCTTGTCTGTGGACATCGCAGTTGCGAAGAAATTGTTCGCATTTGTGAACTTAGGCCAATACAAAGCCTCGCATTTGCGAGAGTTTGTTCGCATTTGCGAACCTGAGGCTTTTCTGAGCTACTTCGCATTAGCGAAGGTTTGTTCGCATTTGTGAACCAAGGCCAATTCTAGGCCACTTGCATTTGCGAAGTTTTTTTCGCATTTGCGAACCAAGGCTATTTTTGGGACGCAATTGCAAAGATATCAGCTGGGGAAAAATACCAGCTGTGTTCTTTTTTCAAAATTCGCTCTCGCGGCCTATCAAAACTTCACCCGAGCCATCGGGCTCCAAACCAAACATGCACACAACCTCAAAAATATACCACGAAGTTGCTCGCGCAATCAAATCGCCAATATAACATTGTTTTCATAGAATTAAGCCTTAAATTCATGTTTTTTTTCTTTTATATTTCATAAACTTTCAAATTTGGAACTCATGGTTCAAAACACATCAAACGACGTTCAATTTCCGTCAAACTTTGCAAGAAGTACTTAAATAATATATAAGACTTGTACCGGACATCGAAACCTAAATACGATGGTCTTTTTAATCAATTTTCTTTTCCTTTTTCCTTAATAATTTCAGAAAAAACAATTTAACAGAAAAATTCATACTTGGACTCTAGGCCTCGGAATTCGACTCTGAACACATGCTTGAGTCCCATATTTTCCTACGGACCTTCCGGGACTGTCCAATCTCTGGTCCAGATCCGTTTACCAAAAATATTGACCGAAGTCAACTATATCAATATTAATATCAAAATTCTTCAAAATTTCTATAGAATTCATATATTCTAACACAAAAAATTCCGGTTACATGCCCGGACTACGCACGTAAATCAAGGCAATATAAGATGAGGTTTTCAAGGACTTGAAAGTGAGGAACAGATGAGGAAAATAGGTAATGACCCTTTGGGTCTTCACATCCTCCACCTCTAAAACAACCGTTCGTCCTCGAACGAAAAAGAGAAGGAAGTACCTGAGTCGGGGAACAAATGTTGGTAATGGCTTCGCATATCAAACTCGGACTCCCAGGTCAATGCCTCAGGAGGCTGACCTCTCCATTGGACACGCACTCAAGGGAAACTCTTCGACGTCAACTGTCGAACCTGCCAGTCTAGAATGGCCACCGGCTCCTCCTCGTAAGATAGATCCTTGTCCAATTGGACTGTGTTGAAGTCTAACATATGTGTAGGATCGTCGTGGTACCTCCGAAGCATAGATACATGAAAAACCGGATGCACAGGTGTTAAGCTAGGTGGCAGTGCAAGTCTATAAGCCACCTCTCCCACTCCATCCAGAATCTCAAATGGACCATTATACCTAGGGCTGAGTTTGCCCTTCTTTCCGAATCTCATCACGCCCTTCATAGGCGACACCTAGAGCAATAACCGCTCACCAACCATGAAATCCACATCTCAGACCTTACGATCTGCATAACTCTTCTGTCTGGACTGAGCTGAACGCAACCTCTCCTGGATAGTCTTGACCTTATCTAAGGCCTCCCGAACTAGGTCTGTACCCATCAACCGAGCCTCTCCCTGCTCAAACCATCCGACTGGAGACCGACATCGCCTACCATACAACTCCTCATAGGGAGCCATCTGAATGCTAGATTGGTAGCTGTTGTTGTAGGCGAACTCTGCTAATGGCAGAAACTAGTCCCACAAGCCCCCAAAATCAATGGCACAAGCTCAAAGCATGTCCTCTAGGATTTGAATAGTCCTCTCGGACTGACCGTCCGTTTGAGGATAAAATATTGTACTCAACTGAACCTGGGTGCCTAACTCCTGCTGCACCGCTCTCTAGAAATGCAAGGTAAACTGCGTACCCCGATCTGAGATAATAGACATCGGCACCCCATGAAGGTGGACAATCTCCCGGATGTAAATCTCTACTAACTTCTCTGATGAGTAGGAGACTGATACTGCAATGAAGTGTGCTGACTTGGTCAGCCTATCAACAATGACCCAAATAGCATCAGATTTCCTTCGAGTCAAAGGAAGTTCAGTAACGAAGTCCATTATAATACGCTCACATTTCCACTCGGGAATTTCAATTCTCTGGAACACACCACCAGGCCTTTGGTGCTCATATTTAACCTGCTGACAGTTTAGACACCGAGCGACAGACGCAACAATGTCCTTCTTAATCATACGCCACCAATACTGCTGCCTCAAGTCCTGATACGTCTTTGCGGTGCTCGGGTGAATAGAATACCGCAAACTATGGGCCTCCGCTAAGGTCAACGCTCGAATCCCCTCAATGTTGGGCACACAAACTCGCCCCTGCAATCTCAATACTCCGTCATCATCTAAAGTTACCTTCGTAGCACCTCCCCGTTGTACAGTATCCCTCAGGTCACACAAATAAGGTTCATCGAACTGCCTCTCACGGATATGCTCGAATAGAGAAGAACGAGCGACCGTGCAGGCTAACACCCTATTAGGCTCTGAAATGTCTAATCTCACGAACCGAATGGCTAAGGCCTGGACATCTAGAGTAAGTGGTCTATTGCTGACTGGAATATAAGCGAGACTTCCCATGCTGGTAGACTTCCTACTCAATGTATCGGCCACCACATTGGCCTTACCTGGGTGATATAAGATAGTAACATCATAGTCTTTCAGCAACTCTAACCATCTCCTCTGTCGCACATTTAACTATTTCTGCTTGAATAAATACTGAAGACTTTTGTGATTCGTGTATACCTCACACGCCACGCCATATTGATAATGCCTCCAAATTTTAAGGCATGCGTAACTGCTGCCACCAGCTCAAGATCATGAACTGGATAATTCTTCTCATGGATTTTCAACTCTCTCGAAGCATAAGCAATAACCTTGACATACTGCATCAATACTGCTCCGATCCCAGTACGGGATACATCACAGTAAACTGTGTAAGGCCTTGAACCCGTGGGCAAAATCAACACTGGTGCCGTAGTCATAGCTTGAGCTTCTGAAAGCTCGGCTCACTCATCTGACAATTTGAACTAGGCACCCTTCCGGGTCAACCTGGTCATCGGGGCTGCAATTGAAGAGAACCCCTCTACGAACCGACGGTAATAGCCTGCTAAACCTAATAAACTCCAAATCTCAGTCACTGAAGCTGGTCGAGGCCAATTCTTGACTGCCCAAATCTTATTTGGGTCCACTTGAATACCCTCTACTGACACGATATGACCTAGAAATGCTACAGAACTCAACCAGAACTCACATTTTGAAAACTTGGCATACAACTGATTATCCTTCACAGTCTAAAGAACAACTCTGAGGTGCTGCTCGTGCTCTTCCTGGCTGCGGGAGTATACCAAGATATCATCTATAAAGACTATCATGAACAAATCTAGATAAGGCCTGAACACACGATTCATCTACTCCACAAATGCTGCTGGAGCATTGGTCAACCTGAAAGACATGACTAAGAATTCATAGTACCAATACCGAGTGCGAAAGGCTGTCTTAGGAATGTCAGCCGCCCTGATCTTCAGCTGATGGTAGCCTGACCTCAAGTCTATTTTTAAAACACTTTTGCTCCTTGGAGATGGTCAAACAAATCATCAATCCTCGGCGGTGGATACTTATTCTTTATCGTCATTTTGTTTAATTGCTGATAATCAATACACATCCGCATCGAGCCATCCTTTTTCTTCACAAATAACACCGGTGCACCCCAGGGAGAAACACTAGGCCTGATAAAGCCCTTTTCTAAAAGGTCTTGCAACTGATCTTTTAACTCCTTTAACTCCAGCAGGGCCATACGATATGTTGGAATAGAGATGGGCTGAGTGCCCGGTGCCAGATCAATACAGAAATCAATATCCTTGTTGGGTGGCATACCCGGCAGGTCTGAAGGGAAGACCTCAGGATAATCCCGCACAATAGGAACTGAATCAACGGAAGGAATCTCTACGCTGGAGTCACGAACATATGCCAAATAAGCTAGACACCCATTCTCGACCATGAATCAAGTCTTAACATATGAATTAACATTGCGAACGGAGTGGCGTGGGGTCCGTTTCTGCTCTAGTCGGGGCGATTCTGGCAAGGCCAAGGTCACTGTCTTGGCATGACAATCTAGGATAGCATGATACAGGGACAACCAATCCATCCCAATATGACATCGAAGTTGACCATGTCTAATAGCGATAAATCGAAATGGGTCTCAAGACCCTCAAATATAAACACGCACGAATGATGCACCTGGTCGACTACTATAAAGTTACCCACTGGTGTAGACACATAGACTGGAATGTGCAGGGCATAGCTAGGTACGGCCAGGCATGGTGCAAAGTAGGAAGACACATATGAATATATAGACCCAGGGTCAAATAATACTGAAGCACCTCTATCACAAACCAGAATGGTACCTGTAATTACAACATTTGACGCCTCTGCCTCTGGCCTAGCTGGTAAAGCATAAAATCGAGGATCGGCACCACCCCTCTGAACTATGTCTCTGGGACGGTCATCCACCGGCTGAACTCTATCTCTGGCGGGATGGTCTCCACCTCTACAGTCTCGACCTCCACCTCTACGATCCCTACTCCCGCCCCTGGCAAGATAGGCAGGCTATGGGTCAGCTAGGGCTTGAATTATGGGGCAAGGACCCCGCTACTGAGTGTTGCCCGCTAATTGAGGGCAAAACCTGACAAGATGAACTGGGTCACCACAACCGTAAAAACACTTTGGATACTGGGACTGCTGAGCCTGACGACCCGAATTGCCCCAACGAACACTCTGAAGAGGCTGAGCACTAATGGGAGGCTGATCTGAATAGTGCTCACAAAACCGACGATCACCTGAACCACCCTACGAAACCTAGAGAGCTGACTAAGAAGGCCTAGAAGACTGACCCCTATCATAAGAATCCATTCCTCCAGGTGAGGCACCACTAAATCTGCTGGAATGACGAAGCCTCTTGTCTGAAGCAATACTACCTCCCCGAGCAAGAGCCATCTCAACCTTACGAGCTGCATTAGCCGCCTCCAGAAAAGATATGTCACTCCCAACTCCCAAAGCCATCTGAAAGTCAGATTGGCTGATTTGGCCCATCTATAAACCTGCGGACCCTCTCCCAATCTGAGAGGAGTATCACAACTGCATGACGTGCCAGATCAACAAACCTTTTCTCATACTAGGTACCAGTCATAGAACCCTACTGGAGGCGCTCAAACTGCCTTCGAAGTGCCTCCCGCTGGGTAACAGGGAGAAATATCTCCAAAAATAACTCCGCAAACTAGTCCCATGTTAAAGCCGGGGACCCTACTGGTCGAGTCAAACTTCACCCGAGCCCTCGAGCTCTAAACCAAACATGTACACAACCTCAAAATCACACCACGAACTTGCTTGCACGATCAAATCGCCAACATAACATTGTTTTCATAGAATTAAGCCTTAAATTCATGATTTCTTGTTTTAAACTTCATAAACTTTCAAATTTGGAACTCATGGTTCAAAACACATCAAACGATGTTCAATTTCCGTCAAACATTGCAGGAAGTACTTAAATAATATATAAGACTTGTACCGCGCGACAGAACCAAAATACGAGCCCGATACCATGGTCTTTTAATCAATTTTCATTTTTGTTTTCCTTAATAATTTCAAAAAAACAATTTAACAAAAAAATTCATATTTTGGGCTTTATGCCTCGGAATTTGACTCTAGACACATGCCCGAGTCCCATATTTTCCTACGGACCTTCCGGGACCGTCTGATATCGGGTCCGGGTCTGTTTACCGAAAATGTTGACCGAAGTCAACTATATCAATATTAATATCGATATTCTTCAAATTTTCCATGGAATTCATATATTCTAACACAAAAAATTTTCGGTTACTTGCCCGGAATGCGCACGTAAATAAAGGCGATATAAGATGAGGTTTTCAACGCCTTGGAAGTGCGGAACAGATGAGGAAAAGAGGTGATAACCCTTTGGGTCGTCACACTGGCGCAACTAGAACAGCTGGTGCAACTACCTGGGCTGGGACTGCCTCTGGCGTCTGAAGTCCCCGCACAACCTGCTCTGGAGTGCGAGCTACGGGGGTCTAATGACCACCCCCGATCTGAGGTGTCACTGCTGCAGTAGTAGCTGAAAATACCTAAGCCAACCCAGTACAAATAGATAATATCTGGGCCAATGCCTCCTGAAGGCCAGGAATAACAATAGGCATTGTCGGTGCCTGAGCGGGTGCTGGTGGAACCTCAACCACTGGAGGCTGATCCTGGATAGGGGCAATATGTGGGTCTACTGGCACTGCCCCTACCACTCTACCACGACCACGACCACGGCCGCGACCACGGCCTCTAACTGGTGGCAATGGTGCTCATCCACCTCATCCTGTAGCACAAGTCCTCGCCATCTGCGAGAGAATTGAATGTAGAAGTTCAGTTCTCGGAACAACAAAACCTCAGGACAGAGTTTAAGAAATGTGAAGTGTTTCCTAAAAGGTCTGCAGCCTCCCGAGGAATAATAAAGACGTCTCTGTATTGATCCGCGAGACACTACTAACCGGCTCAAGGCTCATGAGACCTAGTAACCTAGGCTCTAATACCAACTTATCACGACCCCAAAACACGATCATGATGGCGCCCAACACATTGCTAGGCTAGCCTGACCAATCTCACACAATACCGAGCTATCAGCTCACACTTTACTTCAAAAGCAATATTTAACATTAAGAGAAATACAATGATTTAGCATAAGTTGCAAAAATAGCCCAACACAGTATAACACCTCCCACAGATTTGGAGCCATAAGCCAAGATCCTATACCAAGAATATAACTGTGATACTGAATACAATTGTATCTGCCAAATGCGGAAAAAGTCAGATCATGCGGACACTAGCAGCTACCCCGACAGTCCGGTATGATCTCTGATGCAGCTGGGGAGTCAGCCCTGCTGTGATGAACCTCGATCTGCACACACAAGGTGTAGGGAGTAGTGTGAGTACTTCCAACTCAGTAGTAATAAGCACGGATAAAGACATCGAAGGTAAAAATACCCAATAATTCACTAAGCAAAGCTATACAATAACCTTATTTTACCATTTTTAATAGTATAGGTCTCAGAATAAGCAATAACAGCTAAGCAGTACAACAGGTATATCAATGCAATGCAGATGCATGAACATGACCGCTACGGCGCGTAGCTCGATCCATTTGGCTACCAATGCTCACTGTGGGGGTTCAGACTCCTGAGGGGCTCCTACAGCCCAAGCACAATACCAATGTATGCTGCAGCACGTAGCCCGATCAACTACCAGTCCAGCTACATGCAATGCAAGCCTCACAGGCATAGAAAATATAATTTGAAATCTCTTTTTATCAATAATAGTAGAAAACAGTGTTCAGAAATATCAGAGTTTGGAAAATCATTTAGATAGTGTTTACCTAAGGACTGATATCAGGATAACATGCTATAATCATAGAAGCAATGATAACGATCCTCACGAGATCCAAATAACTGGATCACATCCCAAAGATATCCACAACCATCCAAGTAGGAGGATTACCGGCTCATTTATAGCAAACAACACAGAATAATACTACACAGTCGGACTAAACCATAGTCCTCAATCACAATTGACCCCACACTCACAAGAGAGCATGTATCTTGCCTCAATATAGTGATATACCGAGATTTCAAACCCTCAGGTCATCATCCATACCCATACTCACATCGAATCAGCTCGAAAACTAGCCTGCAATGCCCTTGCCACGAGAATCGGCCTCCACGGGTGCAGAATCTTATCAAAACCAATAGGAATACATCAAAATAGGCTTAAGGAACATAACCCAATCGAAATAACTCGAATTACACCCAAAAACACGAAGTTGCCTAAACCCGACCCCCGGGCTCGCTTCTCGAAAAATTACGAAAGTCATATTTTTGAATCCTTATCTCGCCATGAGTAATTTTGTCAAAATCAAACTCGATTTGCCCATTCAAATCGTCAATTTTCTATTTTCCAGGCTTACAGCAAAATCCCCCATTGTTACACCTTAATTCCTCCATTTCCAGAGATTAAATCCATACTTTATCAATATATTAACATAATTTGAGTCCATGAATGCTTACCTGATGATACTCCTCACTTTCCTCCACAAAATCACCAAATTTGCCTCTAAGTTCGAAGCCCTAAATGAGTTAATGCTACTGAAATTCGAACCGGCACTGTTCCTTAAACCCCATACATTTTTCGCTGCTACGGCTTCAGTGTCGCTTCCGCGTGATCGCTTCTGCGGATTTTCAGATGCTTCTGTGATATTTCATTAAATCACCAGACCGCTTCTGCGGTTCAAGCTTCGCTCCTGCAAGTCTGCTTAAGCGGATATTCCTCCGCTTCTGCGAGTTTCCCCACTCCGTTATTTTCTGCTTCTGCGGATTATTGACCGCTTCTGCGTGCCCGCCTCTGCGTCATTTCACCCGCTTCTGCAGGATTTTGCTGACCAACCTATGGACTCGCAACTGCAATCATTATTCCACTTTTGCGGAGCCGCTTCTGCTGTCTCCCTTCCACAGAAGCGGAAATCACTGATGCAATAAGATACCAACAATTCGAACTTCCAAATTTCTTTCGTTTCACCCTCCGAAAACATCCCGAGCCCCCAGGACCTCAACCAAAAATACAAATCCACTCTAAATCATCACATGAACTTGTTCCAATCATAAAAATGAACCCTAAAACACACGAATCATCAAATTAAGGCGGATTCAAGCCTATGTTTCAACCAAAATTTCCGAAACCTACATTCTTTCAAAAACCCGACCAAACGATGTCCGAATGACCTGAAAATTTGCAAACACATCCAAAATCACCTAACAAAGCTACTACAACTGTCGAAATTCCAACTTAGCCAATTCAAGTATATTTCTACACCGGACCTCCAAATTTAGTTTCAATCGCTCTCCTAAGTCAGAAATCACCTCCCGAAGCTAATAGAATTACCAGAATCCACATTCGAGCCCTCTAACCACATAGTCAACCCCAGGTTGACTTTTAAGAAACAAACTCCACTCAAAAAGGCTATATGCTTTATTTTCAAGCAGAATCAATCCAAACTCACCCGATAGACTCTAATATAGATATAGAAACATGAAACACATAATAAGAGGATAATGGGCCGTTAACTCTCGTGACAACGGGCCGGGTCATCACAAATTATCAAGTTATATTTTTTGGGTTCATCTTTTGGTGGCTAGAATTCTGCTGGCTTTTATTAAATTGTGTTACTGGTTTGTTCTGTTATTGTTGTTGTTGTTGTGTTGCGTAACTACTCTACTGATTTTTGTCTTCTTTGCTTCTAATACCAGGTATATGACTATAACCTTGACAGTATTGTAAGCTGAAATATGAAAACATGAATAGATAAAAAAAGGAATTTGAAATGTTAATTTAATTTTTTTTTTGTATTTAGTTATTTTCATGCATTATTATTCTATAAATTTTAGTCACTTTGCATAATTAAGTATCTTGTAGCGATGTACTAAATAATACTCTATTTTAATAAGGTGATTAAGTATTATATGTTTAAATAACTGTCAAAGTGATTTGATAATTGGAATAAGAGGAAAACAACATAAATTAGCCTTTAATTAATCGGATTAGTGAAACTGATTATTTCATTAGCTATAAATATTTTAATGTTGTCAGTAATAGGATAATAGTAAACATGTAGCTAAATTTAGTTAAAAAATGGATTTGAACTATTTTTAGTGAATTATGCATTTAAGGCACGATTTAAATTCAATTAAGACATGATAACTTTTAAGTTTAATAAATTTTTCACTAAGCATAATGGATTAAGATTAAGTATAGATTTTAAAATAATTGTAAATAGTTAATTCCAACGGTTCAAATCACCCAACAATATGAGTTTAAACTAGTTATGAGATAATAAGTTTAATTTGTATATATTATTTGTCAATCCCATATCTTATTTTAAATTTCAATTGTAGTAATATTTCTTTCTTTTAACGTTTGTCTTAATCTAGCAATTAATATGTTACATTTTGTAAAAAATATGTAATTAATTAGGATTTTCTCTTTTATTTTTAGAAAACGAATTTAATGAAAAATGCAGTCAATTTAGGATTATTCTTAAAAAATAAAATGAGATGAGCTTAGTTTCAAATTATTGTGAATAAATAATTCCATTAGTTTTTTTGTATATATAACAATGCGAGCTATAATCTTTCTCTAATTAATTTCTATTGAATATTAGTTGTCAAATTTCACATTTATTTATAAATTTTGAAATTCCTAATTTTTTTTATATATAAGCTAACTTCATTTCCATTAATATTTGTTTCAATTTAAATGAGTGTATTATGATTTTTTTTCCAGTTTGTAATTAATTAGGATTTTTTTTCTTTATTAAAGAGACAAATTTAAATAAAAATGTAGTCATTTTAGGATATCCTTAAAATAAAGGAGGTATACCTCGCCATATTAAATTGCAAATTGCAGGGCCTTCAATAAAAGGATGTAATAATTTGATGGATTTCGGAGTTGGTCGTTTAGTAAATTTTTACGACCTCTTTTATAAAATAATAACACGTTAGTAGCTTTATGCACATATTTAATAATCTAATCTCCCTAAAGTAAGGTGCACATTTATGTGACCCAATCCAAATCTCAACAAAATCGAAATATATCCATAATCACAGGCACATTGATTGTGACGTGGTTTGAGATGCATTTTCATGATGTTGTAATTCTTCTATTAAAATAATAAATAATAATATTAAAAGCGGTTAAAGGTTAAAATTTGCACTTAAGATAAAATATGGTAAATCGGATAAATAAGTCGAATATGATAGCTGAGCGACCGTGCTAGAACCACGGAACTTGAGAATGACTAACACCTTCTCCCAGGTTAACAAAATTCCTTATCCGGATTTTTGGTGCGCAGACTATTAAACAGAATCATTCTTTTCCTCGATTCGGGATTCAACCGGTGACTTGGACAAATCTCCCAAGTGACAACTCTGAATTAAATAAATAACTACTCAATTTGATCGCGCTCCACGCAATCCCAAAAAGATGAAGGTATGGATGAAATTTTATGATCAATTTTTTATGATTAAATGTTTTATTTTTATTATTTGTTCTGTTTTATCTTGTCTATGCTTCACAACCATAACGTTATAACTTATGATGTAATTGCACTCCAAAGTTGATAGAACTTTTTTAAAATCTTCAAGACTCGCTTTATCTAATTTTACTCACATGGAAGGGCTAAATCTTCTTTTTTGATGAGAATAAAATTTGAAAATATACTATTATTAAGATAATGTGCTTGAAAAATCATTAATTATTGACCTCGGTACCTCCTTGTACTATTTGCGATATTTTAATGATATCCTATATCATGCAACAAAGTAATACCATCATTAGTAAATAATATAATTATGAAATTCAACTTGACAAATAGTTCTTTTGTGTGTTATAACTTTTATTATAAAATTTCAAGAGCAATAAATAAATAAATAAATAAAAAATAATATCAGGTTTAGTTTTATATTTCTATATCTTAACATTATCCTTCATTTTCGTTCTTTTTATTTACTTTTGTTTCAGAGTATTTTTAAATTTCCAAAATAAGGTGTTAAAAGAAAAGTGAGAGAAGATACAATCACCTCTAAAGTATTTAATTAAAGTTTATACCATTCAGTATTCATTATATTTCCTTAATTTTTTTACTATATTAAATTAAAGATACAAAATATGATCAATAGCAAATAATCAAGGCAAAAACATACATAAATACATCATTTCGCTTTACAAAATGAAAGATTACTTACCACAAAAGGACAAACGAAAGACAAAGGAGAAGAAATAAAAAGAGAAGTAGGAGAATTCATTAATTCTAACACCTCTCCGCATAGACCATTCTATTTTTGTAATATTTAATATATGGCTTATTCATTCTAGGAAAATTAAAAAAGTAATAGTAATATTACACAGAAAGAACATAAATAAAATTATCAAGCACATCATAGAGAACAAAGGACTCTATTTGATACTAATATATTTTAAGTTTTGGCAGGAAACAATAAAATTTCAACACATTCTTAGTCATAAACAAAAGTATTCTCGCACTTGATCCACAGGAAGGAACCCATTGCCCCAATTACATATACCTCCATTCAAATTGTATATTGAAATTAAGAAACCAAGTAAAACAGACATGTAAATCCAAATACTAAACTTACATGTATGGCGTAAATACTCGTATTGCGCTAAACAGTACCATAAATTTAACACAAATGGTTTCATACAAATACATGATCACGAACTCTGAGTCCAACTTTATAAGAAGAAAGCAAGAAAATATAATAGATGCCCATGGATTATCGATTGCTTTATCGGTACCATACTTGAAATAGTTCTGCAATATCACCCTTAAAATCCTCAAATCAGACATACAGATGATTTCAACCATTTGTCATGGAAAAAAAATTCATTTTAACACAAAAAGTTCAATAATTTTTTTTAAGAAGACAGACCCCCATTCATGGTATATTTAGGTATTGCTCTCAAAATAAATATGAACAAAATGAGCCAATTTTGGCATCAAGGATGGTAGAAGCAGCAAATATATTCTAATATTAAAGTAAGAATTATGTGGAGTTGGATAAAAGAAGAAAACATCTGTTCTGAAAATACGATTCAACATCAAAAGGAGATTTGTTACTCAGGAATAATATATCACAGTATTGTCGGTTAGCATCATGGAGTTTAACAGAAATTACATTTTATATTGATGTTTTTGTTATGCATGTGACTGTTTCATAATCTTCTCAAGGTTTGACTTCATTGAAGCATTCATGAACATTCTCTATCTTCGTCTGTAAAAATAGTTAAAATATTAAAGTTAATATTTAGTAACAAAGATATGTTCATGATTTACAAACTTTTAATGAATTTTAATATCCTATATAATTTTTATTGCCAAAACAAATACTAAATATGAAATAACCCAATTAAATCACAAAATGTAAACTGTTTATGATTGTAACGAATGTTTACATTTATAGGGGAGGTCAAAACTTTGGGCCTTTTAAAAATTCTAATGAATATTAATATTTCAAGTGCTAAAACCTATCCCAATTTTGTTCATTTAAATTTGAGACGACCTATGTAAACAGAAAAAGCTCAACACATAAGGAGAAAACAAAATAGCACAAATTAAATGGATAAAGAAAACAATGAGAAGTCTAGTTATAACAATAAATCATTCTAACCAAAGAAAAACTTCTCTTTTGGAATAACATGGTTGGAATATGAACTAAACCTCAAAAGATTGACCAATACTTCGATCAACTCGGCCTATTTGAATATTTTCACGAGTTTTAATTTCAATATGTAGGAAATTTGTGACATTCTCTAAAATTGTTCCTAAAATAAATAGCAATATAATTGAGTAAAAAAAAATTAAGATAATTCGAGGAAAAGGAACCTGCAAAGTTATAAACTACCATTGGGATTCTTTTCGGAGCCGAAAGTTTCATGTCCTTGAATCAAGCCTTTGAATGATTTCAAGCAATAATGCTGATGATCGTTGATTTTCGACTTCGAACCCGAATTTCAAGTCAACCACAAGTGGCTCTGATTGGCCATGGTCTTATATTTTGGAGAAAGCATAATTATGAACGATGCCACATAATATTGTCTTGCTAACATTTCTTTTTCCAGCAAAGCACAAAGAGAAAAGGATAAACTTGCTATGGTGTATATTATGAGAGAGAAGAGGAGCAGTGGAGGCGCAAGGATGATTAGAAAAGGAAGGTTAAATGAAAAGGGTTAATGAAGGAGCATGACTTTTGGGTGGTTAACGAAAGGGTAAAATTAATTTTAAGATAGAAAAAAGGTTTTAAAAATATGACAAAAAGATAAGTTAAAATACTTGCTTAGTAGAGTGCCACATCACCGATCCTATGTCCCTCATTTATATATTTATATAGAATACTGTTTCAATTGTCCTTTAATTAGAAAAACCTCCTTGTTTCCTAACGTGTCACGACCTGGATTCCCTACCATTGGGATCGTGATGGAGCCTACTCGTGGTAGCTAGGCAAGCCAATTTACTCACCATCTTTCCATTAACATAATCGTCCTATTGTCAATTTAATTAACAATAATAATAATAATAATAATAATAATAATAATAATGTTATCTGCAAAAGTCTACTTCATAAATCTGAATATAAGTGTGAAATACTCAACATAGATCCTCTACCCAAGATGTGGAGTCACAAACTCACGAACTACTAAGAATAACTACACATAATGGTCTGAAAGAAATATAATAACCGTCGGTCTCGAAACAATGAGACTACATCAACAATAAAAATATAAGAAGAGACGCCGGGCCTGCGGATGTCTACAAGCTACCTCAGTCTCGAGAGTATTACAATCCTGCTAGTGAACTACTACTGCTACTGCTGCTCAAACCCTGGACCTGTGCAAAAATGCACGGAAGTGTAGTATCAGCACAATCCGACCCCATGTGCTTGTAAGTGCCTAGCCTATCCCTGCAAAGTAGTGACAAGCCTAGGACCAGACACTCACATAAACCTGTGCAGTTCTATATACATATATACCACAAAATAATAGAAATACAGAGCAACACAAATACCAAGGGAGGGAACATGCTAGGGGGGAGCACAATCGAATATACATAATTCATCAGTATGATAAAAAAAAATAGAGTGCAACAAACAGTTATCACAAAAAAAGAATTGAATAGTTGCACGGCATCATCCTTCGTTCTTTTACTCTCACCCTCACCAAAAAAATCAAATAGAAGTGCACGACATTAACCTTCGTGCTTTTACTCTCATCCTCACAAAATTAGCAAATAAAAGTGAACCACATCACCCTTCGTGCTTCTACTCTCATCATCACCAAATAAGCAAATAATAGTGCACGACATCACCCTTTGTGCTTTTACTCTCATCCTCACCAAATAAGCAAATAAAAGTGCACGGCATCATCCTTCGTGCTTTTACTCTCATCCTCACATTCATGTCACGGCATGATCCTTCGTGTATGATTTAATTAACAATGGCATGGAATGTTTCTTCATGCGTAAATAGTAAAACGTGGCGCGAAATGATCCTTCATACATAAATAGTAAAACATGGCACCGAATGATCCTTCGTGCATAAATAGTAAACATGGCACGGAATGATCCTTCGTGCGAATATAATTAAAAATGTGTGATGACCAGGCCCGTCATCATGTGATTTATCACCCTGTTTCCCCCGTATATGCTTGTTCATGATTCAATACATGTTTTTGGTGAGTTTGAGCCAATTCGGATCGAGTTTGGTTGGAAATGAGACAAATAGTCTCTTAGGAGAAGGCATAGTTGAGAAAAGTCAACCGAATATTAACTTGTGAGTTAGAGAGATCGAAATCAATTTCGGATGATTCCGTCAGCTTTGGAAGGTCATTTGTGGCTTAGGAGAGCGATCAGAATTGAATTTGGAGGTCCGGTGTAGTTTTAGGCTTGAATTGGCTAATGTTGAATTTTGGCGAAATCCGAATGGTAGGTGAGATTTTGATCCGGGAGTCAGAATGGAATTCCAATAGTTGCAGTAGCTCCGTTAGGTGATTTTGGATATGCATGCAAATTTTCAGGACATTCGGACATCGTTTGGTTGGGTTTTTGATTGGATGTTGGTTTCGGAAGTTTTTATTGAAATTTAGGCTTGAATTCGCTTTGATTCGATGATTTCCGTGTTTAAGGGTGTGTTTTTATGATTGGAACAAGTTTTTATCGCGTTTTGGAATAGGTTTGTGGTTTTCGCTGGGGTCCCGGGGGCCTTAGGATGAATCTGGGGGTCCAAATGGACCATTTTTGGCCAAATGAGGCATCAGGTCTGCTGTCATAGGTGCGGCAGACGTTTGTTCTTTGCGATCGTGAATATGGCCATGCAATCACGTAGTGTATCAGAGAGCTGAGGATCTTTTGTTCTTCGTGATAGTGAGTTGCTGGATGCGAACGCGTAAGGTGAAGACTAGGTGAATCGCGATCGCGGAGTCTGGATCGCGTTCCCAGAGTGCAAGGGTAGCTGGTCATCGCAATCGCGGTTGACTTCACATGATCGTGTAGAAGAAAAAGAGGCCTACTAAAGTTTGTCCATCGCGATCGCATGACAAAGGCTACGATCACGTAGAGTAAAGATACCTGACAGAAGGGTTTTTAACAGGACATTTCATTCGTGAACATAGAGTATATTTCCTCCATTTTTGAGTTCCTTGAGAGCAAAGTGACGGGATTTGAAGGGGATTTCATCGGGAAAACATTGGAGGTAAGTTTTATGGTCTAAATACACGATTTTATCTTAGAATCTTCATTTATTTCACTGAAAATGGAAGGATTAATGGGGGATTTTTGCTCTAAGCCTGGGCTATGGTAAATCACCCATTTGAATGAGCAAACGGAGTTCGATTTTGAAAACTTTATATGTATGGACTTGTGTTGAGATAAGGATTCCGAAAATGTAACTTTTGTAATTTTTTGAGTAGCGTACCGAAAGTCGGATTTAGACAACTTCGTGGGTTTTGGTGTAAATCGAGTTATTTCAATTGGGTTATATCTATTTAGCCTATTTTGATGTATTCTTATTGATGTTCATCAGATTTGGCATCTGAGGAGGTTGATTTGCGAGGAAAGCACAAGGCGAGCTAGGACTTCTACCGATTTGAGGTGATTGGTGGTAGTAAATGATGTACTGAGGGTTTGAAACCCCGTACTTGCACTATACAGTGCAATACTGAGATGTAACACACGTCATGTTACGAGAGTGGTGGTATTGTGACTAGGGATTTGGACATGGTCCTTCCCAATTGATAGTATATTGTGTATCATGACTGAGATTGAGCTTATAACTGTGTAATTGGGCGAGTAGCCATGTTTGGGGCCTTGTGCCGATCTGTAGAGTATTAGGGAAGCATGTAGAGCTAAGTGACACTTATATCATGCTAGACACATACTCTCTACCGTAATCATGAGCCAATACTAGATGTGTACTTTGAGAGAGACTACCTAGGGTGGGATTCCCTGTTCTAGCTGAGTGGGCCTGAGAGGCCAAGTCTATATTGAATGAGATGGGGTCGAGGACCACTGTGAGTTATTGATATACATACCGGATCGGGCTGCATGCCGCAATATTATACATATATATACAGATATATTGGATCAGGCTGCACGCCGGAGCATTATATATATATACATATATATATATATATAAATATTGGATCAGACTGCATTATTTCATCGCATATATATATATATATATATATATATATATATATATATATATATATATATATATATATATATATATAGGATCGGACTGCACGCCGCAGTAATATATATGTGGATCAAACTGCACGCCGCAGTATTATTGTGCTTGGGCTGTAGGTGCCCCTCCAGAATCTGTACACACTCCCAGTAAGTGCCGTCGACATTAAATGGATCGGGCAGCATGCTGCAGCGCTATATATATTGGATCGGGCTGCATGCCGCAGCGCTATATATATTGGATCGGGCCGCACGCCGCAGCATTATATATATATATATATATATATATACATATATATTTTGATCGGGCTGCATGCCGCAACAATATGAGTGAGGACTTGGTCAGTGTGGGATCATTGTGAGACAGTTGTGGACTGGAATAGGACTTATCTGTGTTGAGATGACTTACCCGTAAGGTTACCCTTAGAACTCTTTAGTGATAGTACATGTGTTCTTATTTTCAGTTGTTATTTTTTATTATTACTCACTAAGTTGAAATATACTCACCCCACTCCCACGCACTTTCTTTGCAGATCAAGGTGTTCATGAGGGTAGTTGAGCTATCGCAGCTGCTTCAGTATTGTTATTCCGAGGAGACTTCGAGGTAGCTGTCGGCGTTCGCAGGACTTTATCTCTTCCTCTTTATCATTTTGTTGCTTTTATTTTGCCTAGACTAGATTTGTGTAGGATATTTCCATCTATAGAGCCTTAAACTTGTGACACCGCGATTGTTGGGCTGTATTTTGTATGTTTTTATTTCCACGCTTATTTTTTTTATATGAAAAAAGCTATTAATGTTAATTGATTAGTATTAATTAATAACTGGCTGGTAAATTGGATAACATGGTCGGACTTGCCTAGTAATGTGTTGGGAACTATCACGACTGGGGTTTGGGTCGTGACAAGTTGGTATCGCAGACTAGGTTAACAGGTCTCGCGAGTCATGAGCCGATTTAGTAGAGTCTCGTGGATCGGTACGGGGACGCTTGTGCTTATCCTTGGGAGGTTGCAAACCTTTTAGGAAAGCTTCAAATTCTTGCAATTCTTGTCGTGCGATTTTGTTGATCCAAAACTGAACTTTGATATTCTATTCTCTCTCAGATGGCGAGAACTCGAGCTTCCGGACGAGGTGGGCGGCCACTATTGCCACGTACTAGAGGCTGTGGATGCGGTCGTGGTCGTGGTAGGGGAAGGGCAGCTGAGGCAGTGTTAGCTGACCTACAGCCTGAAGTTGCTGAGGTCCCATCAGTACCATTTCAGGCACCAGCTGTGCCCATTGTTATTCCGGGTCAATAGGAGACCCTAGCTTAGATATTAGCTGTTTGCACTAGCCTGGCTCAGGCAGTTTCAGCTTCCACCGCAGCAGCTACATCCGGGACCGGTGGTGGTCATCAGAAGCCCACAACTCGCCCTCCATAACCGACAGTGCAGGGGCCTGCAGACATCTGAGGCTCCACCAGTTCAGCCAGTGGTCCCAATACAGCCAGCTATTCAGGTTCAGGGGGACATAGTCCCAGTTATGAACGACGACGAGCAGTGTCGTCATGAGAGGTTCAGTAGATTATCTCAACCTATTTTCTGTGGTGCTCCGGGAGAATGTGCTCAAGGTGTTCAGGACAAGTTCCATTGGATACTCCGTAAATCAGGGATCTCGGAGTCCAATGGTGTATCCTTTACTACCTTCCAGTTCCAAGGACCAGCCTTTACCTGGTAGGAGGCTTATGAGCATCGTAGACCGGCAGGGGCAGCACCATTATCATTGTAAGAGTTCTCCACTATGTTCTTGGAGAAGTGGGTACCTCGATCCCAGTGAGAGGAGATGCGTAGACAGTTTGAGGCGCTTCACCAGGGAGACATGTCAGTGTCGGAGTATGAGGTCAGATTCACAGAGTTATCCATATATGCACCGTGGTTGGTTCCTACTGACCGTGAGAGGATTGGGCATTTTGTTGATGGCCTTATTTATCCTATCCGTATTCTAATAACCCGAGAGGCGGTTTTGAGCCACTCTTTTGAGGATGCTATAGATATCAATGGCGACATAGAGACAGATCGTCACAGGGAGCGAGAGGAGAGGGAGGCCAAGAGGCCTCGAGGATCAGCTAGTTCTAGTGGCACCAGAGGCCAGGGTTAGGAGAGCCGAGGTTGCTCTTTCAGGTCTTCACAGCCGGCCTGCTCAGATCATCGTGGGTCATCTTCCGGCCGTGGTTATCAAGGTTCGCACCAGAGCCAGCCATCTCTCAACGCTATGCCAGCACAGAGTTCTTCACAGGCCCCAACTATCCAGGGTTCTTCTCAACCTAGTTCATTTACTAGACACTCCGGTGCTAGGGATTCTCATCAGTCCCAGCCCCTAGCACCTTTATTCGAGTGCGAAGAGTTTGGGCACATCCATAGAGAGTGCCCCCATTTTGGTCCCAGGCCATATAAGCAGGGGGACAACCCTCATCATCTGGTCCTTCTACTTCAGCACCCACCCTACCAGCTAGGGGTGAGGGTCAGGCAGCTAGGGGCCGCCCTCGAGGGGTAGGCCGATCAGGCGGTCAGGCTAGATGTTATGCTCTTCAAGGCCGATCTGATGCAGTTGCTTCTGCTGCTGTCATTATAGGTATTATTTTAGTCTGCCACAGAGATGCCTCAGTATTTCGATCCTGATTCCACTTATTCTTATGTATGTACATATTTTGCTCTTCATTTGGGCATGACCTGAGGGTGTCTTGCATTTCCCGTGCATGTATCTACCCCGATGGGTGATAGCATTGTTATGGACCATGTATACCGGTCCTGTCTAGTCACTATTGGGGGTCTAGAGTACCGAGTATACCTATTGCTTCTGAGCATGATTGATTTTAATGTTATATTGGGCATGGATTGGCTATCTTCATGCCATGCTATTCTGGACTGTCATGCCAAGACAGTCACTTTGGCTATGCCGGGCATTCATAGGATCGAGTGGCGAGGCACGACTGATTTTGTACCCAGCATGGTAATATCTTTCCTCAAGGCCAAATAGATGGTTGGGAAAGGATGTCTTTCTTATTTTGCATTCGTGCGGGAGGTTAGAGCTGAGACTTAAACCTGTTGGGCATGCCGTCGGACAGGGATATTGATTTTGGGATCGATTTGGTGCCAGACACTCAGTCTATTTCTATTCCTCCATATCGTATGGCACCAGCTGAGCTGAAAGAATTCAAGAAGCAGCTCCAGGAACTCCTAGATAAGGGGTTCATTCGGCCGAGTGTGTCACCTTGGGGTTCACTGGTCTTGTTTGTTAAGAAGAAAAATGGCTCAATGAGGATGTGTATTGACTATAGGCAGCTGAACAGGGTAACAGTGAAGAACAAGTATCCTCTGCCTCGCATTGATGATTTATTTGATCCGCTCCAAGAAGCTAGTGTATTCTTGAAGATTGATCTTCGTTCAGGCTACCACCAGCTGAAGATTAGAGAGTCTGATATTATGAAGACAGCCTTCAAGATGAGGTATGGGCACTATGGGTTTCTTGTGATGTCTTTTGGGATGACCAATGCCCCAGCCGCGTTCATGCATCTGATGAACAATGTATTTCGGCCATATTTGGACTCCTTCGTGATTGTGTTCATAGATGATATCCTGGTGTACTCCCGTAGCCAGGAGGAGCATGCCTAGTATCTTAGAGTTGTATTGTGGAGGTTGCGTGAGGAGAAGTTGTACGCCATGTTCTCCAAGTGTGAGTTCTAGCTCGAGTCCGTGCCATTCTTAGGACACGTGGTGTCGAATTATGGTATTCAGGTGGATCCAAAGAAGATAGAGGTGGTTCAGAGTTGGCCCATACCGACCTCAGCTACTGATATTCGTAGTTTCCTGGGATTGGTAGGGTATTATCTCTGATTTGTGCAGGGATTCTCTTCCATTGCTTCACCCTTGACTAGATTGACTCGGAAGGGTGCTCCTTTTGTGTGGTCCGAGGAGTGTGAGGAGAGCTTTCAGAAGCTCAAGACAACATTGACCACGGCACCAGTCATGATACTGCCGTCAGCTTCAGACCCTTATACTATGTATTGTGATGCCTCGGGAGTTGGCATTGGTTGTGTATTGATGCAGGAGGGTAGGGTCATTGCTTATTCTTATCGCTAGTTTAAGCCCCATGAGAAGAACTACCTTGTACATGATTTGGAGCTAGCAACCATAGTTCACGCTCTGAAGATTTGGAGAGATTACTTGTACGGTGTCTCTTGTGAGGTGTATACCGATCATCGGAGTCTTAAGCATATGTTCAAACAGAAGGACCTTAATTTGAGACATCGGAGATGGCTGGAGTTTCTTAAGGACTATGACATCACTATATTGTATCATCCGGGGAAGGCCAATGTTGTGGCCGATGCTTTGAGCCGAAAGGCGGTCAATTTGGGCAGCTTAGCTTATATTCCAGTTGGGGAGAGGCCATTTTCATATGATGTTTAGGCATTGGCCAATCGACTAGTGAGGTTGGATATTTCTGAGCTGAGCCGAGTATTTGCTTGTGTTGTTTCTCGGTCTTCTTTATATGATCGCATCAGAGAGCGTCAGTATGATGATCCACATTTGCTTGTCCTTAAGGACAAAGTTCTACACAATGATGCTAGAGATGTGACTATTGATAGTGATGGTGTTCTGAGGATGCAGGGCCGTATCTGTGTGCCTAATGTAGATGGCCTTCGAGAGTTGATATTAGAGGAGGCTCACAGCTCGCGGTACTCCATTCATCCGGGTGCCGCGAAGATGTACCAGGACTTGAGATAGCATGACTGGCGGAGAAAGATAAAGATGGATATTGTTAGGCATGTTGCAGGATGCCTCAACTGCTAGCAGGTCAAGTATGAGCATCAGAGATCGGGTGGTGTTCTTCACCGTATAGTTATTCCCAAGTGGAAATGGGAGAGTATTACTATGGATTTTGTGACTAGGATCCCTCGAACTTCGAGGAAGTTCAATTTTGTGTGGGTAATTGTTGATCAGCTGACCAAATCCACACATTTCATTCTAGTATGTACTACTTACTCATCGGAGCGGTTAGCGGTGATCTTTATTCCAGAGATTGTCAGGTTACATGGGGTACCAGTGTCTATCATATCTGACAGAGGCACCCAGTGCACTTCTCAGTTCTGGTGGACATTCCAGTGGGAGCTGGGTACGCGGGTTGAGTTGAGCACAACATTTCTTCTTCAGACAGACAGAGAGTCTGAGTGCACTATTTAGATCATGGAGGATATGTTGCGTGCATGTGTGATTGATTTTGGAGGTTCATGGGATGAGTTCCTACCACTTGCAGAGTTTGCCTACAATAATAGTTATCAGTCGACTATTCAGATGGTGCCCCGTATGAGGCGTTGTATGGCAGACGGTGTAGATCTCCAGTGGGATAGTTTGAGCCCGGTGAGGATAGATTGATAGGGACCGAGTTATTTCAGGATTCTTTGGATAGAGTGAAGTTGATTCAAGAGAGGCTTCGCACAGCACAGTCACGCTAGAAGAGTTATGCGGACCGTAGGGTTCGAGAGTTGTCTGTCATGGTTGGTGATAGGGTATTGCTGGAGATTTTACCGATGAAGGGTGTTATACGGTTTAGGAAGAATAGGAAACAAAGTCCCAGTTTCATTGGTCCTTTTGAGATACTCAGGGGGATTGGGAATGTGGCATATCAGTTGGCCATGCCACCCAGTTTGTCCAGTGTTCATCCAGTATTCCATGTGTCTATGCTCCGGAATGTCGGGGATCCATTCCATGTGTTGGACTTCAGTACGATTCATCTGGATGGTGATCTATCTTATAATGTGGAGCCAGTGGCTATACTATGTAGACAGGTTTGAAAGTTGAGGTTCAAGGACATTGCTTCAGTCAAGGTCCAGTGGAGAGGCCGTCCCGTGGATGAGGCTACTTGGGAGATCGACCAGGAGATGCAGAGCAGATATCCTCACTTATTTGAGTCTCCATGATGAGCGTTTGCTTAATTTGGGGAGAATGTGATGACCCGGTCCTTCATCATGTGAGTTATCACCCCGTATCATCCTTTATATGCTTTTTCATGTTTCAATACATGTGTTTGGTGAGTTTGAGTCAATTCGGATCGAGTTTGGTTGGAAATGAGACAAATAGCCTCTAAGGAGAAGGCATAGTTATGAAAAGTCAACCGGATGTTGACTTGTGAGTTAGAGAGCTCAGGATCGAATTCTGATGATTTGGTCAGCTCCAGCAGATAATTTGTGGCTTAGGAAAACGTATAAATTGAATTTGGAGGTCCAGTGTAGTTTTAGTCTTGAATTGGCTAAGGTTGAATTTTGGCGAAATCCGAACGGTAAGTGAGATTTTGATCCAGGAGTCGGAATGGAATTCTGACAGATGCAGTAGCTCTGTTAGGTGATTTTAGATATGCCTACAAATTTTAAGGCCATTCGGACATCGTTTGGTCAGGGTTTTTATTGGATGTTGGTTTCAGAAGTTTTTAGTTGAAACTTAGGGTTGAATTCGCTTTGATTCGATGATTTCCATGTTTAAGGGTGTGTTTTTACGATTGGAACAAGTTCGTATCGTGTTTTGGAGTTGGTTGGTGGTTTTCGTTGGGATCCCGGGGGCCTCATGATGAATCCGGGGGTCCAAACGGACCATTTTTGGCCAAATAAGGGACCAGGTCTTCTGTCATAGGTGAAACAGACGTTTGTTCTTCACGATCACGAAGATGGCCATGCTCTTCACGATCGCGAGGTGCTGGATGCGAACGCGTAAGGTGAAGACTGGGTGAATCGCAATCACGGAGTCTAGATCGCGTTCGCAGAGTGCAAGGGTAGATGGTCATCACGATCGCGGTTAAATCCACGCGATCGCGTAGAAGAAAAAGAGGCCTGCTAAAATTTTTCCATCGCGATCGCATGCCAAAGGATGCGATTGTGTAGAGTAAAGATACCTGTCAGAAGGGTTTTTAACAGGACATTTCATTCACGAACATAGAGTATATTTCCTCCATTTTTTAGTTCTTTGAGAGAAAAGTGACGGGATTTGAAGGGGATTTCATCGGGAAACATTGGAGGTAAGTTTTATGGTCTAAAAATACGATTCTATCATAGAATCTTAATTTATTTCACGGAAAAAGGAAGGATTAATGGGGGATTTTTGCTCTAAGCCTAGGCTATGGTACATTGCCAATTTGAATGGGCAAACATAGTCCGATTTTGATAAACATTATATGTATGGACTCGTGTTGAGATAAAATTCTGAAAATGTAACTTTTGTAATTTATCGAGAAGCGTACCGAAAGTTGGATTTTGACAACTTCGTGGGTTTTGGTGTAAATCGAGTATTTCGATTGGGTTATGTCTATTTAGCCTATTTTGATGTATTCCTATTGATGCTGATCAGATTTGGCGTCCCAGGAGGTTGATTTGCAAGGCAATCGCAAGACGATCTAGGACTTCTACCAATTCGAGGTGAGTGGTTGTAGTAAATGATGTACTGAGGGTTTGAAACCTAGTACTTGCACTATACAGTGCTGTGCTGAGATGAAACACGCGTCATGTGATGAGCGTGGTGGTATTGTGATTGGGGATTTGGACTTGGTTCTTCCCAATTGATAATTTATTGTGTATCATGACTGAGATTGAGCTTATAACTGTGTAATAGGGCTAGTTCCGTGTTTGGGGCCTTGTGCCAATCTGTAGAGTATTAGGGAAGCCTTGTAGAGCTAAGTGACCCTTATATCATGCTTGACACATACACTCAGCCGTAATCATAGATGTATAGCATATCATGAGCCAGTACTAGATGTGTACTTTCAGAGAGACTACTCGGGGTGGGATTCCCCAGTTTAGCTTAGTGGGCCTGAGAGGCCAAGTCTATATTTACTGAGATGGGGACGAGTACCACTGTGAGGTATTGATATACATACCAGATCGAGCTGCACGCCGCAACATTATACATATATATACATATATATTGGATCGGGTTGCACATCGCAGCATTATATATATATATATATATATATATATATTGGATCGGGCTGCACGCCGCATCACTATATATATATATATTGGATCGGACTGCAAGCCGCAGTGATATATATATGTGGATCGGACTGCACGCCGCAGTAATATATATGTGGATCGGACTGCATGCCGCAATATTATTGCGCTTAGGATGTAGGAGCCCCTCCGGAGTCTGTACACACCCTAGTGAGCGCCTTCGATGTTAAATTGATCAGGTTGCACGCCGCAGCGCTATATATATTGGATCGGGCTGCACGCCGCAGCGCTATATATATTGGATCGGGTTGCACTCCGCAACATTATATACATATACATATATATTTTGATCGGGTTGCACGCCGCAGCAGTATGAGTAAGGACTAGGTCAATGTGGGATCATTGTGAGACAGTTGTGGACTGGAATTTGACTTATCACTGTAGAGATGACTTACCTATGAGGTTACCCTTAGAAGTATTTAGGCATAGTACATGTGTTCCTATTTTCAGTTGTTATTTATTATTATTACTCGCTGAGTTGAAATATACTCAGCCCACTCCCCTACACTTTCTGTGCGGATCCAGATGTTCAGGAGGGCAATTGAGCTATTGCAGCTGCTTCATTACTTTTATTCCGAGGAGACTTCGAAGTAGTTGTTGGCGTCGGCAGGACCTGATCTCTTCCTCTTTATCATTTTGACGCTTTTATTCTGCCTAGACTGGATTTGTGTAGGATATTTCCATCTGTAGTGGCTCAAACTTATGACACCGCGATTGTTGGGCTGTATTTTGTATTTTTTCATTTCCACGCTTATTGTTTTGATATGAAAACAAGGTATTAATGTTAATTGATCAGTATTAAGTAATAACTGGCTAGTAAATTGGATAACATGGTCGGGCTTGCCTAGCAATGTGTTGGGCGCCATCACGACCGGGGTTTGGGTCATGACAAAATGGCACAGCACCACCTTTCGTGCTTTATCACTCTTCCTCACCCAATCAACAGTCAAAAACAACGGGCCAGAGGAATGAAATAAACAACAAGTACCATCCCAGCATAAGAGTAACAGCAGTCATAACACTATCCCAGTAAGAGAATAATAACAACAACACAACAAGGTCCCGGCAAGGGAACAATAACACAATCTCCACAAACCGGCAAGGGCTCAATAATATAACTTAGGAAAGTTCCACATTAGCTCACAACATGTATCAACAAACGACTCACGGTCATGCTAGACTCCGATGTATAGATGCTCGTCACCATGCCTATACACCGCACTCGATCATTTAGCAAGTAGCAAGTTATTATACTCTAATCCTATTCCCTCAAGCTAGGATAGATCAAACACTTATCTCGACGGATTATAGTCCACTCAATCCTCAAACAATGCCATTCCTTTTGAACTTGGCTCCAAATCAATCGTATCTATACACAATTTATTTAATATCATCAATTTTACTCAACAAACCAGCCCAATTGCCTAATTAAAGTATTTTTAACATGCTCTCCAGAAATTGTTAAACTGACCCCAGGGACCGCTTGGTAAAAAACAAACGAAAACAATCGGAGTCCATTTGACTCCTCAAATCGACCCCTAAAGGTCTTATAATTACAGGCCCCAATATCCTATTTTTCTTCTGTTTTCATGAATTACAGAATGGGATTGTGGTTTATAATCACACATAAACGAGTTTTAATAATCAAATCACTTACCTCTATGATACCCACTAATTTTGTCTCTTAAAGATCGCCTCAGAAGCTTCTCCCCGTTCACAAATTAGAAAACAACTCGACATGCTCATTATAGGTATACTGTTCACGCGTTTTACTGCTCCCAATTGATTTCTTGAGAAATTCTAATAAATCTAGGCTTTTGAATCACTCAATTTGACCTTATTATGAAGGAGATATGTAGGTTTTAAGATTTGTAAATAGTGCAGGTTTTTAATACGTCGTCAGGGCAATTTCGTCATTAACCTGAAAATCATGGCAACCTTAGTATAATGGCCATAAAATCCTCATACGATGTCCAAATTCGATGATTCTTTTTGCTACGGGTCCGTAATTACGATACGGATATAATACTTCATTCAAAACAATAATTGGAACTCATTTATTCAAAATGATATCATTTAAGCTTGAAGAAACGATGTAAAAGCATAAGAAAACGAGCATAACACAACCCAAACATATCCGAAACACGTCAAACGACGTCCGTTTTTTATCAAAATTTATAGAAAGTGCTCAAACAATATATAAGACTTTTACCAGATATCGGAACAAAAATATGAGCCCCATACCATAGCCTTTCAATCAATTTTTATTTTTATTTTCCTTAATAATTTCAGAAAAACAATTTAACAAAAAATTCATATCTCGGGCTCTAGGCCTCTGAAATCGAGTACGGGAACATGCTCGAGTCCCATATTTTTCTACAGACTTTTTGGGACTGCCCGAACTCGGGTCCCGTTCCATTTACCAAAAATGTTTACCAAAGTCAACTATATCAATATTAATATCAAAATCCTTCAAATTTCTCATAGAATTCACATATTCTAACACAAAATGTTTTTTGGCTACGCACTCGGACTGCGTACGTAAGTCGAGGCAATATAAAATGCGATTTTCAAGGCCTCAAAAGCATGAAACAGATGAGGAAACTAGGTGATGACCATTTGGGTCGTCATTTCCTCCACCTCTAAAAGAACCGTTCATCCTCGAATGGACAAGAGAAAGAAGTACCTGAGTCGGGGAACAAATGTGGGTGATGGCTCCACATATTAGACTCGGTCTCCCAGGTCGATGACTCAGGAGGCTGACCTCTCCACTGAACACGCACGGAAGGAAAACTCTTCGACCTCTATGGTCAAACCTACTGGACTAGAATGGCTACCAGCTCCTCCTCGTAAGATAGATCATTGTCCGACTGGACGGTACTGAAGTCTAACATGTGCGTAGGATTGCCGGGATCCCTCTGAAGCATAGATACATGAAAAATCGGATGCATGGCTTATAAGCTAGGTGGCAGTGCAAATCTATAAGTCACTTCTCCCACTCGATCCAAAATCTCAAATGGACCAATATACCTAGGGCTGATCTTGCCCTTCTTTCCGAATCTCAGCACGCCCTTCATCGGTGACACTCGGAGCAATACCCGCTCACCAATCATGAAATCCACATCTCGCACCTTACGGTCTGCATAGCTCTTCTTTCTAGACTAAGCTGAACGCAACCTCTCCTGAATAGTCTTGACCTTATCTAAGGCCTCCTGGACTAAGTCCGTACCCAACAACCGAGCCTCTCCGGGCTCAAACCATCCGATTGGAGACCGACATCGCCTACCATACAATGCCTCATATAGAGCCATATGAATGCTAGACTGGTAGCTGTTATTGTAGGCGAACACAGCTAATGGCAGAAACTGGTCCCACGAGCCTCCAAAATCAATGATGCAAGCTCGGAGCATATTTTCTAAAATTTGAATAGTTCTCTTGGACTGATAGTCCGTCTGAGGATGAAATGTTGTACTCAACTGAACCTGGGTGCCTAACTCCAGCTGGACTGCTCTCCAGAAGTGCGAGGTAAACTATGTACCCCGATCTAAGATAATATATACTGGAACACCATGAAGGCGAACAATCTCCCGAATGTAAATGTCCAATAACCTCTTAGATGAGTAGGAGACTGATACTGGAATGAAATGTATTGACTTGGTCAGCCTATCTACAATAACCCAAATAGCATCGAATTTCCTCCGAGTCAACGGAAATCCAGGAATGAAGTCCTTTGTAATCGACTCCCATTTCCACTTGGGAATTTCAATTCTTTGGAATACACCACCAGGGCTCTGGATCTCATATTTAACCTGTTGACCATTTAGACACCGGGCGACATATGCAACAATGTCCTTCTTTATCCTACACCACCAATAATGCTGCCGCAAGTCTTGATACATCTTTGCGGCCCCCGGGTGAATAGAATACCTAAAACTATGGGCCTCCGCTAAGATCAACTCTCGAATCCCATCAACATTGGGCACGCAAACTCGACCTTGCAATCTCAACACCCCATCATCACCTGAGGTTACATTTGTAGCACTTCCCTCTGCATCGTGTCTCTTAGGACCCACAAGTGGAGATCATCGAATTGCCATTCACGGATACGCTCCAATAGAGAAGAACGGGAAACCGTGCAAGCCAACACTCTACTAGGCTCAGAAATATCTAATCTCATAAATCGGTTGGCTAAGGCCTGAACATCTAAGAAAGTCGTCTCTGGTTCATCTGAATGAAAGAAAGACTACCCATACTGGCAGACTTTCTACTCAACGCATCAGCCACTACATTAGCCTTACCAGGGTGATATAAGATAGTAACGTCATAATCTTTTAGCAAATCTAACCATTTCCTCTGCCGCACATTCAACTTCCTCAGCTTGAACAAGTACTGAAGACTCTTGTGATCCGGGTATACCTCACACGCCACACCATATAAATAATGCCTCCAAATTTTCAAGGCATGAACAATCGCTGCCAACTCTAGGTCATGAACCGGATAATTCTTCTCATAGATTTTGAACTATCTCAACGCATATGAAATAACCTTTCCATCCTGCATCAACACCGCTCCAAGCCTCGTACGAGAAGCATCACAGTAGACTGTGTAAGGCCCTGAACCCGTTGGCAAAATTAACACTGGTGCCGTAGTCAGAGCTGTTTTGAGCTTCTGAAAGCTCGCCTCACATTCATCTGACCATTCGAACTGGACACATTTTTGGGTCAATCTAGTCATCAGGGTTGTAATAGATGAAAACCACTCCACAAACCGCCAATAATATTCTGCTAACCCCAAGAATCTCCGGATATTTGTGGCTGATGTTAGTTTAGGCCAGTCCTTGATTGCTTCCTTCTTCCTTGGATCAACCGGTATACCTTTTGCCGTCACAGCATGACCTATGATCCTTCTGACTGCGGGAGTATATCAATACGTCATCAATAGAGACTATCACGAACAAGTCTAAATAAGGCATGAACACCTCATACGTATGCACGTGACCATGACTCTGGCCATAAAAATTGTCCCTAATTTACAACATTGCCAATTAATTGTGTGTTATCAAATACCTTATTCCAAAACTCCTACTTTACTCACAGTGAGGTATGGAGACCTCATGATTACTTTCTTGAATTAATGAGTTGTATTTATCCTCACCTGGGTGCTCGTCTCAAGGGCTAAAACTCAACAGTTACAAAGCAGAAATGACTAAATATGAATAGAAACGATATAAGAATTGTCAAATAATCCTAACAGACATGGCTCAATTTTAGATATTGTACAAGATTTTTGTTTTCAAAAAGGGAAAATTTTAAACATAAACTTCTCACCACCAGGACCTTGTCCTCATGTAATATCTACTGCAACTTGTAGCTCGGTTAAAAAAAATATTTCACATTATACAAAAATTGGAGGACCTCATCCTAAACTCTGAATCACAAGTACTTGCACATTGTACCGATTGAAAATTTTCATTTCCTCTCTTTCTTATTTTCAATAATTGTCCGTCAAAGAACACACGACATAAAATGAACCTTCATGCCGATATGGTATATAATTAACAATTGAAATTAATTATTCCAGGAACTACATCAACTCCTATTTTAGTAAGTAATATAAAGTCACTTTTAGCCTCATAAATATTCTTAGTGACCAACACATAATAATAGGGATAGTTATCTCCATATAATTGCACAACGTTAGTATTCTCATAAGTAGGTTTGATGGTTGCGAAACTCACTCATGAGTGTGGCATGTTAAAAGGACTCGCCTAAATTTTTCAAAAAAAAAATGGAAAAGGGCCTGAAATGCCCCTCTGTTATAGGAAATAGAACATCAAAGCCCTCCGTTAAAAGTTGGTCCCTTATATGTCCTTGCCGTCTAAAAACGGGCTCAAATATGCCCTTATCCACTAATAGAAGATATGTAAATCCACGTGGAATTATTAAAACATAGAAGGGCATTTTAGACCCTTTTCGGATTGTACAAGGTCATATACGAGTCAGTTATAGTAGTTAATTCTCAAGCACTTCACTCCATATCAGTTTACTCACACACATATTTTAGACCCTTCATTGATGTCCGATTTCTCCTACTAATTGGGTGACCTTGTCGATTTCGAGTTGAGTTCTAGTTTAGGTTTATTTGTTTTTCATCTTTATTAGCTTGTTTTGGAGATTTCTCTAAGTCAATGTCGCAATGTTCGAGTAGCTTAAATGGGTCAATTAGGAGGTGTCGTTGTGGACTTGCTGCTAATTATTTTATGGTGTGGACTCCTTTAAATGCCGGGACAAGATTTTTCAAATTTCCTAAGCATGAGGTATGTAAATTTGTTAATGGGTTCTTTTAATTTTTTCAATTTGACGGTAATTTTTTTTTTTGGTTTTAGGATGATAATGTTCCTATTGGGAATGACAAGATGAGGAGTTTGCTCCTAGAATTTTAAATCTCATATACAGTTTCAAGAAGGAGAAGGAATCTCTAATCCGTGAAAGAAATGTACTCCGAAGAAAAGTTGTCGATCTTGAGAATGTTATGATACTCGTTGATCATGGAGGAATAGAATCATTGGAATTGGAAAGAAATGTTCTAATGAAGAATATGGTTGATTTAGAGTACTCACCTATGTGTATGCTAAATGTCGAAAGAAGATGTGGATTTTCTTTTGTGTGATATTGGGATGTTTTGTTATGTTATTTGCATTAGCGGGAAATGATATGTAATGTGAGTGCTATTATGGCTTAGTTGTTATGTTTTATTATGTAATGATTTTTTTTTTTGCAAGGATTCAATGGAGCCATTCCCATTCATTTGAATATTTATGTCTATGATTGAGTTACTTGATGTGATAATTAGTTTGTCTCTATAATTAAGTTACTTGATGTGATCATTAGTTTGTTGGTCTAAAATAGGTGTATGAGTAAACTGATATGGAGTGAAGTGCTTGAGAATTCACTACTATAACTGACTCGTAGTTGACCATGTACAATCCGAAAAGGGTCTAAAATGCCCTTTTATGTTTTAATGTAATTCCACGTGGATTTGCATATTTTCTGTTAGTGCATAAGGGCATTTTGAGCCCATTTTTAGACGGTAAGGGCATAAAAGGGACCAACTTTTAACGGAGGTCATTGATATCCTATTTCCTATACTAGAGGGGCATTTTAGGCTCTTATCCGAAAAAAAAAACAAATCAGCCTAAGGAAAAATATCCTTTTTATAACAATCAAAATTATACATGTGATGACACCATATGGTGTAGTAACCTCGGTCATACCATAGAAAGTATATCAACGGTTGGGTCTCCACCTCTAGGATTCTCACCTCCACCCCTAACATCCTGACCTCTACCTCTGGCTGGTCATGTAAGATAAGTATTGACTGCAATGGAGCACGTATCCTGAGTGCTCTCCTAAAATTGCATTTCTCCAAAACTGCACATTCACAACAATTCTTTCAAGGCTCAGTTAAATTATTGCACATGACAACATATTCGGACACTGTCATTGTGACTTGGTACAATCGTTTAGATTGCATATACTACATATTGCAGAGAATCTGGGAGGTGACTTCTTTAGAACATTTCCTTAAAATAGAGTTGATTAGGTAGTGTTGCATTGGCCGGTTCGCCCTCTTCGTAGGCTTGTCACAAACATCAACGGCCAATTTCCTATTTTTCTACATTAGCTTAACACTGCTGGGCTACCCCATTTACTCATATACTCTTCGTTATTCTCCGGAGGTGATTCTTACCCCCTTGCAGAGTACCAAACCTTAAATATGTATAGTTTGTTTGGGGGACCTTTTCCATACCATATATATATATATACATTCCAATCCAAACTGACATAACACATAGCCATCCGGTCCATTCACTAATAGTGGAATTCCCCTTTTTGGCTGTAATTCAGAGTCACAACATCCAATAATTCACAATATTTTTCCTTCAAAACTCAAATAAATCATCCAGATGTCAAGGTTCGCTGAAACTACAACTGGTGTGGTAAATACATTATCTTTCTACTACTTCTATCTACCATCCGAAGCACAATAGAATTAACCCCCTCACTTTCGAATATTCCCATGATCTATAATACCTTGTCACAACGATCAAGCACAACCCTGTAGGTTCAAAAGATACACTGCTGAAGGTGGTAGCGAAGAGTTTGGTGAAACTTATCTGACCTTCGCAAAACATCTGAAGGCGTAGTTGATCTATCACCAGCCCGTGCCATTGTTCTGCTGAAGAAGCGATACGTGACTTCATCATTCATGGGAAGACAAGAGTAGAAATTCCATTTAACATTTGAAGCACGAATTCGCACAATAAGAAAGAACAAAAGAGAGATTTTTACTAACTCAATAGACTCTGAGGAACAAGTACAGACGTCTCCGTACCTACTATCACACCTTTTTTTTCTTACCCGCTTATTTACTACTACACCCCGGGAAGGGATATAATAATAACAGGGAAGGAGTTTTTCCACTTAAAGGACAGTCGGATCGGGATTTATTTATTAATTTTCAGAGTCACCACTTGGGAAAATAATGGTGTCCCAAGTCACCGGTTTAATCCTGAACCGAGGAAATTATGACTCTGTTTAACAGTCTGTGAAATCAAAAATCCGGATAAGGAATTTTGTTAACCCGGGAGAAGGTGTTAGGCACTCTCGGATTCCGTAGTTCTAGCACGGGCGCTCAACTGCTGCAATTATTTTTATCTGATTCCTTTATATATTCCAATTTATGTGCATTTATTAATATTCCGCTTTATCATTTTTAATGAATTGCATCATCGTGAAAATACATTTCGGGCCACACCGTACCAGTACGCCTGTGGCTTTTAACACATTTCGAGTTCGTTGAGAGTAAGATTTGGGTCACGTAAATGTGCACTCGTATTTGAGAATGTATGTTATTATCAATCATACCTAAAGTATCTACGTCTTTGTTAATTCAGGGAAAGACCGTGAAATTCGCTAAACGGTCCTTCCGAATCTAAAATTTTATATAGAAACTTACTCGAGGGCCCCAAAATTGTGTATTTAATATGGTGAGGCTCATCTCACATTTTATTAAAGTTCATACCTAAATAACCAAATTTTCTACCAGGTTTTTCCCTAATTGTAAAAAAATGAGTCTTTAATGATCAACTTTACTTTTTGAATCTACTAAATTATAACCCATGAATTGCTTATTCAAATAGCCTGGGCTTTGAATTTAAATCCCAAATAGGCATTGGCAGGCCAGCTACATATTGGGTCGAAGCCCCAATAGACTTATTACTGAGGCAGCAATCTGGGCAAAATTCATAGCCCAATCTTTTAGGCCAGGTTTAATAGTTCCAACTTTCAGTTATTGGACCAAATAAATGATTTTAATCACAAATTTAACTCAATGAATGTAAATTAACTGCTCGAATTCTCATTTGGCTCTTAAGTTTTATTTTGATGATTAAGGATACGATAAATGGTATTTAAAACCTATCATTAAGCTTTCTAAATGCTATAATAATTTGGAAATCATATTGAAGGCATGGATCAATTTTAACAATCATGATAGTGTCTTAGGGGGTTAATTCAGATTGGCACTTACAAACTTCATCTCGACATTCTAGTACTCATAGTATTTCAGACTTAGACATTCTAGATCAACTATTATCGA